>OZ005740.1:119738528-119777196 GCA_963930735.1 Dioctria linearis | reverse complement strand
ACTTGTTTCATGTAGGAAATGAAAAGATTAAAATACCAGAGGGATCGTATGAAATTGATGATATTACACAACTCATAAAAAATGAGTTAGACAAAACTGAATCTAAACCAAAAGTATCTATTAAAGCTAATAATAATACTTTGAAAAGTGAAGTTATAAGTACTGAGAAAGTGTTTTTCAACAAATTGAATTCTATTGGATCATTATTAGGATTTAGTAAACGAGAATTGAGTTCAAATATTGTGCATGAATCTGACTTACCGATTAATATAATTAAAGTTAATGTGATACGTGTTGAATGTAATTTAATAGCAGGTTCATTCATAAATAACACACAAGTACACACCTTACATGAATTTTCTCCTAAAGTGGGGCCAGGATATAAAATAGTTGAAGTTCCGAGAAATGTTATTTATTTACCTGTAACCGTCAAGAGAATAAGTTCACTTACGCTGAAGCTAGTCGATCAAGACGGTGACCTTATAAACTTTAGAGGAGAAACGATTACTATTAGGTTGCATTTGAAGCTCCAATATGCTAATATATAACAGTATTCATGAGAATAAAAGCAAGTATGAAAGTATTAGATCAACTAGTCAACCAACGCCTGCGCTACAGTTAAGGTCAAAGTTAACATCAGTTAATCAACAGTTTTTACGATCTCTTGGTTTTAAGTTAACAAAATGAGCGAAATACTTGATATTACTCGAGGTGTAAGCTATGATAATAGTATTACAAAATTTGAATATCATAGCTATTCTCCTTTTTTAACATCGTTTAAAAATAGTGACGAAGTTCGAATTTCTGTGCAACATCAAGACTTATACATTTTACCTCACGAAAGTTTTATTTATATAGAAGGCGCGATAACGAAAACGGATGGGACTGCAGCAGCAAAAGCGAATTTAACAAACAATGCTACATCCTTCCTTTTTGAAGAAATTCGATATGAATTAAATGGTGTAGAAATTGATCGTACCAGAAATCTAGGATTTGCATCAACTTTAAAAAATTACATATCTCTTACCCATAATGAAAGCAATATGCTACAAAATGCGTGCTGGTCGCCAAATAACCCAATAACACCAGCAAAAGGATTTTTCAATTTTTGTATTCCTTTAAAAATGTGTCTTGGTTTTGCTGAAGACTATACAAAAATTGTTGTAAATGCCAAGCATGAGATAATTCTAATTCGAAGCAGAAGTGATGAAAATGCATTCATTTCACCAACTGATGATGTCAAAATCGACATTTTTAAATTAAAATGGTGCATTCCACATATTAGTGTAGCTGATGAAGAGAAATTAGCGTTGTTAAAAATCATTAATAACGGGCGTCCAATTCAAATGAGTTTTCGTAGTTGGGATATGTATGAATATCCTATATTGGCTGAAGCTGTTGATCATACATGGTCAATCAAAACAACAACGCAATTAGAAAAACCTCGATATGTTATTCTAGCGTTTCAAACGGCACGAAAGAATGAAAAGTCTGCAGATGCAAGCAAGTTTGACCATTGCGAACTTTCAGACATCAAAGTTCATTTGAATTCGGAATCATTTCCTTATGATGATTTAAATATTAAATTTGATCGCGATCGATATGCCTTGCTATATGACATGTATGCAAAGTTTCCGCACTCTTATTATGGTCGTGAGACTCAACCTTTGCTTACTCGGGATAAATTTAAAGAGAGTGCTCCTATTATAGTTATAGATTGCTCGCATCAAAATGAGACAATTAAATCAGGACCGGTCGACATCCGACTGCAATTCAAAACAGTTAGTAATATCCCGGCAAACACGACAGCATATTGCTTACTTTTGCATGATAGAATAATTGAGTATAATCCATTGACGAGTGAAGTTAAAAAAATTATTTAAGGAAACAATGACTGCAATAGTGGATATCCAAGGATTTAAGGATCAATATAATAAATTTATAGTAAAGGAGTTAGCTATTTTGTCTAATGGAAATCAAATGCAGCACTTCGTATTTCAACCCCCATTCAGATTTAAGAATTTAACATCGGCAAAAAGAAGAGAAGCATGTTGGTTACAAAAAAATTATCATGGTTTCTACTGGGACGACGGATATATTCCTTATCATCAATTATATGAAATAGTGTTTCCGCTAATAAAAGAAAAGGTGTTATATGTCAAAGGTTGTGAAAAGACTCGCTGGATAAAAAGTATATTTGGGGAAAACACGGATGTGTATAACATGGAAGACGAACTGCAATGCCCCAATTTATCTTGGCTTAAATTCATTCATAATAAAGCTCATTCCTGTCTGATTCATGATGGAAATTGCGCTCAGCAAAATGTTTACCTATTAAGAAACTTTTTAGAAAACAATTAACCAAGAATTAAGAAAAATATTTTGTAATGTGATAGATACATGAGTGTATTAAGATAAAATAAAATACTCATTTTTTGATCAAATATTTTTATTGATTTTCTTCATCTACATACATATTATCTATTCTAAAGTGTCCCCATGCGTATGTGCTAATACCGTCTTCCCTAATAAATCTCTTATCGTCTAAATAACTTAAAGCTACTTTATTTATAATTTGAGTGTATATATTATGAATTTGAGATTTAAAGATATACATACTTCCATATATTATTTTCTTTTTATACAAACAGTCTCTATAATTATTTAAATCTATATTTTCTAATGCAGTTTTCTTTACACCTTTGGCTTTTTTTATTAACTTACAATTCTTAATGTCTAATGAATACATTTTAGCTCTTAATCCTATAAATTCTTTTATAATCTTACCATTTGCTTCATCTTTCATTAGTCCTACAATTTTTTTGTTTTTTTGTGGTATTTTATAGGGGTTATCCGGTTCATATTCCGAAGTATCAAAATATTGTTCAATATCATTTAAAATATCATTATAAAAGTCTTCAGTAAAAATGGTAAATATGAAGGAATCTGTATCCATGTAATTGAGCATTACTTTTTTCCCGTATTTAGGTTGCATGTATTCATAATTAAAGTCATACATTTTTAGTTTGGATAATTCTAAAACACAAAACCCTAAATAAATCGGTTTGTTGTAATATGATTTCATTCGATTAAGTTGTATTGCGACTAAGTCCTCGGCAAAATTAGTAGAGCTATGAAAATTAGGCTTTGCTATAAGAGCTCGTGCTCCCAGTGATCTACGACTGCTTTCCCATTTTGTTACAAGTCGAACATCCTTTCGTTTGTCGACATTTTCCATGGTCTTCCCATATACAGCGTTATTCAATAATTTAAAAAAATTTTTTTCGAAGGCATTATTAGCCTGAGTTCTATAATAAGTATTTTTAGAAATATAACTTTTAAGCCAGTCTGATTGGTTAAATTGCAATACTCTATGAATCTGTTGAAGTTTCAATCCATTTTTAAGACACTGCTGAAGATTTAAATAATGAATTACATACCGTGATTTATTATTTAAATCTGCTATTAGTTTAGGAAACTTTGAATGTGGAGTTACCTTGTTTTCAACACAAAAAGGCAAGTCGTTGTGATCATCATGCTTTGACTTAGGATACTCTAAATCTACTTCAAATATGTATCCAATATTAGAATCTTTCGGAATATTTAAAATATTAATATTTTTGGGTTCAACCCATTTAAAACCCGAATGAGGAAGGAATTGAGACATAGCCCAACCATACAAATTATTGGCATCTAGATAAGTTATAAAGGAAGATTGCTTGGTTTTATCAAAATCTACCATATATTTATTATTAGCTTTTGTGTGTCTTTGCGAACATTGAGTAATGCCACCTCTTATCCCTTTTTTTATAAAACTGTACATATTGATATCAGTGAAAAGTTCGAGATTGATTTTAGTCGTCTTCAACATTGCATCCCAGGATAAGCCTGGGGTTGTATAATACTGACAAGGATCCAACAAATAAATATTTAGACAAAGTTGTCTAAAGTTTTCAAATACGTCAGTTAAAAGTAACACATCGGTTGTTAAGTAAATCTCTAAATAATCCCACAAACATTTGCATTTAAATGTTCTCCACACATTCTGAGCATGCTCATAATCACTAATAGAGCATTTGCTATTTGTTAACTTGTTATTAAAATTTTTTATGGGTGGCAGGCAAGTCTCATCCAAACATTCCCAAGAGTTTATATATTCATAGGGAAAAACCCCCTTTCGTCTAATTAAATTGAAAGCTTCTTCATCCTTGTAAAAACTCCTAACGGTCTTTAGATTATTGGGATTTATATAACTTGCTAGCTGTTCCAAGCTCGATTGCATAAATCGGGTTGAATCCAGAAAGCGTAATTCTATCGTATTAGTTTCATCAATATTTATTCGTTTGGAAAGCGAAATATATAATTCTTTGTTTAGCGGAATAATAGTCATTTCACCCTCAAATTGAGTAAGTGCCTTAATAAAGAGATGGCAATCATATCCCGAAAAATTGTGGAAAAAAATAGGGAAAAATTTAGGTATACGATATTTCAAATTACACCTGCTGTGGGCAGGTCCTCTGTATTTACCAGTTAAATGACAGTGATCAGCCACTCTATCGGAACCTAATTTATAATTACAAATATGACATATTTCATTTTCTTTTTGTGTGCGTATCTCTCCACTTGTTAAAGGTAACATTGGAATTGGTTTGCTAACATATTCGATATAAAGATATTTTATATCATTAACTAATGATTTTACGAATTGGATTGAAGCGTCTTTACCCTTATATATTTTAAATTTATCTAATTTACTATCAAACGAACATTTTATATTATATGCAAATGAACACGGAACATGTTTCTGGATAATAGTTGTTGATGAAGAAAGTGGATCAGGAATGCAAGTGACTACATCTTGTAAAATACACTCGAAATCTGCATATACAACAAAAGGTACCTGGAGTTGTCTATGATGACCTTCGAACTTCAATTCAGCTTTTTCTGGAGATGGAAGAATAGTAACAATTTTACTGCATTCAGTTTGGTGAATATCCAAAGCTTTTTGCACATAAAAATGTTGAAGACAGCTGTTGCAGAGGTAAATCCGACTCTTTGATAACGTCAGTTGATGTCGAATTAATCTGAAAAGAAGAAAAAATTTTTCAGTCAAATTTATTCTGTATAAAAATCTTGTCCATACCTTGATATATTTTTAATCCAGACATAGTGACTCCGTTCTTCATTTTGATTTAACAGTAAGTTGATGTGCGTAGCTTTCTCTTCCTTGGTGCAATAATATGGTCCCACAATATCATATGAATTAATTCCATTCTGCTCGTATCCAAACACATTTACACTTATCAAAGGATTTAATTCTTCAAAACGTATTACGTTCGAAACTTGGAAAGGAAACTTTAGCTGAGAAAAATCAAGCGTAATTCCGTTTCTTAGTGTTAGGATATCAACGGTGATATCACTTACTCCGTATGATGAGGGACGATCACTGTTAGAATCTACTGGAATCAGAGCCGAGATAATAGCCCATTTAAAACAGTACTCATCTGAATTTTTAACATTAATACAAGCATTTTTGCGTGTAATATAAGTTGGTAATGGTAAGTATTGAGCTCCTTTAAATGGTTTATACTGGTTAATATTAACCTCAACATGACAAATCCTTATTAGAGACCATCCGCTATCTCTCTCTTGAAATTCTTGCATTTTTGAAATTATGTTCTCAACCATGTTCTCACAGATTTTTGGTAATTGTTCTCTATTGCGAATTACTTCCATTTTAGATTGAAAGGATTTAATTGATGTCACAATATCATACTCTTCTTCCTCAGTTTCCTTAGACATTTTAATATATTCTCCGAACAACTCGAAATTAAATTTATACGAGTCATGTTTACTTAACAAATCCAGTAAAACTTCTAGAATTATGCTTTTTTTCAGCTTAAAAAATTGCATGGTATCTAATAGCGCCTCGTTTTCATTTTCAAAAAGGAAGGTTTCAATCCTTTCATTTAAAGAACTTTTTATGCTTTTAAAAGTATTATTTGTGGGCACCGCGGCATTTTTCTTATGTTTATTCGTGCGAAGGTGATATTTCCATTCTTGTGGATGAACTTCAACTTTACATTCCTCACAATATTTAGATAACACTTCATTAGCTCTAGAGCTACTAGCTTCCAATAAATCTTCCGGGGAGATAACCATCGCTGTATTTATAATTTGTTTTTCACTTTGGTTATCTTCCAGTAACACAATATTATTATTAAAAGATTTCACTTCTTCGGCTTCAACTTTCCCACCTTTTACCAACTTTGAATGAACAACACGCAAATGCTTCTGTAGACTATCCAATCTTTTACATACTTCTCCACATATTTCACAAAGATGACCGTCACCATGCATAGTTCTATAATGTCTTTTTAACGTTGACATCCGACCGAAAACTTTTTTACACGATTCGCACACAAAATTACTCATCTTGAACTTATTATAATTTTAAATGAAGAGCAAAACAAGCAAAACTTTTAACAATTTAATAAAAAGAAATAACCTAGTGAGGATAAAATTCCGAATTAAACTGAATTAACATTTCAAAATCATTCAAAGCAAAACTCCTTTTATCGAATTACTAATTTTCTCACGCTAAGGCATTTAAATATCTAAATTCTACAATCTTAAGAAAACCACACAATATCAAGAATTTTAGCAATGTCTATAGACTCAAATCCTGGTTCCCACATCAAAAATCAGAATTCTAACACTTGAAACCAAACTATTTCCTGCATATCTAGATATATTGCCAAAAAATAGAAATCGGATGCAAAACCGCATTCCCATAAACAATCTCCTTGCAAATATTTTCAATTCAAGAAATTACTAACCTTACTCAAGAATTTTTGTAGCACGCATTATCGCCACTCTTAGTAAAAGCTCCCCAAAATTATCCAACATAGTAAAAACCAAAACAAACTCTTATCTGCCCATTCAAGCACTCTTGCCAACGAGCTGCCTTATCACCAAAAACCGCAGCATTTCAGCACCAAGCCGGTGCTCTTAACAATTCTTTCATACAAATTTCAAATAAATTCGCATTTTACACATCTGGGTGCTTATCACAATTCCTTAATACCATTTTACTCCAAGCGGTGCTTTTTGCACCCAACTCACTTTTTTCATAGCACATTTTCTGCACCAAACCCTAATGAGCTGGAATCCCCATATCCATACTAGTGGGTGCTTATCACAATTCCTTAATACCATTTTACTCCAAGCGGTGCTTTTTGCACCCAACTCACTTTTTTCATAGCACATTTTCTGCACCAAACCCTAATGAGCTGGAATCCCCATATCCATACTACTCTTCAACATTAAAATTACTGGTCATCCTTCCCGTGATGTTTCTCTGGAATATTCTGGTACTTTTTTCCATACACCTGGAGCCATAACTTGGAGCCTTTCTGACTCTTTTTCGAAATAGAGAGCTTCCTCCCGAACCTCTTGTTGAGATATGGCTTCAATAATCCGATGTTTTTAGATAGAGATGAAGAAAAAGTTAAAAGACCGTATCTGACTTTATAATGTATATATTCAAGTGAAGTATAAAAAGGTGTACATAAAAAATGAAGTGTCAAAAGGAATCTAAGAGAACTAGAGTGATTAAAAGCATTAAGATAAAGAACAGACAACATATGAACTCAAGTAGTACATTAAGTAACTAACAGATGACTTGATGTTGTTTCTTCAATAATATTTTTCCTTTTTAACACGCCTCCTGAACATTTCGACATCTTCTCCATTGTCCAATCCAAACTTGTCACAGAAAAAATGGTGTTGTCTTTTAGCTAAAGCTTTAGTAAGAACATCAGCTGGCATCGCTTCTGTGGGTAATGGCCAGTTTCACAGTCGAGTTTAAACCAAGGTTTAGTTTAAACCACCTTCCAAGTTTAAACGTAGTTTAAACCAAATCGGGTTTCACAGTGCATTCTTTTAGTAACGTTGGTAGTACTGATTAAATTGTGAATTAAATTAGTTATCGCCACCATTGTGAAGCAATTTTACAATGAATCAATCTGTCAATCGGAAAAAGTAAACAGATCAGAAATAAAAAATAAAAAATATGTAGTTATATTTTCTAATTTTAAATATGCCAACATTAAAAAAGGATGAAAATTTTAGCATAAGTGAAGTTGAGCTATTGCCTTCACTAATGCATAAAAAAGAGATATATAATAGAGCTCAAGAAGACGGACAAGAATAGATTCGAAGACAAAGTGACAAAGTTCTTTACTTAAACTGAACCTAGCATAAAAATGAACGTCGTCCCACTAATTAAAATGATTTGGCCGATTTCTAATTACTCTCAGTCGTCGCCAGAGTTGTAAATTTAACTCAAAAAAATCTTCTTCATCGCTAGAAATGTCTAAATCTAAATCCATGATGAAATTATTTTCTTGATACAATAAAAGCAATGCTACTGTCAAAATAAAATTATCCTGAGTTTAAACCGAGGAAGGGCACGGTTTAAACTCTAGTTTAAACCGGAGTTTAAGCCAAACTGTGAAACTCATTCGTCGAGTTTAAACTAAATATTTGGTTTAAACTCAGACTGTGAAACTGGCCATAAGTATCGAAGCGTGACCACACCGTTTTCAACTGCAACGCGGATGTAATGATAACGATAATCAATGTGCTTTGTCCTAGAATGTCGTCCTTCACATCTCACAAGGCACTGCGCACTTTGACTGTCATTGAATAGTATTGTTGCCTCACTTGAACCCAGGTTCAATTCTTCAAGCAAGTAACCAAGGTAATACGCCTCCTTTGCAGCACTAGTCAAAGCAATATATTCTGCTTCTGCGATGTTGCGACTACACATTGCTTTCTCGATTCCCAGGAAATCGCGGCTCCACCGAAGATAAATACGAATCCACTTTGTGATTTTCGATCATTGATGTCTTGGGCCCAACTCGCATCTACGTATCCATGCAGAGAGTCTCCGGTCTTACGGTAAACTAATTTCAGGTTTTCAATTGCCTTCAAATATCCGAGAACTGCAAGAGCTGCTTTCCAATGATGATCTCTTGGACTTTGGTTAAACCGAGCTAATGTGCTCACACTGAATGCAATATCTGGTCGAGAATGAACAGTTAGACATTAGTGACCCAATTAACTCCTGATATTTAGTGACATCAACTGCTGTCCCTTCATCTTCTCTGAATTTAAGCTTTGGTTGCAGAGGTAACTGATGAGCATCGGAAGATTTGACGTTATATTTTTTGATATATTCCTAATATATGCACGTTGTGAGATTTCTATAGTTCCGGTTGGTTTATTTCGTTCCACCTCCATTCCAACAACCTTTAAATTCTTGGCTCAACTGCTTCTTCAAAGATACTACAAAGTCATCATCGTTTGTGGCCAGGATCATATCGTCTACATATACCGCATTAATATTAAATTTATTTCCATTTTTGCAGAAATAAATGCGTTTACCATAATTAGATTTAGAAAAACCAATTTCTTTAAGGTTTTTGTCCAGCTTTAAATTCCATTGCTTTCCAGCTTGTTTCAAGCCATATAATGAATTTTTCAGTTTACATACTCTATTACAATTATTCTCTGCTATAAATCCTTCAGGTTGTTCCATGAAAACTTCTTGCATTAAATCTCCATGAAGAAAGGCAGTTGTAACATCCATTTGGTGTAACTTTACACCTTCATCAGCCGCTTCACGCCTTGGTCGATTCATTTCTGGCGGTTTCCCCATACCATTTTCTCTTGATACCACATTATTATCCTGACTAGGTTCCTCTATATTTATAACCTCGCACTCATTGTACACTTCATTGTTTTCTTCTAGGATATTTTCTTCAGTTTCGGTAGTTTTATAATTTAGATCGTTTTCTTCTTCAGTCTTATGTGATTCAACTTCTTTTGTTGCAGTTTGCGTTTCTAATTTTGCTTGTGTATCAATAACATATTCATAATCATGAAGCATGTCTGCATTTACTACAACATTTCCATCCTTTTTAATAACTTCCGGATACTTTTCGATAAATCGCACATCTCTATCCTTTTATCACTAAACGTGATCCCTTTTTCCAAAGACGATATGCCTTTGCCTCATCCGAATATCCGATTAATATAAACTCTTCACTTTTTGGCGCAAATTTACGCTTCCTAGGTCCTTTACTTAGAACAAACGCAGTACTACCAATGATTCTTAAATGACTTACTTCTGGCTTCCTTCCTGTCCATAATTCTTCAGGTGTTTTATTTTGGTTCAAATTGGTTGGGCAGCGATTACGTAAATAGGCTGCTGTGTGTATAATTTCTGCCCATAAGAACTCTGGCAAATTGGATTCAATTAAAAAACACCTCGTCATTTCGGTTAATGTTCGGTTTGCCCGTTTAGCTACCCCATTCTGTTGTGGTGTGCACTCGACTGTTAAGTGATGTTTTATTCCATTATCTTCTAAATATTTTGAGAAATTCTGACTACAGTACTCGGACCCATTGTCCGATCTCAAAATTTTAGGTTTTTCACCGGTTTCAGTTTCTACAATTGACTTAAATATTTTTAATTTATCTAATAACTGAAAGTTTTTACGAATAAAATAAACAAATGTTTTTCTAGAGAAGTCATCAATAAAAGTAAGAAAATATAGTGACTTACTCATTGACTCTGTTCTCATTGGTCCACAAATATCCGAGTGTACAATCTGTAGCCGTGCTGTGGAAGTCTTTTCGCCCTTTGAAGGAAAAGGTAGTCGTGTCTCTTTCCCACGAATACATGTGACACAATCTAATTTATCTTCGTTGAAATTTGACAAACCAACTACCATGTTGTCTTTCTGAAATATCTTCAATGATCCCGCATTTAAATGGCCAAAACGGCAGTGCCATTTTATAAACTGTGTATCCGCACGAACTGTGATATTTGTTCATTCGATTTTTTCCTCAGTAACCATAAAGAGACCTGAACCATAATAGTTTCTAATTGTTCATCACATACTACTTCACAGTTTTTGTCAGTAGCCCTTCCAACAGAGATAAAGCTTTCCTTCATTCCTGGAACAAACAATGTGTCGTACAAATACACAGTCTTCATGATATTTTCCATTAGTAAATTTAGTTTCACAGTCCCGATACCAAGGACAGCTAATTTTTGGTTTTTGGCTAAGTTAACAAAACCATGATTTCCTTTCACCAATGATACAAAGGAATTTTCCCAGCGGCACATATGTGATGTGGCTCCACTATCCAAGCATCAGGTTTTTTCCTTAGCTTGTACTTTATTTCTCACATATTTACTATGAACTTGCATCACAAAACCATACTGCTGACTGTCTGATTGATGAGTTTTCTCTTGGCGCTTATCGTTATTGCTCCAACAATCGCGAGCTTTGTGCCCCCTTTTGCCACATTTTCGGCAGTTATATGGAAAAGGTTTACTTTCTCTCAATTAACCTCCGGTAGAATTTTTAAAAACGGTTTTTGTTTATGATAAAAGTTATATACCTGCGTTGCAGTTCCACTTTCCTCCCTCATTCTATCACCGACTTCCATAAGACGCACTCTAACGATTTGCAGACTTGGAAATTTTTTCGCCGCATCAAATGCTGCTTGCACCTCCTTGTATTTATCAGGTAAGCTATCCAGAAGCAAGGTTACAAGTACATCTTCATCCAGATTAGCATCCATTTCAGTCAACCTTGTAACAATCGCACCAAATTCTCTTAAATACTCATCCATTGTTTGTGAACTATCCATTCTGGTGTTGACTAGTTTTCGGAACTCCTCGGCCTTTTGACTAGTGCTTTTATTATCGTAGGTTTCCTCTAAAAAATCACAAATTTCCTTTGAAGATTTAAAGTTTTTAGCGAGAGCCGCTTGTGCAGACTCCATTGAAATTAGAAGCTCACTGCGAGCATCAAGATCTTTTTCGATCCAATCCGCGAATGCCTCATTTTTTATGTCTTCAGGTTTCTTTTCCGTTCCGTTGACATATTTCGCCTTGTGTAAAATTCCTTCCATTTGAGGACGCGAGGTTGAGTAATTTTTCCCATTGAACAATGGTATTCTTGCAATTTCTGCAGCCATTTTTTCCAAGGAAAAACTTCTTAGTTCGCAAAAACTTATCCGCCATCAGGTTTATTATTCGCACTGGAATCGATCTGGGCGCATAACCTGTCGAGATATGGCTTCAATAATGCGATGTTTTTAGATAAAGACACGACAATGAAGAAAAAGGTAAAAGACCGTATCGGACTTTATAATGTATATATTCAAGTGAAGTATAAAAAAGTGTACATAAAAAAATTAAGTGTCAAAAAGAATCTAAGAGAACTATAGTGAAGCTAGGCTCCATTCAATAAAAGCATTAAGTTAAAGTACAGACAACATATGAATTCAAGTAGTATATTAAGTGACTAACAGATGACTTGATGTTGTTTCTTCAATAATATGTTTCCTTTTTAACACCTCTTCCAGTGCTCCAAACTTCCTTTCAGTAAGATATATCCGTGTGGCCTGACTGCCGACACCAGCTTTGAAAGTTGTTACTGCGTCAGCCTCCAACTCAGCTATCAAGCCTCCATCCATCTTTGGGTATTTTGCTGATACTGCAGACTCAACCTGGTCCCGCAAGTCTACCATCCTATCTGCAAGCTCTCTAATATCTTCACCGGGTCTCTGCCTACATGCTACCATTTCAGTGCGTAACTCACTGAAAGATTTCCGTGGCATGTATGCTGTTTTAATCACCTGTTGTAAAGATGCAAAATATTTTGGCTCATGGGAACTTATTAGATAGTAAGCGTCATCGGATAATCGGTATTTTATGTATTTAATAAATTGCTTTGCTCTGCTGGTTCCAGTCGACCGTGCAAGTCTTTGTTGCAGCTGAGGAAACGAAAAACTTCTTTTGTCGACTTTGGAGACTTTTCTCCTGAAAACACTGGCACGTATTTAGGAACCAAGTCCATGATTTTCTCGTATGCCTTTGCCATGTTGCTCATTAGAGGTCCTTTTGACTTGGCAGATTCTATTCTGGGTTTATTTCGACCAGAGGTCCTCTTTTTATCTTGTTGCTGGTCCCAGAATACTAATTTCCTTGGATTCCACCTCCTATTAGCTGACGAACATGCCGATTTCTCTTTAGTTGTTGCCAATAGATCGATTCCTAGTTACTTCTGGCGCTGTTTCCTGTGCTACTTGCAGCTGCTGCTCTAATTGTGCTACTTTGTTTATTAGAGCTTTTTTTCTTATTGTTTTCCTCCAATTCTTGCTCCGAATCAATTTCCTTCTGTTGGATTACTTCCAATGTAGTTGTAACTATCAGATCCAAGGCTTCTCCTTTCGTGCAATTCTGGGTAGCCGTACTCAATTCCTCAAGCAATTTCTTTGATTCTTCACTTGCCAATCGTTTTTGCTGTTCCGAAGGGAGATGATCACCAATGTATTGCCAGTCTTGCTCGTAGCTCAGAATTTTTGTTTCGTACTCCTTTAATTTCCGAGCTCTGATATCTAATTCTTTTTCCTGGGCTTCGGATTGCAACAGTTCCTCCCTAGTCAACACGTTACTTCTTCCTATTGATGTCTACCATTTAAAACAAAGAAATACCTAAACCCATTTATCCCTGCATACTTGGAAAACAGGTTTTCACTAATACTGTTTATACTTCATACCTGCGAGCCGAAAAATTAGTACAACGCGCTCCAGAACAGATCTTTCGCAAAACTCATATCTTTATGATAGGTACTAATCGACTACCAATACTCAATATAACGTAAACATTTAAAACTATCTTACCATTAACACACTTAATTTAGCTATTATGCGTGCATACAAACAAACATGTTCAACATTTATTTTTATTTTTTATTATTCAGATACACCCAATGAAAATACAAGAAACTATACTTTACTTAAAACTTCATACCTACTTAACTGCGTAAAACCCGAATAACTTTGTCTAAATGCGTCTAAACAAAGATCATTTCGTAAATATAACACGACGTTATTACGACTATCAAAAACCCGATAAATTAAATAAACGCGCGTACAACCAACGCCTGAATCGACTTTCAACTTTCACTTATCTCAAACACATCTATAAAATTCTTGCACCTTACAATATTGTCTCTTATATATTACTCCGAAACTTATCGCATCTTATAATTAACCCTGTATTTATGTATGTATGTATGCTTGGAGTAGCTAATATAGCTCAACTCCTAGTGTTTTTTGGAGTAGCTAAAATTTGCTTTGCTTCCAGTGTGTATGTGTGGAGTAGCTAAAATTAGCTTTGCTTCCAGTGTGTGTGCGTGGAGTAGCTAAATTAGCTTTGCTACCAGTGTTTGTTTGGAGTAGCTTATATAGCTCAACTCCTGGTGTGTTTGTGTGGAGTAGTAGCTGATAAAGCTCAACTACTTAGATGACGTAAGTGTAATTTCCAATTTACGAATTTCACAAAAAAAGAAAAATCACAAAACACAAAAATTTAAATCACTTAATCTAATACTTCTTAAATGCCTGAAACGTAAAATAATTAAGAAAAATCAATATATAAAATAAACAAATCTCCACCTTCTTACAAAAAATTCATGAGAGAAAGTTAGCAATGAAAAAAAACCACCAGCAAGAAATTCTCAAATTTCTTACCTAGTTTCACCGACTGCGACAAAATGTCGTGTCCCAAAGCAATCACGCAACGAAAAACTTCTTCAATAAATCATAACACACGAATTACTTTAGACAGAAAGCTATAATTTGCACAACACTGCCCTATCTCAATACTTTACAACTAACCCGAAACAAAGCATGATAGTGCGATAACTGATTACTAAACGGCACTCGCCAGACCAGTCATTGGTCTTTTATGCCCCAATATTCGGAAGTAAACTTTTACTCACAACGGAGATGACGACAACAACCTTGTTTTTGTTCTACCGGGTGCAGCACCTGAGTCGCTTAGTAATAAACAATCGCCTTACATAATAATTACCATGCGAGGTAAATTATTACCGTAATCGATGGTTGCTCCACTAAGCGCGCATCGCAGCCAGCTGATGGTCAAATCACCAAAACAACCGACAATTGCAGAACAATAACATGCGAGATTATTGTTTAGCAATTGCGGATTATTACACTGTAATGCCTTTGGCTGTTGGAAGAATCTTCCGTATATTGGGCCATCACATGCTCATACTTATATTGTATCATTAATAGATTCACATGTCGCTTCATATTGTGTTTCTTCGGTATAACTAGAAAAGTGGTGAAGGAACGCTCTTTCTTTAGGATGAATACTGTTACGTGCCACAAAGTGAATCAAGCGACATCTGTTGGGAATGGCAGCAACTTTAGGTTAGTGTCATCTTAGTAAACGTTGGGTTCGGAGAACGGAATATTCAGGAAGGTTCTAGGATAATTCGTAGAGTATAAATACGGCGCTCTGACAGCTAGGAGGCGGAGTATTATTTCAGACAGCGAAGTGAACGAAGTAAACTATTTGGATTGCTATAATTAGAAGTACAGTACTAGCGATAAATAAAGAGTTGATTTAATAATTATTTGTGAATTTGTGAGAGTAAACAGTAAAGTTAAATAAAGAAAGAACTTTTGAATTATATCTGAAATATTGCGTTTTAAATAACGAACTAAGTCCACGCTCGTAACAGCTGGTGTCAGAAGTAAAATAACATCGCGAAATAAAGTGGTGGCATTTGACTTTGAAATTCACAGAGTGATTAATTTTGTGAAATCGTGTGTAAAAATTCCGAAAGATAATTTTATATTAATCTGTGAGTGAATTACAAAAGACGCAACAATGGGACGCAAGCTTGAAGAGCTTCGCATACAGGAATTGAAAGTGGAGTTGGTGAAGCGGTCATTACAAACGACTGGCCTATAGAATGTTCTAGTCGAGCGACTTAGACAAGCCTTGATAGAGGAACAAAAGAATCCTGAGACAATCGTTTTCGAAGAAGAACCAGAAATTGAGGAAGAGCCTGCAATGAACATAGAACAGCTTGGAAGTACCTTAATGAGCAAAATGGAAGCCCGTTTGATGAACAAAAGAACTCTCTCCAGGAACAAAAGGATTCTCTCCAGGAACAAAAGAATTCTCTCGAGGAACACAAGAAATCTGTGGAAACCCGTTTGGACGAACAAAAGAATTGTCTCCACGAACACAAGAAATCTATAGAAACTCGTTTGGACGAACAAAAGAATTCTATGGAATCCCGTTTAGATGAGCAGAAGAATGCTTTGGATGAACAAAAGAATTCTATGGAATCCCGTTTAGATGAGCAGAAGAATGCTTTGGATGAACAAAAGAATTCCATGGAGACCCGATTAGATGAACAGAAGAAATCACTGGAAACGCGTTTGGATGAACAAAAGAGATCGCTGGAGAATTGTCCAGAAAATCGCTTAGAGGAACAAAAGAATTTCCCGAAAAACTCGTTAGACGAACAAAATTTAAAAATTGAAGGAATCGAGCAAGAAGTGGCGGAAGTTCAACAAAAAGTCACCGAACAGCTTGACATTTTTAAATCAGATTCGGAGAAGATGAAGCATCGACAACCACGGCACGAAGGAATTGAAATATCCAATGCAGGCAGAATGAAACCTCCAATATTTGATGGACGAAATTCGTGGCATATTTTCAAGAGACAATTCGAGGCTGCTTCCGAAGGATGGAATGATGCAGACAAAGCTACAGCTCTGGTATTAGCACTTCGAGGCTCTGCATCAGAGCTATTACAAACTGTACCGATAGAAAGGCAACATGATTATACTTCACTAATACAGGCGATAGAATTATGTTATGGAGATGAACACATGCAGCAAGTATATCGCCTGCAGTTACGCAACAGGACTCAAAAGCTTGACGAGTCACTACAACAACTGCAGGCTGATGTGGAAAGATTAGCTTATCTTTCGTACTCTAGCGTAAATGCAGATTTCCTTAATGAAGTGGCAACAGAAGCATTTGTGAACGCTATTGCAGATCAAAATTTACAACAAGCGTTAAGGCTAGCAGGAAAGAAATCAACAGCAGAAGCACTAGCCTATGCACTAGCGTATGAATCTGCCAGGCAAGCTTCTCGAAGTGCAGTACGAGTGAGAGAAATTTCGGTGGAGGAATGTACTTGTAACAGAATGCAGTCATCACAGAGCACTCCTTTACGCGGTATTTCTCGTTGCTGGAATTGTAATAGACTGGGACACCTCCAAAGGGACTGCAGAAAACGCCGACGAATGGAAGCGCTAGAAGAAGGGCAGAGATATGGAGCTGGGCAAAGATATCGAGCTGAGCAGCAGACTCACAGCAGAACACCGTTATCAGAGACCACTCCTTCGCGTGGTGTCATTCGATGCTGGAAATGTAGTAGACTGGGACACCTGCAAAATGACTGTAGGAAACGAGGACGAATGCAAAAAACAGAAGAAGAAGGGAGAAGATGGCGAGCTAGAGAGCAAGCTTTCCGTGGAGAGACTAGACTGCAACCTCATGACTTTCAAATCCCATACCGCAAAGGACGTATCCACGGAAATGCGGAAGCTTTTTCACAACGTCCATGCAATCCTGAAGGGAAACATTTCAGACGGATGAAAGAAGAAGATGACGATGACTACAATGATGATAACGAAAGTCTTCTTTTGAATGGAAAGAAATCCAAAGATGATGATGATTACGGTGATAAAAGTAAAAAGATGAAAGGAAAGAAATCCAAGAGCGAGGACAATGAAAGAAAGAAAAAGACGAAAAGTAAAGGGTCTAAAGATCCTGATAATGACGATGATAAGGGTATAATGAAGGTCAGAAAAGGTAAAGACAAAGGTTCTGACGACGATGATAATAAGAAGCGAAAAGGCGGCAATGAAAAGGATGACAACGGCAAGCAGAAGGGCAAGAAATTTGAGGACAAAGGAATCAAAGATAAAAGACGATAGAAAAATCAAAGCATGGAAGAGTGTTTCAACAAAACATTAATCAAACATCTCAGGAAGGTCTTCAACTATAATCAGCGCGATTGGTTTCTACATATTCCTATATTTCTAATGGCTTATATATCAGCTGTTTACAATATGACCAGAAAAAGCCCATCTAAGGTCATTTTCGGAAATGCGCTTACCTAGCGACCTCAAGTTTGGTATTCCCAAAGGAGAACAAAAGTTACCAGAAGACTACGTAACAAAGCTCAGACAACGATTAGCTGATGTCCACGAGGCCACGAGACGTTCTCCAAAGTTATCACAACACTGGGAGGGACCGTATGCAGTTAAAACTAAAATTAATAACATGCCTTACAAGAATCAGCGCGGTACAAGGTGCAAAAGAAAAATCGTTCGTCTAGATAGCTTGGGTCAATACGGAGAGCACCAAGACCGTGGACCATCTGTTGTTCGGAACGAACAAATTTTAAGAAGGGGGCAGTGTTACGTGCCACAAAGTGAATCAAGCGACATCTGTTGGGAATGGAAGCAACTTTAGGTTAGTGGGTTCGGAGAACGGAATATTCAGGAAGGTTCTAGGATGATTCGTAGAGTATAAATACGGCGCTCTGACAGCTAGGAGGCGGAGTATTATTTCAGACAGCGAAGTGAACGAAGTAAACTATTTGGATTGCGATAATTAGAAGTACAGTACTAGCGATAAATAAAGAGTTGATTTAATAATTATTTGTGAATTTGTGAGAGTAAACAGTAAAGTTAAATAAAGAAAGAACTTTTGAATTTTATCTGAAAAATTGTGTTTTAAATAACGAACTAAGACCACGCTCGTAACAATACGTTTATTGATATGTCGTTCTGGTCTTCAAATTCTTTAATCTGTTTAAGCGTCATAGGAAATGTTATTCCAGTTAAATGTAGGACAGCAGGATAATGTGGATATGATGATATCCTAGGGGAGTTAATATTTTCAGGGTATAGTGCTGATGTCACGGCTCAACCGAAGCATGCTTTATCAATTTTTTTTTTAAATTGATGCAAGCTTGCTTTAAAGCAATCTCCTTCGATAGAGGTATATACGAAGATCCTCGGTGCTGTTGAAATTTGATGATATGTACTGCTAAATGTATAATGAAGTCCAATGTCCAGCCGCTATCTTTGTCTCGAAACTCATCCAGCTGAGTGAGTATTGAATCCAAAATGTTAACTTTATACCAATCGTTTAAATTATCGTCCACATTGATTGGAGCAGTTCTTGCTTGTAAATATTTAATATCTTTTATAACCTCATTGTCACCGATATCCTTAACAAAATCAGCACACAAATTTGTATTAACTTTAATATTGAGATGGCGTTTTAAAATATTCTTAATACGCCGTATAAATAAATCACCAGCATCCTGTATAAATAGCTTAGGATCTGTATGGTTTATATTTACAATAATTCCAGTTCTAATTCTGTCTGTGACAGAATTTTATTTCCTCCCACTTTACAAAATCACTTTTTCTTATACACTGAGTATTTCCTCCACCTCGACAGGTGGCTTTCAATAACACTCTCGGCGATTAAGTCTGTCAAATACAGCTCTCCATATGCCATTTTGTACCACTCTTTTTACTAGAAAAACTTTCATTTATTAGCGCGGTTGAAATTTTTTTTTATTTGACCTATCGCTGAGGCTCACCAAAATTGACAGATGCCTCCTATCATCTTACATTAATATCTACTACCGCCTTTTTTCACCAAAGCCTTAAATTAAACCACTCAATAACCTTCATGTGGTCTATTTTTAGATATAGAAATTCATAACGTGCTGCAATGATTACGATTTCCACTGTTCATGCTCAAAACAAGTATTAACATGTTCTTGACATCGATTCAACATGTTCATGAACTTCAACTATATTTAAGTCATGGTAAGGTAGTCGTGAAACTATTTTGCTTTAATCAAATAAGCACATATACCACCAATCTAGTGCGTAACATACATCGATTCAATCTCCATATCACCCATGAAAGTTTTTCTGTTACACTACAGAACATTACGTTAATTCACCTCAGGGTTGCATACACACATATCCAAGAATATGACCAAGTCCCGATTGAGATGGTTTCAAACTATGGTATTCATTAAAGATTCCTAATGCGTTAGAGCAAGACAGATGATAAGAAATAACATGGGATTTTGCTGCCGAACTCTCATAGCCTAACGCAAAAAGGATCATGTGAGACATTTGCTCTGGATCGCTCTTTGGATGTGAAACACAGAGAAAAAAGTATATAACTTTAGATATAAAAATAAATAATTAATTTGATGTGAATAAATATTGTGTGAAAAATTGATTTGCTATATATTGTAACAAGATTACTTACTCCGCTCTTGTTAAGCACAGGCAACAGCCGAACGCTAGCTGTCAGCGCTCTTAAATTGTGGCCAACCGTGTTGTGAGACTTCAGACATCTTATTTCCTTTGGCTTCAAAATAATCATGGCAAGGCAAATAACAAAGGCGTCATAACCAGTTCGTACTAAAAAGAAAGACAACAAGTACACAAGAAACAACGAAAGGAAAGCAAACTTATCCATGAACAAGAAGGACATAACCGGCCCTGGCTGTCGCAGCTCATTTTGGGAAACAGGAAACCACTTTCCCTTTGCTCACTTTACAAAATTTATTGCCAAAGCTAGGATTGAATTGGACGCCAGATTCAACCACTTATTGGATACATTTCAGCAAACTTTCCAATATGTGTTTTTTTTTTGTAAAAATAAAACAAAATTTGCAGAAACACGGTAGCGAAAGTAAACATGAACCACGGCAAAGTCAACACCGTTCCAGCTGACAGATTCTATGCCAGAGATAGACACTGAACCACAGTGGAATCAAGAACTCATTCTTACAACTTCGCGCGACACCTGGTCGTCACAAATACACCACGCCAGTCGACGGTATAACAGGCGAACCCAGACGTGGCCGCACAAAGCCGAAGTATTTTGTTGTATTCGTGCTTAGACATAGAGCCCGAAAGTTGCAAGAAATTACATTCGTGCTTAGACATAGAGCCCGAAAGTTGCAAGAAATTACTTTGTCATCTCTCCATAAAAAAATTAATATTGCTCACCCAAAAGTGTTAATAACCTTGAAGAGAAAGTTCTCGACACTTAGTAGAAGATTAGAAGCAAAAGAAATTTGACATTTGACATAAGTTTAAAATGGAATGAAAACTTTGACAAATGTAGAAACAATAAGCACTAGCAAGTCAGTTTTGACCTTTATTAAATTTCGAAATGCACTGACTGACAAATGTGGGAACAATAAACGCCAGCAGATCCGTGTTGACATTTATTAAGTTCCGAAATACACTGGCTGACAAATGTGGAAGCAATAAACTCCAGCAAATCCCCGTCAGCTGATCGAGCTATGTCTTACCTGATTTTTAATAAAATAATGCTGACTTTTGCTGGAATCGAACCGAGAACGCTTGGTTTTGTAAAATCCGAGGCGCTCTACCATCAGACCATGGAGGTGTTGTGTGAATGCTTTTTAAACTTGCTATATATGCGTAGAGTTCTGGACGCTTATACGCTTAGAGTTGTGGGACATAGGCATGCGGACACTTTTTCGAGGCTAGCAAGACACGCACACACACACAAACACGCACACACACACACAAACACACACACACACACACACACACACACACACACACACACACACACACACACACACACACACACACACACACACACACACACACACACACACACACACACACACACACACACACACACACACACACACACACACACACACACACACACACACACACACACACACACACACACACACACACACACACACACACACACACACACACACACACACACACACACACACACACACACACACACACACACACACACACACACACACACACACACACACACACACACACACACACACACACACACACACACACACACACACACACACACACACACACACACACACACACACACACACACACACACACACACATACACACATACACACACACACACACACACACACACACACACACACACACACACACACACACACACACACACACACACACACACACACACACACACACACACACACACACACACACACACACACACACACACACACACACACACACACACACACACACACACACACACACACACACACACACACACACACACACACACACACACACACACACACACACACACACACACACACACACACACACACACACACACACACACACACACACACACACACACACACACACACACACACACACACACACACACACACACACACACACACACACACACACACACACACACACACACACACACACACACACACACACACACACACACACACACACACACACACACACACACACACACACACACACACACACACACACACACACACACACACACACACACACACACACACACACACACACACACACACACACGCACGCACACAAACAAAATCGCAGTTATCCGTAAACAAAATTCGCACAGACCCGAGGAAATTAAACCCTAGAAAATTTTCGGTCTAGGGGTGTGCGTGTTCTGAAAAGTCTTATCAGAAATCCTCTACGGGCTATGGTTTTCGTGGTATTAGCGATCATACCTTTTCTGATGTAATTCATATTTATTCCGTCGCGGAACAATATTCTAAAAAAATAAATAAAAACATATTTAAATTTACACTCACTGTAAAAATATTTCAGTGCCACAGCAATTCCTGGCACTCTATGGGGCATCGTCTGTATTCCATTCGGCCTTTGGCCTTATATAAATATACCTAAAAAGGAAAACTAAACAAAATTAATTATAATACAAATAAAAAGTAAAAGTCTCAGATCATTACGATCTGAGACTTTTACATAAAAATTTTACTCAACTTAAACCGTGGAATCCGACTCCCACGATACACAGCATTCCTCCTCGAGAGGCGCAGTACGATATAAGCTGGAAATATAAACATAAAAATATATTAACAAAAATAAATAAACAAAAGTAAGGAAAAACTTACCATTTCACGGCTACTGCCGTCAACATCCAGTGACATTTGTGTCACAGGCCGCTGGTGCGTTGTCTTCTTCTTCCATTTACTAATGGATATCGCCACTACGCCAACGAAAACAAAAAGCTCCATAACGACGCGCTGCTACTGCATAGCTTCAAGGCAACGGCAACCGATAGACGCACTGCTACCATTGTATTCCCAGCTATAAATAGCGAGCTGTTGGGCATAGCAAATCACTTGATTCATTCGTGATTTTTTTTTGTGTCTATTGGAAAGTCCTCCGCTCAGTAAAAATCTTATCAGCAATGCCGCTTCATATTTATATCCTCTAAAGTATCACCATCCGAAATGGTGTTGTGTCAATAGTGCAATAGTGAAGACCGTGGTACTACAAGTTAAAAGCTTTGGTGGATGGTATTTACCATCACATAATTCTAGTAGGATATAGAAGCTTTAGTGAAGACCGTGGCGATGGTCGAGAGTGGTTAGTGTTATTTACTTATCTTTAAATCTTGCCGTGAAAGCATTAGGTTGGTTGGGCTGGATTAAATTAAAAGTTTTGATGAAAGAAGGTGGTATGATTATATTAATTTAGTTTTGGATGAGTAGTGGAGTGCTGTAATATGTCTCGCTCTAACACATTAGGAAGCTTTAGTGAATACCGTACCTTGAAACCATCTCGATCTCTGAAAACATCTTTCTCTCTCTAGCACACATGTTTGAGGTGGACTTGATCATATACATGCCAGCTTGGAGCTTGCTTGTCTGCTTTATATACTATGAGTATAGTATGGTTGCCTAGAATTTTCAGGCTTGTTGTTGAACGGGGCTATATAACTTGATGAGATCTTTAGCTGCGGGGTGGGGTCACTTTACTGATCATGGTGTAGATCTTTGGTTGGATATGTATGTGTACAGCTGAGGTGTATTAATAAGAATATTGTAAATTAAAATAAAAGCTTTCATGATTGGTATGAGCAAAACCCTCAAAACTACTTCGCAAGCCATGAAACAGACTCCCTCACTACTATATGGGAGCCCCCAGCGGAGTCCTAACATTCAAAAATATCTGCAGTGATCTTATGTTAAACGGGCAAAAGGTGCAGCAGCAGGATCATTCTTGTTTACAAACCGTTGCTATAAAAGCGCAAGCAAACTCTTGAGGAGCACAAGTCAGTTTTAGTAAGTATCAGTGATAGCTTAAAAAACATACAAAAAAAAAACAACCGCGCTAGTAAATAAAAGTTGTTCAGTAATTAAAAACTTGCGGAAGGATATGTCGAAGTGTTTAACAAATTCCGAGAATAGAGACTATAAATGTCAAGTTGCATTTCGGAAGTGCAATAAGAGTGCTAGGAAACGACATTTCGAGAGCTGTCTCGAACAAATTAAAGCAGTGAGAGTACTATTGAGAGCTCCCCGTCGAGGTGGAGGAATTACTCGCGTAAGAAGAAGTGATTTTGTAAAGTGGGAGGAAATAAAGACAGCGTTTTCAGACAGAACTCGACAAGGTGTTATTGTAAATTTAAAACATATCGATCCGAAGGCAAGACGCTGCCAAATTATTTACGCGTCGTGTTAAAATACCTTAAAATATTATTTTAAAATTGTTACGCGCCACAAAGTGCTACAAGCGACATCTATTGGAAATAGAAGCAACTTTAGGTTAGTGACATCCTAGTAAACTGGGTTTGGAGAACGGAATATTCAGGAAGGTTCAAGGATAATGCGTAGAGTATAAATACGGCGCTGCTCACATCCAGGAGGCAGTCTTATTTCAGACAGTCAAGTGAACGAAGTTAACTATTAAGATTGTGATAATTAGAAGTACAGTACTAGCGATAGCTATAAAGAGTTGGTTTAAAAATTATTTGTGAATTTGTGAGAGTAAACGGTAAAGTTAAATAAAGAAAGAACTTTTGAATTATATCTGAAATATTATTTTTTAAATAACGAACTAAGACCACGCTCGTAACAACTGGTGTCAGAACTAAAATAAAATCGCGAAGTAAAATCGCATTTGACTTTGAAATTCAAAGAGTTATTAATTCGATGAAATCGTGTGAAACTTTCCTTCTTTAAGTGAAAATTCCCAAAGTTAATTTTATATTAAACCGTGAGTGAATTATCAAAGTAATAGGACGCAAACCAGAGGAGCTTCGCATACAGGAATTGAAAGTGGAGCTGGGGAAGGGGTCATTGCAAACCACTGGCCTAAAGAATGTTCTAGTCGAGCGACTTAGACAAGCTATAATAGAGGAAGAAAAGAATCCTGAGATATTCGTTTTCGAAGAACAACCAGAAATTAAAGAAGAGACTGCAATGAACATAGAACAGCTTTTAAGTACTTTAATGAGCAAAATGGAAGCCCGTTTTGACGAACAAAAGAATTCTCTCTAGGAACAAAAGAATTCTCTCGAGGAACACAAGAAATCTTTGGAAACCCGTTTGGACGAACAAAATAATTCTCTCCAGGAACAAAAGATTTCTATGGAATCCCGTTTAGATGAACAGAAGAGATCACTGGAAACACGTTTGGATGAACAAAAAAGTTCTCTGGAGAATTGTCTAGAAAGTCAATTCGAGGAACAGAAGAATTTCCTGAAAAACCCGTTAGACGAACAAAATTCAAAAAATGAAGGAATCAACCAGGAAGTGGCGGAAGCTTGACAACCTTAAATCAGATTTGGAGAAGATGAAGCATCGACAACCACGGTACGAAGGAATTGAAATATCCAATGCAGG
Source organism: Dioctria linearis (assembly GCA_963930735.1). Taxonomy (NCBI): domain Eukaryota; kingdom Metazoa; phylum Arthropoda; class Insecta; order Diptera; family Asilidae; genus Dioctria; species Dioctria linearis. The sequence goes on along the minus strand of OZ005740.1, from coordinate 119,751,447 downwards.
CAGAATGAAACCTCCAATATTTGATGGACAAAATTCGCGGCATATTTTCAAGACACAATCCGAGGCTGCTTCCGAAGTAAGTGGATGGAATGATGCAGACTAAGCTACAGCTCTGGCATTAGCACTTCGAGGTTCTGCGTCAGAGCTATTACAAACTATACCGATAGAAAGGCAACGTGATTATACTTTATTAGTATAGGCGATGGAGTTACGTTATGGAGATGAACACATGCAGCAAGTGTATCGCCTACATCTATGCAACAGAATTCAAAAGCATGGCGAATCCCTACAACATCTGCAGGCTGATTTAGAAAGATTAACTTATCTCTCATACTCTAGCGTAAATGAGGATTTCTTTAATGAAGCGGCAACAGAAGTTGGTTGGTGGAGCCGACAGCCTCGAAGTCATCATTCAGATAGGCCAGTTGCAGAGAAATAATAGCAGTCTTTTTATATATGGAAGTGTAGGAAAAAATGACTGCGTTGTCACTATCGACACTGGAGCTTCGAGATCTATTATTAGAGCAGATCTTGTCAAGAACAAATGGCTTCACAATACCACCAAATATTTACTAAGAACAGCAACTGGAGCAGCAGCACAAGTTTTTGGATATTCAATTAGGCGAACTACTATTTCCTCACACTTTCCTAGTTTCAGACATAATGGATGAATGCATTCTTAGAGTAGACTTTATGACCATATATAAAATAAATTTAGATGTCGGAGAACGAATACGCAAATATGGCAACATAGAAATTCTTATGAGACTAGGAGGAGGAACAAATTATCCTGTAAAAATAAGGACGATGGTGTGCGAAAATATTACTCTCTCTGCATTATCGGAGACGCTACAACAACACTGGAAAGGACCATACTCAGTAGTGACTAGAATTAATGACGTAGTATACAGGATTCAGCGGGGCACAAGAGGCAAACGGACAATCGTTCATCTAGATCGTTTATGTCAATAATGCGAGCATCAAGACCGTGGATATCCTGTTGTTCGGGACGAACAATTTTAAGAAGGGGGCACTGTTACGCGCCATAAAGTGATACAAGCGACATCCATTGGAAATGGAAACAACTTTAGTTAGGGACATCCTAATAAACTGGGTTTGGAGAACGGAATATTCGGGACGGTTCTAGGAAAATTTGTAGAGTATAAATACGGCGCTACTCACATCCAGGAGGCAGTCTTATTTCATACAGTGAAGTGATACGATTGTGATTATTAGAAGTACAGTACTATAAAGAGCTGGTTTAATAATTATTTGTGAGAGTAAACGGTAAAGTTAAATATAAAAGAACTTTTGAATTATATCTGAAATATTGCGTTTCAAATAACGAACTAAGACCACGCCCGTAACAATATTAAAGTTTCTACGACGCTATGCGGTGAATTTATTAAACAAAGTGCTGATAATGAAAACATAAAAGACATTAAATATTTCCAAGCTAGAACTGCTCCGATTAGTGTAGATGATGATTTAGAGGAGTGGTTTAAATCAAACATTTTGGATCCAATAAACACTCAGCTGGAAGGACTCCAAGAAAAAACAGTGGCTGGGCACGGCACTCTATAATACATCTAGCTGTACACATCAACAAGTTTGAACAGCTCCGAGGATCTTCGTATACACCTCTACCAAAGGAGATTGCATCAAAGAAAGCTTGCATTAATTTGAAAAATAATGATGTAGCATGCTTCGCATGTGCCGTCAATTCAGCGCTATATCCTGTAAATATTAACACCAATAGGACCTCATCATATCCACATTATTGAATTGTACTTAATGTAAATGGGATAACATTTCCTATTACACTAAAGCAAATGACGCAATTTGAAGACCAGAACGATTTATCAATAAACGTATTCATCCTAGAGAAAGAGCATTTCTCATCACAGTTCCAGTCAGACTTACGAAACACAGGATGGAGCGACATGTTAATATATTAATGCTACACGATGACTATGACCAGGCTGATGATCATATGGACGATGATGATGATGGCAGATATCATTTCTGCTGGAATAAAGATCTTTCCAGACTCATATTGAAACAAATTTCGAAACATGGTGGTGGTAGAAGGCATATTTGTGAATTTACTCCGAAGAAAAATTAGCATCACACACTCCTGAATGCGAGAAACAAAATGACTGTAGGATTATCTTTCCATCGGAAGAAAAGAAACGGTTGGAATATAAGAATTATAGCCATAGGAATCTAGTCCCGTTTAGTGTGTATGCAGATCTTGAGGATATATTGAAGCAGATTCAGGAAAACGATCAAAATTACACAGCGAATTCAGGAGCATGAAGTTCATAGCATGGGATTCTATGTCCACTGCAAACATGATGCTAAGCTCTAAGGTGATGAGGACTGAGTTCCTAACCATTGCCACTTAACAAGAAAATATTGAGGACCAGCGCACAATGCATGTAATCTCATGTATCAATAGTTATCCATAGTTCCAGTAATTTTTCACACTTTATCTGAATATGATGCCCGCTTCATAATTAAGGATATAGCTACATCTTTCCCAAGAAAAGTTGGTCTCTTAGCGATAAACATGGAAAGATATATCTCGTTCACCAAGCACATGGAAGGCAGTCACATAAAATTCCGTTTTATGGTAGAATCTTTAGATAACCTATCATCATTGCTGGCGATGGATAAACTAAATACTACTACTACGACTTGCCCAAAGACAGACTTCCGGATGAAGGTCAAGGACTAGAGACCCTTCCGGTTTCAAGGTTATGCCAGGAGTCAAAGTCTAGCCCACGTGTAAATATTTTTTCTCAAGCCGTCCTAGCATTCTGGGTAAAACGCTCAACCGCCCGATTAGGAGCCCGCTGTAGTGGGCAATTATTATTTGGGAGTTCTGGACTTAGTAGGGAAATTGAAGAGAATACCATAAATAAGATATCATTATCATTCAATGGTTGGGGTTCTTTAAACCGGTTTCCCTATAACTGTAATAATACTTTCTTTATTTTACAATAATGTATAGCTTAGACTATAATACAATTAAAACAAACTATTTCATTAAATGGTATTTTAGCTATAATACTTTTTTTATTTACAATGCATATCTTAGACTTGCCTTAGATTATATGTTTTCTGCGTCCGCTCCTTGCTGTTCTGATTAAATAGAGTAATGTCCCATGGTAGAGTATCCGTTGTCCCACACATAATATACCGTTTCTTATCATATGGACATTATGGTTATGCGATCGTATGGAGCTCTGATTAGCAGTTAACACTCGCTTGTTATTCAAACATTCGATGTAGTCTTCGAAATTGCTATGCTTCTGGACTACATTAGCCTTTACTCCTTTCCCTTTTTTTACAGTTTTACCATCGTTTATACGCAGACTGTACATTTTCAAGCGCAAGCCTACATTAGCCCAGGAATCGTTTTATTCATGAGCGGCAAATTGAACTGGTTATGTTTTAGGTAATCACTTGTATCAAATTTGTTTATATTTTCGGTCATAAACTCATATGTATTTTTCTCTTCAAGTTCATATATTAGAGAATCTCTATCTGTATACATGACTTTACATTTATCTCCAAATTCATGCTGCATAAAACTGTAGTGGAAATCGTAGAGGCATATCTTTGAAATTTCCAAACTGCCATTCCAATATAGAGAGGTTTATTGAATATGATTTTGAGTCGCCTTAATTCCACAGCAACTATATTCTCATCAAATATCGTTGCACTGTGGAAGTTGGGTGCTGCAATCCGAGCACCATAGCGAACTTCCCACTTTACGCAAAGCTGATATCGCTATACTTGCAAACATTTTCCACGGTCTTACCAAAAGCTGCATCATTCATCTTCTTATAGCTGTCCTTCTCATGATCGCTTGTAGCCTTCATCCGTTTGGTAGTATTTAAGTCAATATGTAGTTTAAGCCAAGATGATTGGTCGAATTGAAGAACCCGGTGCACTTTTTTCTGGATGAGACCGCGTGATAAGCATTGCTTCAAATGTCGGTACTGTATAACATATTTAGTTTTAGGATGTAATGTTGTCAAAAGCATTTCTAATTTTGCTCCAGGTGGTGCTGCATCTTCAGAGCAAAACATTATATCCTTATGCTTATCATGTAGATGTTGAGGATAGTCCAAGTCGACTTCTAATATGTAACCAATTGGTGAATCATCAGGAATTTCGAAAACGTCAATTTTGGGAACATCAACCCATTTGAATCCTCCGGTTGGTAAATGCTGTGACATGGCTCATACATAAAGGTTATTCACATCATAATACATCAGGTATTTCTCTTTCTCGTCAGGCTTAAAATCATCCATATATATATTATTTGCTCTACTATATCTTATACCACCTATCTACGTCGATTATCAGCTCTAGTTTAACTTTGGTGTATTTTAGCATAGCATCCCATGTTAGGCTTGGCATGGTGTAATAATGTGCTGGATCTAAATTGTATGTCTTCATGCACACTTCTCGAAAGATCTCAAAGACATCGGCCACTAGAAGAACATCAGTTTTCAGGTATAGATCGGAATATTCACCAAGTGTCTGTATTTCAAATGTCCTCCACACCTCTTCTGCGCGGCTTTAGCTCTCAGCAGATATATCACTGTCAGTTATCATCGTATGGGAAGACACCTTTGCGCGTAAGTAGTTTAAAGTCATCATCATCCAATTCCTGCCATACTGATCTTGTAGTATTATTTTATCCATCGTCAGCAATGATGATAGCTTATCTAAAACTTCTGCCATAAAACGGAAGGAATCGATGAATCTGAATTTTATGTGACTGCCTTCCATGTACTTGGGGAACGAGATATATCTTTCGTTGTTTATTGGTAAGAGATCAACTTTTCCTGGGAAAGATGTAGCTATATCCTTAATTATGAAGTGGGCATCATATCCAGATAAATTCTGAAAAATGATTGGAACTATGCAGCAATCTAGATACATGAGATTACATGCATTGTGCGTTGGTCCTCGATATTTTCCTGTTAAATGGCAATGGTCCCGAACTCGTTCCTCATCGGCTGTAAACGTTTTTTCACTTATATGGCAGCAAGTATTTTCCATATTTGAACGCCGTTCCTCTTTAGTCAGGGACTGCATTGGTCTGATATTCAGCTTTTCCTGTACAGCTATGGATGCAATTTTTTGCAATTCTAATGCAAACCATTGTTGGCAATTCTTGCCTCGATATGCTCTGTAATATGAGAGCTTAGTTTCATGTTTGCAGTGGAAATAGAATCCTATGCTATGAGCATCATGCTCCTGAATTCGCTGTGTGTTTTGATCGTTTCGTTGAATCGGCTTCAATATAGACTCAAGATTTTCATACACACAAAACGGGTCTGGATCCTTGTGGCTATAATTCTTATATTTCAGCCATTTCTTTTCTTCCGGTGGAAACATAATCCTACAGTAATTTTGTTTCTCGCATTTAGGAGTGTGTGATGCTAATTTTTCTTCACAGGGAAAGTAGGGCAAGCATCTATCACAAATATGCCTTCTACCACGACCTTGTTTCGAAATTTGTTTCGATATGAGTCGGGAAAGATCTTTAATCCAGCAGAAATGATATCTGCCATCATCATCATCGTCCATATGATCATCAGCCTGGTCATAGCCATCGTGTAGCATTAAGAGATTAACATGTCGCTCCATCCTGTGTTTCGTAAGTCTGACTGGAACCTTGGTGAAGAAACGCTCTTTCTCTAGGATGAATACGTTTATTGATAAATCGTTCTGGTGTTCAAATTGCGTTATTTGCTTCAGTGTCATAGGAAATGTTATCCCATTTACATTAAGTACTGTTCGAACCAAATCGGTTCGAACATATTTCGGTTTTGCCGATTACTTTAAAAGGAATATATCCTGAAAACAAAGCATTAAATTTTTGGAAAATTAAATCTAACTTGATTACTGGTAATCATAAAACTGGTACACAACCTAACAAAGCCATGTATTTGTCATCTACATAACACATTGCACAAATACAATACAACAATATAGCCTCATTGAGGAGATCAAATTAAAATTCTTATCACATGATTGAAGCAATTAGATTCGTGCTAAAAACAATTGCTGAAAAAGAACATATGCAAAAATACCATGCTAAAATTCAGTTCTAAAAACAAAACAAATTCAATCTAATTACAAATTTTCCCAAAAATAGGTACAGCATCTAACCCAAGCATGTGTAGTAATGTAGCATACAATGCATGGCACAAATACAATCAGATCAAGCAGATCAATTTGCAACTCTATCATCATTATAATAGTATTGAACCGGACTTTCTTCTCTACGTGATAGAGATAACATTTTTTGCAAATATACAGAATTCAATTTAACACAGCAGCATGGGTTGCTTTAAATTTCTTGTTACTATGCATTTTTGTTCGTTGCTATGCATATTTTATCTCTAGTACCGTAAAATTACAGAATCACGGCCAATTCTTCAGAGCATGCGCCTCTGTTACTCCATCATTGGTGTTGTGTGCAAGCAAGGGCTATATAAACAGCAGCTTGACTTGATTCGTTCTCTTTTGTGATTTAGCAGTGCAGTGATTAACTTGGCAATTTATTCCTTTGTGTTCTTTCCTAGTGATTTTTCCAAGTATTATATTTTATTACTAAATTAAATACTTTGTTTAATTGACGGCTAAAATAAGATATTCTTATTCTGGATACCGGGATTAAGGAGTTTATTTTAGATAGCGATTAAACTAAAGGTTTTTTATTGTGGGTAGCGACTGCAACAACAAATTTTACTAACAATACACTTTATTTCTGGTCTCAATGGAAATAAAGAATCTTTCTTCGGGTCTCGACTGAAGTTAAGATACATACTAACATTCACTTTAAGTCGGGTCTCAACTGACTTAAAGAATATTATCTCGGGTCTCGACTGAGATAACATATTACTAACAAATAACTTTATTGTGGGTCTCAACTGAAATAAAGTTTCTTATTGCGGGTTTCGACTGTAATAAGAAATTTACTAATGCAAACCACGTTATTGCGGGTCTCGACTGTAATAAATAGTCTTATTGCGGGTCTCGACTGTAATAAGACAATTACTAACAAAACCACTTTATTGCGGGTATCGACTGTAATAAAGAGTCTTACTGCGGGTATCGACTGTAGTAAGACAATTACTAACACAAACACTTTATTGCGGGTCTCGACTGTAATAAAGATTCTTGCTGCGGGTCTCGACTGTAGTAAGAAGGTCACTAACACAAAACAATTTGTTGCGGGTATCGACTGTAATAAAGAATATCCTCATCCCAAACCTCAGTCAAATAAAAGGTCAAGAAAATCAGCTGCTATATATGGATGAGGTGAGTACAAGTTAATTGCTCCAGTTGTATAAAACAAATTTATATATTAATTATTTATTAAACATTGGTTTCAGCTTTTTATATTATAATATATATATATATATATCTTGCAGTTCTCAAGTTTTAGTATTTATTGAACTAGACACATTTAGTGCAGTGAATAAACAAATAAAAACCACTAGCTTTATACCAGTGGCATAAATTTCACCACACCTTTCATTTATTGCATGTACGGTCTAACTACGGACAGTACAAGTACAATTGAATAATGTGAATATTCTTACGTGCCACAAAGTGAATCAAGCGACATCTGTTAGGAATGGAAACAACTTTAGGTGAGTGTCATCTTAGTAAACTTTGGGTTCGGAGAACGGAATATTCAGGAAGGTTCTAGGATAATTCGTAGAGTATAAATACGGCGCTCTGACAGCTAGGAGGCGGAGTATTATTTCAGACAGCGAAGTGAACGAAGTAAACTATTTGGATTGCGATAATTAGAAGTACAGTACTAGCGATAAATAAAGAGTTGATTTGATAATTATTTGTGAATTTGTGAGAGTAAACGGTAAAGTTAAATAAAGAAAGAACTTTTGAATTATATCTGAAATATTGTGTTTTAAATAACGAACTAAGGCCACGCTCGTAACAACTGGTGTCAGAAGTAAAATAAAATCGCGAAATAAAGTGGTGGCATTTGACTTTGAAATTCAAAGAGTGATTAATTTGGTGAAATCGTGTGAAACTTTCCTGCTTTAAGTGAAAATTCCGAAAGATAATTTTATATTAAACTGTGAGTGAATTATCAAAGTAATGGGACGCAAACTAGAGGAGCTTCGCATACAGGAATTGAAAGTGGAGTTGGGGAAGCGGTCATTGCAAACGACAGGTCTAAAGAATGTTCTACTCGAGCGACTTAGACAAGCTTTGATAGAGGAAGAAAAGAATCCGGAGACATACATTTTCGATGAAGAATCAGAAACTGAAGAAGAGCCTGCGATGAACATAGAACAGCTTTTGGGTACTTTAATGACCAAAATGGAGCTTTCAACCCTGCAGGTGAAGAATGCTCTTGAGGAACAAAAGAATGCTTTTGAGGAGCAAAAGAATTCTCTAGAAGCCCGTTTAGACGAAGAAAAGAATACTTTCGAGGAACAAAAGCATTCTCTGGAATCCCGTCTAGATGAACAAAAGAATTCTCTAGAAGCCCGTTTGGACGAACAAAAGAATGCTTTTGAGGAACAAAAGAATGCTTTTGAGGAACAAAAGAATGCTTTTGAGGAACAAAAGAATTCTCTGGAATCCCGTCTAGATGAACAAAAGAATTCTCTAGAAGCCCGTTTGGACGAACAAAAGAATTCTTTGCAGAATTGTCTAGAAACTTGTTTGGAGGAACAGAAGACTTTTCTTAAGAATTCATTAGACGAGCAAAATGTAAAAATTGAAGGAATCCAGCAGGAAGTGCTAGAAGTTCAACAACAAGTGTCGGAAGTACAACAAAATGTTACGGAGAAGCTTGACAACTTTAAAGCAGATTTGGAGATGATGAAGCATCGACAACCACGGCACGAAGGAATTGAAATATCCAATGCAGGCAGAATGAAACCTCCAATATTTGATGGACAAAATTCGTGGCATATTTTCAAGAGACAATTCGAGGCTGCTTCCGAAGTAAACGGATGGAATGATGCAGAGAAAGCTACAGCTCTGGTATTAGCACTTCGAGGTTCTGCATCAGAGCTTTTACAAACTATACCGATAGAAAGGCAACGTGATTATACTTCATTAGTACAGGCGATAGAGTTACGTTATGGAGATGAACACATGCAGCAAGTATATCGCCTACAGCTACGCAACAGGATTCAAAAGCATGGCGAATCACTACAACAAATGCAGGCTGATGTGGAAAGATTAGCTTATCTCTCATACTCTAGCGTAAATGCGGATTTCCTTAATGAAGTGGCAACAGAAGCATTTGTGAACGCTATTGCAGATCGAAATTTACAACAAGCGTTGAGGCTAGCAGGAAAGAAATCAACAGCAGAACCACTAGCCTATGCACTAGCATATGAATCTGCCAGGCAAGCTTCTCGAAGTGCAATACGAGTGAGAGAAATTTCGGTGGAGGAATGTACTTGTAATAGAATGCAGAGCAATTCTACATGCGGTATTCTGCGATGCTGGAATTGTAATAGACCAGGACACCTCCAAAGGGACTGCAGAAAACGCCGACGAATGGAAGCGCTAGAAGAAGGGCAGAGATATGGAGCTGGGCAAAGATATCGAGCTGAGCAGCAGACTCACAGCAGAACACCGTTATCAGAGACCACTCCTTCGCATGGTGTCATTCGATGCTGGAAATGTAGTAGACTGGGACACCTGCAAAACGACTGTAGGAAACGAGGACGAATGCAAACAACAGAAGAAGAAGGGAGAAGATGGCGAGCTAGAGAGCAAGCTTTCCGTGGAGAGACTAGACTGCAACCTCATGACTTTGAAATCCCATACCGCAGCGGCCGTATCCACGGATATGCAGAAGCTTTTTCACAACGTCCATGCAATCCTGAATGGAATCATTGCGGACGGATGGAAGAAAAAGATGACGATGACTACAGTGATGATAACGAAAGTCGAATGACGAAAGGAAAGAAATCCAAAGATGATGATGATTACGGTGATAAAAGTAAAAAGAAGAAAGTAAAGAAATCCAAGAGGGAGGACAATGAAAGAAAGAAAAAGACTAAAAGTAAAGGGTCTAAAGATGCTGATAATGACGGTGATAAGGGTATAATGAAGGTCGGAAAAGGTAAAGACAAAGTTTCTGACGATGATGATAATAAGAAGCGCAAAGGCGGCAATGAAAAGGATGATAACGGCAATCAAAAGGGCAAGAAATTTGAGGACAAAGGAATCAAAGATAAAAGACGAAAGAAAAATCAAAGCATGGAAGAGTGTTTCAACAGAACATTAATCAAACATCTCAGGAAGGTCTTCAACTATAATCAGCACGATTGGTTTCGACATATTCCTATATTTCTAATGGCTTATATATCAGCTGTTTACAATATGACCAGACAGAGCCCATTTAAGGTCATTTTCGGAAAGGAAATGCGCTTACCTAGCGACCTCAAGTTTGGTATACCCAAAGGCGAACAAAAGTTACCAGAAGACTACGTAACAAAGCTCAGACAACGATTAGCTGATGTGCACGAGTCCACAAGACGTTCTCCAAAGTTATCACAACACTGGGAGAGACCGTATGCAGTTAAAACTAAAATTAATAACATGCCATACAAGAATCAGCGCGGTACAAGATGCAAAAGAAAAATCGTTCATCTAGATCGCTTAGCTCAATACGGAGAGCACCAAGACCTTGGAATTTGAAGAAGGGGGCAGTGTTACGTGCCACAAAGTGAATCAAGCGACATCTGTTGGGAATGGAAGCAACTTTAGGTTAGTGGGTTCGGAGAACGGAATATTCAGGAAGGTTCTAGGATGATTCGTAGAGTATAAATACGGCGCTCTGACAGCTAGGAGGCGGAGTATTATTTCAGACAGCGAAGTGAACGAAGTAAACTATTTGGATTGCGATAATTAGAAGTACAGTACTAGCGATAAATAAAGAGTTGATTTAATAATTATTTGTGAATTTGTGAGAGTAAACAGTAAAGTTAAATAAAGAAAGAACTTTTGAATTTTATCTGAAAAATTGTGTTTTAAATAACGAACTAAGACCACGCTCGTAACAATACGTTTATTGATATGTCGTTCTGGTCTTCAAATTCTTTAATCTGTTTAAGCGTCATAGGAAATGTTATTCCAGTTAAATGTAGGACAGCAGGATAATGTGGATATGATGATATCCTAGGGGAGTTAATATTTTCAGGGTATAGTGCTGATGTCACGGCTCAACCGAAGCATGCTTTATCAATTTTTTTTTTAAATTGATGCAAGCTTGCTTTAAAGCAATCTCCTTCGATAGAGGTATATACGAAGATCCTCGGTGCTGTTGAAATTTGATGATATGTACTGCTAAATGTATAATGAAGTCCAATGTCCAGCCGCTATCTTTGTCTCGAAACTCATCCAGCTGAGTGAGTATTGAATCCAATATGTTAACTTTATACCAATCGTTTAAATTATCGTCCACATTGATTGGAGCAGTTCTTGCTTGTAAATATTTAATATCTTTTATAACCTCATTGTCACCGATATCCTTAACAAAATCAGCACACAAATTTGTATTAACTTTAATATTGAGATGGCGTTTTAAAATATTCTTAATACGCCGTATAAATAAATCACCAGCATCCTGTATAAATAGCTTAGGATCTGTATGGTTTATATTTACAATAATTCCAGTTCTAATTCTGTCTGTGACAGAATTTTATTTCCTCCCACTTTACAAAATCACTTTTTCTTATACACTGAGTATTTCCTCCACCTCGACAGGTGGCTTTCAATAACACTCTCGGCGATTAAGTCTGTCAAATACAGCTCTCCATATGCCATTTTGTACCACTCTTTTTACTAGAAAAACTTTCATTTATTAGCGCGGTTGAAATTTTTTTTTATTTGACCTATCGCTGAGGCTCACCAAAATTGACAGATGCCTCCTATCATCTTACATTAATATCTACTACCGCCTTTTTTCACCAAAGCCTTAAATTAAACCACTCAATAACCTTCATGTGGTCTATTTTTAGATATAGAAATTCATAACGTGCTGCAATGATTACGATTTCCACTGTTCATGCTCAAAACAAGTATTAACATGTTCTTGACATCGATTCAACATGTTCATGAACTTCAACTATATTTAAGTCATGGTAAGGTAGTCGTGAAACTATTTTGCTTTAATCAAATAAGCACATATACCACCAATCTAGTGCGTAACATACATCGATTCAATCTCCATATCACCCATGAAAGTTTTTCTGTTACACTACAGAACATTACGTTAATTCACCTCAGGGTTGCATACACACATATCCAAGAATATGACCAAGTCCCGATTGAGATGGTTTCAAACTATGGTATTCATTAAAGATTCCTAATGCGTTAGAGCAAGACAGATGATAAGAAATAACATGGGATTTTGCTGCCGAACTCTCATAGCCTAACGCAAAAAGGATCATGTGAGACATTTGCTCTGGATCGCTCTTTGGATGTGAAACACAGAGAAAAAAAGTATATAACTTTAGATATAAAAATAAATAATTAATTTGATGTGAATAAATATTGTGTGAAAAATTGATTTGCTATATATTGTAACAAGATTACTTACTCCGCTCTTGTTAAGCACAGGCAACAGCCGAACGCTAGCTGTCAGCGCTCTTAAATTGTGGCCAACCGTGTTGTGAGACTTCAGACATCTTATTTCCTTTGGCTTCAAAATAATCATGGCAAGGCAAATAACAAAGGCGTCATAACCAGTTCGTACTAAAAAGAAAGACAACAAGTACACAAGAAACAACGAAAGGAAAGCAAACTTATCCATGAACAAGAAGGACATAACCGGCCCTGGCTGTCGCAGCTCATTTTGGGAAACAGGAAACCACTTTCCCTT
>OZ005740.1:119716028-119731028 GCA_963930735.1 Dioctria linearis | reverse complement strand
TTTTGACGAACAAAAGAATTCTCTCTAGGAACAAAAGAATTCTCTCCAAAAACAAAAGAATTCTCTCCAGGAACAAAAGAATTCCCTCGAGGACCACAAGAAATCTATGGAAACCCGTTTGGACGAACAAAAGAATTCTCTCCAGGAACAAAAGAATTCTCTCGAGGACCACAATAAATCTATGGAAACCCGTTTGGACGAACAAAAGAATTCTCTCCAGGAACACAAGAAATCTATAGAAACCCGTTTGGACGAACAAAAGAATTCTCTCCAGGAACAAAAGAATTCTATGGAATCACGTTTAGATGAGCAGAAGAATGCTTTGGATGAACAAAAGAATTCTATGGAATCCCGTTTAGATGAGCAGAAGAAATCACTGGAAACGCGTTTGGATGAACAAAAGAGTTCTCTGGAGAATTGTCTAGAAAGTCGCTTAGAGGAACAAAAGAATTTCCTGAAAAACTCGTTAGACGAACAAAATTTAAAAATTGAAGGAATCGAGCAAGAAGTGGCGGAAGTTCAACAAAAAGTGACCGAACAGCTTGACAACTTCAAATCAGATTTGGAGAAGATGAAGCATCGACAACCACGGCACGAAGGAATTGAAATATCCAATGCAGGCAGAATGAAACCTCCAATATTTGATGGACAAAATTCGTGGCATATTTTCAAGAGACAATTCGAGGCTGCTTCCGAAGTAAACGGATGGAATGATGCAGAGAAAGCTACAGCTCTGGTATTAGCACTTCGAGGTTCTGCATCAGAGCTTTTACAAACTATACCGATAGAAAGGCAACGTGATTATACTTCATTAGTACAGGCGATAGAGTTACGTTATGGAGATGAACACATGCAGCAAGTATATCGCCTACAGCTACGCAACAGGATTCAAAAGCATGGCGAATCACTACAACAAATGCAGGCTGATGTGGAAAGATTAGCTTATCTCTCATACTCTAGCGTAAATGCGGATTTCCTTAATGAAGTGGCAACAGAAGCATTTGTGAACGCTATTGCAGATCAAAATTTACAACAAGCGTTGAGGCTAGCAGGAAAGAAATCAACAGCAGAAGCACTAGCCTATGCACTAGCGTATGAATCTGCCAGGCAAGCTTCTCGAAGTGCAGTACGAGTGAGAGAAATTTCGGTGGAGGAATGTACTTGTAATAGAATGCAGAGCAATTCTACACGCGGTATTCTGCGATGCTGGAATTGTAATAGACCAGGACACCTCCAAAGGGACTGCAGAAAACGCCGACGAATGGAAGCGCTAGAAGAAGGGCAGAGATATCGAGCTGGGCAAAGATATCGAGTTGGGCAGCAGACTCACAGCAGAATACCGTCATCAGAGACCACTCCTTCGCGTGGTGTCATTCGATGCTGGAAATGTAGTAGACTGGGATACCTGCAAAACGACTGTAGGAAACGAGGACGAATGAAAACAACAGAAGAAGAAGGGAGAAGATGGCGAGCTAGAGAGCAAGCTTTCCGTGGAGAGACTAGACTGCAACCTCATGACTTTGAAATCCCATACCGCAAAGGACGTATCCACGGATATGCAGAAGCTTTTTCACAACTTCCATGCAATCCTGAATGGAATCATTGCGGACGGATGGAAGAAAAAGATGACGATGACTACAATGATGATAACGAAAGTCGAAAGAAGAAAGGAAAGAAATCCAAAGATGATGATGATAACGGTGATAAAAGTAAAAAGAAGAAAGGAAAGAAATCCAAGAGCGAGGACAATGAAAGAAAGAAAAAGACGAAAAGTAAAGGGTCTAAAGATGCTGATAATGACGATGATAAGGGTATAATGAAGGTCGGAAAAGGTAAAGATAAAGTTTCTGACGATGATGATAATAAGAAGCGCAAAGGCGGTAATGAAAAGGATGACAACGGCAATCAAAAGGGCAAGAAATTTGAGGACAAAGGAATCAAAGATAAAAGACGAAAGAAAAATCAAAGCATGGAAGAGTATTTCAACAGAACATTAATCAAACATCTGAGGAAGGTCTTCAACTATAATCAACGCGATTGGTTTCGACATATTCCTATATTTCTAATGGCTTATCTATCAGCTATTTACAATATGACCAGACAAAGCCCATTTAAGGTCATTTTCGGAAAGGAAATGCGCTTACCTAGCGACCTCAAGTTTAGTATACCCAAAGGCGAACAAAAGTTACCAGAAGACTACGTCACAAAGCTCAGACAACGATTAGCTGATGTGCACGAGGACACGAGACGTTCTCCAAAGTTACCACAACACTGGGAGAGACCGTATGCAGTTAAAACTAAAATTAATAACATGCCATACAAGAATCAGCGCGGTACAAGATTCAAAAGAAAAATCGTTCATCTAGATCGCTTGGGTCAATACGGAGAGCACCACGACCGTGGACCATCTGTTGTTCGGGACGAACAAATTTTAAGAAGGGGGCAGTGTTACGTGCCACAAAGTGAATCAAGCGACATCTGTTAGGAATGGAAGCAACTTTAGGTTAGTGTCATCTTAGTAAACTTTGGGTTCGGAGAACGGAATATTCAGGAAGGTTCTAGGATAATTCGTAGAGTATAAATACGGCGCTCTGACAGCTAGGAGGCGGAGTATTATTTCAGACAGCGAAGTGAACGAAGTAAACTATTTGGATTGCGATAATTAGAAGTACAGTACTAGCGATAAATAAAGAGTTGATTTGATAATTATTTGTGAATTTGTGAGAGTAAACGGTAAAGTTAATTAAAGAAAGAACTTTTGAATTATATCTGAAATATTGTGTTTTAAATAACGAACTAAGGCCACGCTCATAACAATATGATGAGATCCTATTGGTGTTAAAATTTACAGGATATAGCGCTGAAGTGACCGCCCATGCGAAGCATGCGACATCATTATTTCTCAAATTAATGCAAGCTTTCTTTGATGCACTCTCCTTTGGTAGAGGTATATACGAAGATCCCCGGAGCTGTTCAAACTTGTTGATGTGTACTGCTAGATGTATTATAGAATGCAGTGCCCAGCCACTGTCTTTTTGCTGGAATTCTTCCAGCTTAGTGTTTATTGGATCCAAAATGCTTGATTTCAGGCTCTCAATTCACGTTCATAACACAAGCCGCCGCACGCAAGCTGCAATTGGACATTGTGAACACGTCGACACAAATCAGTGGCTTAGGACAGTCAGAAGCTGCGTTTGTTAGCAATGAACATATACCCTTATTCAACATCGAATAAAGCAGCAACAATTAATGCCCTTATCGTGAATACTATCACAGACATATTACCTCCGTCCACCATTCCAAACAAGGAATGGAGTTATATACGTTATCTGCAACTCGCCGATCCATACTTTTTGAAGCCAGGAAAAATCGAGCTGCTCTTAGGAGCGGATGTATACGGAGAAAATCTCTTAGAAGGATTACGAAAAGGTCCTCCAGGAACACCAATCGCGCAAAATAGCACGCTCGGTTGGATTCTTTTCGGAAGTCTAAAAAACACTTCCACAATCTCCACAGCGTCTACTTTAACAGCAAACGCTCACTACGAGTATAAGTCTTCACTGGATAAACATCAGAAAAGGTTACTCCAGGAAGACAACTGTATAAAAAAGATCTAGATTGTGAAGAATATCCCCAAAAAACTAATTACCGAAACGTCAACGGCTAATATCAAGCTCATTTTCCTTTTATAAAAGATAGTCCCAGCTTAGGCCACTTTCGCGGCATGACTTTACGTCGAGTCTGCAATCAAAAACATCCAATAATCTTTCCAAAAGAAAGTAACTTGACAATATTAACAAATAATTCACACGAAAATAGTACATGGTGGTCTACATTTGGTTCTGTACACATAAGACATAAATTAGTACACCCCAAGAGTAGAAAAAAGGTAAATTTTTCTTCGCATCAATCTACATACAATGGGATTTAAATAACCCATTTCAAACAAAACCAACTATGGTGTTGCAAAAACACCAACATAAATGTTCATACGTATTTTATGTACACAAAACAAATGGCAGTCTAAGATTGAAGCACTAAATTATACCCCTTCAATACGTTGACACCATTCAGAAAAATAAAGTGCATTTAAAAGGAAAAAATCTTCTTTTTTTGGCGTCCTCTTTCATTTTTCTGAAATACGACAAAAATTCATTTTTTGTTTTCGTGGGAAAATTTCAATAAAATTCATATTCACCAAAAATCAAAGTGCATTGCTAACAATTGCACATATATACCTACGCACACAAAAAATCACACAAATAAACAAAATACCCCACGAAACATTTATTTCCTCCTAATCAAATTTTTTTTTCTCTTCATTTTACAAAAATTTCATATCCTTGCAAAGATTTTAACTTAATTATTAAACCAATAAGTGGCAAGATCTTTAAATTTGAAAGACATTACAGCCTTTCAACGGGGGCAGTATGTTCGAACCAAATCGGTTCGAATATATTTTGGTTTTACCGATTACTTTGTTACGTCCCAGAAATCCCTAGGCGTGAACCTAAATGTTGTTTGTTGCGCTTGAGATTATTTGTGATAATTAGTAGCAACTTGTAATCTACCCAGAATTTCTTATTTCCAGGACAACATATTAGAACTTCCAGAGCTCTTACGCTGCCCAGGATTGAAGGTCTCATGAGGTCTATTTATCTTCCCAGAAATCATCTTCGCGGGTTAAGGATTGTGGGGACACAACGATCATGAAAGGTCTCTCGGGAATGTTATAAAAAAAAAACGAAACACACCTCACTAAAGCAGAAGTCACGTCCAACCTCATACCAGCTACTTAGGCCGTAGCATCGAATTAGTTAAGTAAAAGTAAATCATGTATAGGAACAATAACGGCTTTCACACTCGCATATAGTTATATATTTTCGTTAAGAGAAACACATTGTCCAGATCCATTTGAATAGATCGGTTATGGTTATCATTGTTAACCTAGCATATTTCTTTTACAAGTAAATTAGAATTAAGTCAAATGTATTTCCTAAAGGAGATTTTTTTTAAACCGAATAACTATTAGTAAGCATAAGTAATTGTTCTCGCACAACCAGTCAGCCTCGCCCTTTATTTAAACTTGTTAAACAAATCTTCCTAACATTCGTAGAAGTAATCAAATTAAGCAATGGTCCTCGTTTAAACTTTCCTTCTCGTTAAAAATCAATGCCATTAATGTCACGATATTGTTCACACCCTGCGCGAGTGGTCGAAGGTGAGTCCAGATTTCCTCAAATACTAGTCCGAAATAGTACAATATACATGGGTTGGGGCACAAACTATATAAACATCAAACTGGCCTAAATTAGATTGTCAATATTGGCAACATTGCAGCGGTCGGCGAAAAGTTCGAAAATTCGATATCCGTAGCGAGAGGCAGACCGAAGAACGAAGCTGCTCTCTCTCTTCTGTGGTACGTTCGTCTGACGAGTCGCACAGCCAGAAAGTAATAAAAGTTTAGTGCTACCTTCCTGCAAAAAAAGAAAGAAAGAAATAATAGTAATGGAACTAGAAAAGTGAGACCCGAACTAGAAAGGAGTTCAGTAGAAGATAACAACAAAACAATCAAAAAAAGAAAAGGAAATTTGGAACACCGCGTGGAAAGGATAGGGGTGATTCCTCGGGACAAAGCGCATAAGGTTGGTTAGAGGTCAACCGGGAAACAAGCCTTAGCTAACAACGGGCAATATCGAGCAAAAGCTAAGTACTTCTTTACAATATTAATGTTTTCTTTTATTAAAACCTTTAGGTGTTCAGTGCGTGGCTAGTTGGCGACTGCGATTCTGTAAAATTGTTTCTTTTGTTGTACTTTGATCCGCCCAGCGGCGCGTGCGTAGCTCAATAATCTATTATCAGTTATAGTGTTAAATTGCTTGAGGTCAGGACAATACCATAGCGGTGACAAAATACTGCTAAAGTCTAAGATACGTGAACTAAATGTTCGGAATATCTAGAAAGTAGTTGTTTTGAAGAAATCTGTTTCTATTGATTTATTGGAAGAATATTTCTATTGTGGCGAACGGGCTATAAGTTTTTTTTTCTTTGTGCTTTATTCGCTTTATGTAAGAGTTCGGGTATATCCTGCCGCCTAACACAAATCACTAGGTACATAGCTTAACCACTAACGTATTAAATGCTGAAATCTTGTTCTGCGGTGTGAAAGCCTAATAAGTTTTGTAACGATTAATCAATATAGAGATTTACCCAATTTAGCAACGCTTTCTACTCAATAGGTTTCATAGTTTAACCTCCCTAGCGGGAAAAACTACGTGGCGCCCTATATGAACCTGAATTTTCCTGGAACCTGCACCTTTCCCTGAGCAGCCGTAGTTACGTTCGGGGGGAACGTAGCATAAATTTGGCGCCCAGCGAATATTGATATCAGTGGAACAGTTGCTCACATCTTCTGAAATCATATAAATAAATTTTGGTGTTGAACACCGACTGTAGACTAAATGGTTAATTAGTCAGTGCGTTGCTAGAAAAGGGAAATCTAGTCGCGACATTCAGAGTATACATCCTCACTAAGGTAAAAGTGGCCAAATATTGCAACGACTTAAGTTTTAGCATTCACCTACGTACATGTATAAATACATATAGCAAAAGTGTTTCTGTGAAGGCACAGTTGGTATAAACGCAAGGGCAAAGTTGCATAGTTTTGTTGAGATAGTCGACCAGTTAAGCGAACGCAAGTGGAAGGTTGCCTTGAGTAGTTGACGTTTGACGTCCACGGGATGTGCTGACATTCTTTTTTTTTACGATTGTGGTATTGTGGTGTAATTAAGGTTAGCGTGAAACATCCGCGGTATTAACAAAGGACCCAGACTCACCAGTTGATCAACCGAAGTCGAAAGGAACAAGAATATTCGCATAAGGTCGTTCTAAGTACACGACTCAAGTTTGTTGTTGTGGGAAGCGACAAGCAGTTGTTTGATTAAGGGCAATCCGGAAGTACACCTCAGAGAACGTAATTAACTGGCGAACAAGCTAAAAGTGATTAGTATGAGGAGAGCAAATTCAGGATAGGTATTGAAAAAGCCCAACATAATCCAGCGTCAATGGGGCGGAACATATAAAAGTACAGACAGCATACCATACACAATCGGTCGCCAACTACTACGTCAATTATAAGTTTCCTACCACCGACACCTCTTCTATCACCAGTCGGCATAGAGGAAAAACGTATCGTGCTTTATTTTTTTTAAGTGTTATTGTTATGAAATAAATAGAATTGAAGTTTTCTTGGGTAATCAGTGCCAGAATACCCTCCTGTTCTGCAACTTACGGTCATTGACCCGAAATGAATCAACCTTTTTTTTTTAATTATAGTAACATATATATTATGAACTGATACCTTATAAACCAACATATTTTGTAGATTAGTAGATTAGTAAATTACAGCAATATATATTTTTTCAGCCACAGAAATTAATACATGTCTTCTGAATTAATACTGGATATAGATTAATAATTCATATATCATATATAGTAATATATTTCATTCACCGAAGGAATTGGGCAACAGTTAATGAACGGTGCGACGGAACTATCCCTTCCAAGTACACGCGAATACAATAAATATGTTATAATTTTATAGGATCAGCGGAGCATCAAGAATAAAATACTCCTGTTCTTATAGAAACGGAGCGAAGGCCGTGTGCTCTGACGGCTCACCCAATAAGCGTAATCTAGGGAAGGCCTAGCAGTGCTAATTATTAATTATGTTTGTTTTTGTTGATTCGCGGGTTTATAATTGATCTATTTCACTGTTCACTGCTCAGGTACTTCGACAGTGCCTCTACCATCTTCTGCGAGTATAGAAATGCGAGCGGAAACAGAATAGGATATAAAGCGTTTTTTTTTTTTGTTAGTTTAACTACTCTCTTCACCCATTTTAATTAAGTATTTAAAAAAAAAGAAAAAAAAATTATCTCAAGTGGGAAAAGTGAAAACAAGTACACGTTGTGCCGAAGGATTTTGCCAGAGAATCAACTACTAGAAAATATGAATTTTTGTTTACGTACCCAAAAGTTATTATAACAAGTTTTTATTTCTTTTTGGTTATTCGTTTTTGAGATCATTGTTTTATTTGATTTTGCCGAAAATTAATATGATGATGACAGTTTTACTCTCGCTATTATATATTATTGTTTTTCTGGATCTAGATATCGTGGAAAAAAAATTTTTGGGTAGCAAGTTAAGCGGCGAAGTTCAATAGTGTTAAAGTGGTTTTATGGAAAGATCGATTATAGTCAGTTAAATTTCTCGCATATGTACCTTAAAATTTTTGATATAAAATTAAAATCTTAATAATAAATTGAGCTGCGCGTATATTCAGTAGTTCTATATAATAGGTAGACGGCTAGTACGTTTCAATTGTGTCTTATCGAGCCGTTTAGGGGGACCCCTTACCCTAGCTCGCGCAGTACGGAAGGAGGTTCTGTAATTAGTATGAGGTAATGAGGATTTTCTCGTTTGTTTTTCTTAATTTTTTTTTTTGCTGGATGGAACAACCTACCGATATATGCGTGATAAATTTGTAAATCGGCTGTCTTCTTTTTATGACCCACATCGGATTTAGGGGGGGTCTGTGCCGATATTTCGTGCAACACCGGAAACTACTATTAAAATTATTTTGGCAAAATGTCACGGGGTTAAGCGAAGCCTGGGCATAATATTAGGATATTGTAATTCTCTCCTCCAGCTTTTAGTTAATACATATATGTTGTATGTAGCCGCTTGCATATAAATAAACAATTGGAATTACATTTATGATTGTTTTCTCGGCATGGTGTCACAAGGTGCAACCTTACCCTGTGCAGCTAGGTGCTAACTATTAGCCACATTTGATTTTTTTTTTTATTATTGAACCAGGAAGCGGGAAGCGATACGCCCAGGCTGGCGTTCTGTATGACATTTGAAATTATTGTAAGTCTCGTCTTCTAGACGTGAACATTTAGGTGATAACAATTAGCCACCTTAGAATATTTTTGTGTGTACCGATAAGTGTGACCACACCCACAATTTGATAAATATACCCGGAAAACCGATGGATTGTTGAACCGTCCTTTGTCTGGCGAGAGGTACGCCTTACGTGTCCGTGTGCAAGGCTTCTCTACATTCTTACCAACTGATTTTAGTTGACGGGAGGCATTCCCGTATCCATCCTTACTTCAGTGCTGGAAATTGTTTATACCAATTGTTCATCAATATGGAAATCAATCGTTTAAGTCAGGATGAGCTCATTTATGAGCTTACTATAAGAGGTCTTGCGACAGGAAAGGTTGAGAAGATGAGGGTTAACCTTAGAGCAGCCCTAAAAGCTGAAAAGACAGGATACCAGACCATGGTCGAGCCTCATCCTTATAAAGTTGAAGAAGATATAGATGCTCTGGATAGCAAGGTAAAGGAAATAGGGGAATTACTCGAGTCTTTCGTAGGCGAAATCGGCTCGCCTGATTATAAAAAGATAGCAACAAAAATAGAATGGTCGTTGAGTAGACTGGGTAGAGTAAAAGCAACGGAGGATAAACAGCAAAAAGAGAAGAAAAGGTTAAGGTCGGAGCTAATTATGGCATTGGGTTCACTACGAATTAAGGCAGAGGGGGATGAGTCCGATGGACAAGATTCATGTATCGGGGAGGACACCTCCTTTTCGGCAACGATGCTTGCAGGCTCACGATCTCGAGTCCCCCTGTACAAATGGAACTTGAAGTTCTCTGGGGAAAAAGGACAATCGTTAAACTCCTTTCTGGAATGAGTTTTAGAGTTGGCTGAAGCTAGGGGAGTAACGAAAGCACAACTTTTCCACTCTGCCCTTGACCTCTTCGAGGGACGTGCCTTGATTTGGTACAGAGCTAACAAGAGCAGAGTTCACTCTTGGCCGGAACTGATTAAGGAAATGAGGCAAGAGTTCTTGCCAATGAACTATGATGAGCAACTGACAGAAGAAATAAAAAGAAGAACTTAAGGAAAGGACGAAACAATTGGGACATATGTAGTCGTCATGACGAGCATGTTCTCATGGTTAACGATTCCGATGACAGAGCCTCAACAGCTCAGAATACTCAAAGGAAACGTCAGCCCCTTCTACCAGACGCAATTAGGTCTAACGGAGGTTGAAGGCATACAGCAGCTTATCGATTTGGGTAGGAAGCTAGAAGCTATCCGTACGTCGGTCGAATCATTTGCCCCACCTCCATCGAAGCGGAATTCCCATTTGCTGGAACCAGATCTGGCCTACGTATCCTCCTGTACACAAACGGTTGCTAACGTAGAGTCATGTAATGACTCAGCTTCAACCTCTCGTGATAATCAGGTGCGAACCTCTACGAATCGGAGACCATCTCCAAAATGTCATAAGTGTGGCAGAGAAGGGCATATAGCTCGCTTCTGCCGTGCAAATTTCAGGTGTTATGTGTGCGGTAATCCTGGGGTTACTCGCCCAAACTGTAACAATTGCAGAAACACCGCAGATCAACAGCACAATCGACCCGTGAGTAGTAATAGCGGCAGTCAAAATAATGCAACCAACACTGGCAGTAATAATAGAAGGGTAAACCAACCAAGTCCAAATGTTTCGCCGAATGCTTCGGGAAACGAGAACCGAGTTCGTTAAATAGCGGCGAAACGAGCTCTAATGGGTCCGGTAATACCGCCCGTGTAAAGGTTGTAGATAATTGTGTTAGATATGATTCAAAGGATGGACGAGCGTTACACGCGGTAGTGGATTATACCTTTGCTAAGACAAAAAATGACACGCGGCCATTCCTGAAAATATCAATTTTCGGGCTTGAAATCATTGGACTTCTCGACTCCTGGGCGTCGCGAACAATTTTAGGTGGACTGGGTTGGAAGGTATTAAGAGATGCTAAGTTAAAGCTAAACAATACTAGTATAGATAATGTTATTTTAGCTAATGGGGATAGAGTGGGAATACTAGGAGAAGTTAGTTTACCGATAGAGCTCCAAGGGAGAGTCAAAGTCTTTGATGTGTTAATAATCCCAGACTTACCCCACTACTTGATTCTTGGCGCAGACTTTTGGAGATTGATGGGCTTATCTGCTAATCTTAGCGATGACGTTTGGGAATTCTTTAATGAAGAGACGGATTGCTTCGTAAATGCTATAGAAGGGCGATCGAAATTAACACCCGCGCAGCAAACTGAGTTGGATGATATCATAAAGAGGGCCGAGACTAAGATGGGAAAGGCACTGGGGTGTACAAATCAGGTCGAACATATTATCGAAACATACTCTGCGCCTATAAAACAACGGTACTATCCTGTCTCACCAGCTATCCAAGCAATCATAAATACGGAACTCGACAAGATGCTGGAAGAGGGAGTAGTTGAGCCATCTAACAGTGCGTGGGCTTCGCCAGTGGTAATAGTAAAAAAGAAAGATGGTACACACAGATTCTGCGTCGACTTCAGAAAGTTGAACAAGGTTACGAAAAAGGACGCATACCCTTTGCCTTACGTCACAGCAACGTTAGATAAGTTGAGAGAAGCAAGGTATATGTCCTCCCTTGATATCAAATCAGCTTTCTGGCAAGTCCCAATGGCTGAAAAATCTAAACCATACACAGCTTTCACCGTTCCTGGTAAAGGACTTTTCCAGTTTCGGCGAATGCCCTTCGGACTTACAAATTCCCCCGCAACATGGCAGCGTCTTATCGATCGAATTCTTTGTGATAACGTAGAAAGCCGCGTATTCGTCTACCTTGACGACGTGATTATTGTCACTCCTACATTCGATGAACACAAGAAGTGCTAGACAAGGTTTTAAATAGGCTGCAAAATGCTGGCCTTGTGCTCAATTTTGAAAAATGCGAATTTTGTCGATCAGAACTGCGCTATCTTGGGTATGTTGTAGGAGAACACGGACTCCAAGTAGACCCGGACAAAGTGAGATGTATTTTGGGTATGTCTAGCCCTAGGAATGTATCCGAGGTTCGTAGATTTATAGGGGTTGTGGCTTGGTACCGGAGCTTCATTCCCAACTTTTCGTCCCTTATTGCACCCATAACAGAATTGCTAAAGAAGAAAAAAAATTTGTTTGGTCATCAGAGTGTGAGGAAACTTTTAATTCTGTGAAAAATAAGTTGGTCAGTGCCCCCATATTAACCTGTCCAGACTTTAATCTACCATTTACGGTACATACTGATGCCTCAGGCTATGGGGTGGGGGCAGTCTTGACGCAAAATATAGATGGGGAGCATAAAGTGGTTTGTTATTTAAGTCGTTCTTTGAACTGCTGTGAGCGCAATTATTCTACAACTGAACGCGAATGCCTCGCAGTACTATGGGCCGTGGACAAATTACGTCCTTACATCGAAGGCATGAAATTCACCGTGGTCACGGCCATGCGTCCCTGGTTTGGCTACAGAATCTCAAGGACCCCACAGGTAGACTGGCGAGGTGGGCGATGAAAATGCAGCAGCATGATTTCGAGATTATTCACAGGAAAGGTAAAGAACACTTGCTGCCGGACTAGTTATCGCCTTCCGTGCCACTCGTTGATTCGGTAGAAGCGGCCAAAGCCTCAGAAGATAAATGGTATACTAAAATGCTAGGACAAATCAGCAAAAGTCCTTCCAAATTTCCTGATTGGCATATAAGAGATAGAAAGCTCTGGAAGCATGTTAGGCCCAGATACCCAGCGTTGTCCTCTCAATCAGAGTGTTGGAAAGAAGTAGTATCGAAGCAAGGTAGAAAAGAGATTATGTACAAGGCTCACGCTGCGCCGATTTCAGGGCACTGTGGAGTGCAAAAGACATACGACCGTCTATGTCAACAATTTTATTGGCCAAAAATGAAGAAGGATGTAGCGGCGTATGTTAAAAGATGCACAATCTCTCAATCAACTAAGCCAGAACTCAGAAAACCAGCAGGTCACATGGCAATCCGAAGAATAGCGAATAAACCCTGGGAAACTATAAGTATGGACTTAATAGGCCTTTTACCTCGTTCTAGTCGTGGATTCGTTTATATACTAACAGTAGTCGACCACTTTAGCAAGTTTCCGTTATTATTCCCCTTACGCTCAGCGACTGCAAGCTCTATCTCCCTAGTGTTGGAGGACTACGTATTTCTAGTTTTTGGTGTGCCGGCCGCAATTATTTGCGACAATGGAGCGCAGTTTAAGAGCAAGGAATTTAAGAAGCTATGTGGGAATTACCAAGTCGACATAAAATATACCGCTTATTACCATCCGCAAGCTAATCCGTCCGAAAGGACAAACCAGGTAGTTAAGACCATGCTTCGTGCATATGTTGCTGATAACCATCGCAGTTGGGATACACACCTTGCGAAAATAGCGTATACCATTCGGACAACTACACAAGAGGCTACAAAAGTATCACCATATTTTATAAATTTTGGACGCGAGATGATAGTTTCTGGTATGTCATATCAATCTTCGGGTCAAGACGAGGAACCCGATACGCTCACTCGTTGCGAAGCACTAAAAGAGGTCTTTGCTGACGTAAGACGAAGGTTAGAGAAAATGGCTGTCAATAGTGGGGCAAGGTATAATTTGCGCAGGACTGACTGTAGGTACTTTGTAAACGATATGGTCTGGAGGAAGAACTATGTTCTTTCTGATGCAACAAAGTACTTTAACGCTAAACTAGCGCCGAAGTTGATTGGCCTATTCCGTGTTAAGAGGGTAGTCTCGCCGTGGACATACGAGTTGGAAGATGATTCCGGGAAAAGCAGAGGTAACTGGCACGCGAAAGACTTGAAGTCGTATATCTCCGGAGAACGCGATGAATGACATAGAGGTAAATGATTAGTAAAGCTAATCTACATGCCCCTTACCCAGTCCTCCTGAGTGGTGGACTTACCTTTAATACCTCGTGAGCCGCGTTTAATTTCGGTAATAGGTTTTGTATTGAACCCGTAATGTACCGGCAGTCACGAAACATAGTCTTAGAGTCAAGGGAAGAATAAACATAATTGAGTGTAAATCATACCTAATACCCAAATGCATACATTATGATCGTATCGTTGTTTTCTAGATAGATTGTTCAGCGTAGCGTCCGTAATTACGCATAGAAGCAAACATCCCGCCTGCTCGGGGATAGGAATTTCAAAGCCTCCGCACTGTCGATTCGTGATATCTAAAAAGCTCTCATTTGCTTATCTTAAGGAGGCTCCTTGAAAGCCATTTTGCCTGTATCTAAATTAATTATCAAATTAGTCAATTAATCCAACATTCACCTTAGACAGGTATATATTAACATCTTTTGTTGTGTTTACGGGATTCCTATTTTCTTTAGTTTATCCACATCGAAAAATTAGTCGAAATTAGGGCCGTGGATTCTGATACTCACCGACACTACATCAATCGAAGAAAACGGGGTCTATAACCTATAATAACGACTAGAAACCAGAACCACGGGTTAGGGAATTGTGCTCGTTTTCTAATTTTGTACTAGCAACTGGGCCTGTGTCTCTCGTCCACACATAATTACCGATGTATATACCTTTTTTTTTGAACCCAATTCTCCATGAAATTTCAAAAAATTTCCCGGGGGTAGAAGAGGTGTGTACGTAACACACACCCCACAAATCCCTAGGCGTGAACCTAAATGTTGTTTGTTGCGCTTGAGATTATTTGTGATAATTAGTAGCAACTTGTAATCTACCCAGAATTTCTTATTTCCAGGACAACATATTAGAACTTCCAGAGCTCTTACGCTGCCCAGGATTGAAGGTCTCATGAGGTCTATTTATCTTCCCAGAAATCATCTTCGCGGGTTAAGGATTGTGGGGACACAACGATCATGAAAGGTCTCTCGGGAATGTTATAAAAAAAACCGAAGCACACCTCACTAAAGCAGAAGTCACGTCCAACCTCATACCAGCTACTTAGGCCGTAGCATCGAATTAGTTAAGTAAAAGTAAATCATGTGTAGGAATAATAACGGCTTTCACACTCGCATATAGTTATGTATTTTCTTTAAGAGAAACACATTGTCCAGATCCA
>OZ005740.1:119613519-119715828 GCA_963930735.1 Dioctria linearis | reverse complement strand
CAAAACACCAAGCTTGGCTGGATATTATTTGGGAATATTCCAAATACCAACAAAAACACACTGAAGTTATCCAGCTTCCTGTCGCTCACCGAGATAGAAGAAACCCTAGAAAAGTTCTGGGAAATAGAAAACAACCAGTCCAGTACTGAAGCAGATGACGCCTGTGAGCAACACTACGAACTTACTCACACTAGGGACTCCGAAGGGAGATACATAGTCAATCTGCCATTCAAGGAAAACGCTGGAGATCTGGGGCAATCAAGAAAAAATGCGATAGCTCGACTAATCCAAATAGAAAAGAAGCTGCAAAAGGAACCTCATACCCTAATTGAGTATAACAAATTTCTGACCGAATATCTAGAGCTAGGTCACATGTCTCCGGTAAAACCATATACAGGTGACGAATCTACAGTTTACTATTTACCTCATCATGCTGTGCATAAAACTGACAGCACCACTACAAAACTCCGTGTTGTTTTCGATGCATCAGGCAAATAGGACTCTGGTTCAAGTCTAAATGACCTATTATACAGTGGACCGAAGGTCCAGCAAGACCTAGTACAAATTATGTTACGCTGGAGGAAAT
Organism: Dioctria linearis; assembly: GCA_963930735.1. NCBI lineage: Eukaryota > Metazoa > Arthropoda > Insecta > Diptera > Asilidae > Dioctria > Dioctria linearis. The sequence continues at coordinate 119,715,242 of OZ005740.1, read as the reverse complement.
ATCGCTATGTTTACACAGCTGACATAGACAAAATGTTTAGACAAATCTAGATCGCCGACACGCAGAGAAACTATCAGAGAATTCTTTGGCGAAGAAGCACAAAGGAGCCCATTCAAGAATTACTCAATACCGTAACTTATGGAACTGGCCCTGGCAACATATCTAGCAGTAAAAACACTGCAACAGCTAGCAGCAGATGAAGGAGACTATTATCCCATTGCCAAAAGAGTTCTCGCCACTGATTTCTACATCGACGATTTGTTGGCAGGTGCAGATACCAAAACAGAGGCTATTCAGCTCCAAAATCAGATAACTACGCTCTTGAAATGCGGTGGATTTAATTTACGAAAATGGACATCCAACAACGAGGACCTGCTAAAAGATCTACCAGAAGATATAATAGAAAGAGGCATTCTGGAAATAAAAGAAGATGATACCATAAAAACCCTTGGAGTTCACTGGAATCCAAGACTGGATGAATTTCGTTTTAAATTGAAAACAGATCAAAGATGTCATAGTCTAACAAAGAGAATTCTATTGTCCAAAATCGCCTCAATTTTCGATCCTTTAGGCTGGTTGGCCCCCTGTGACTATAAGGGCAAAACAAATAATGCAAACCCTTTGCAAAACACAAACTGATTGGGATCAAGAAGCACCTTCCGATATAGCTAATGCATGGAAAGATATGGAGAGTGAATTAAATGAACTACAAAGTATTGCACTTCCTCGGTGGATAAATTATCATGCACACAACGAAATCCAAATTCATGGGTTTTGCGACGCTTCTGAAAAGGGTTGTGCTGCTGTAATTTATACACGGACTACTGATTCATTTGGGAAGATTCACACCACACTACTCACAGCAAAAACCAAAGTGGCACCTCTAAAACAGAAAATTTCCATTCCCTAGATTGGAGCTATGTGGGGCCGTACTGCTAGCAACCTTGATAAAATCTACAATTACCAGTCTAGAGATACACTCGCCCAACATTTTTGCATGGTGTGACTCAGAGATAACACTAGCCTGGATAGCAAAAAATCCAAACTCTTGGCACACATACGTAGCGAACAGGGTTTCGGAGATTCAAAAGTCACTACCGAACAATGTCTGGAGATACGTACCATCCCAGCACAACCCTGCAGATGTTGCCACTAGAGGGATCAGTCCCAGCAAATTGGTTGCTAACAAGATCTGGTGGAGAGGTCCTTTATGGTTAACTCAACCTCCAGAAACATAGCCTTCCAACAAACTTAAGCCTACCACAGAGGAAGAAAACAAAAAGTCGTTTCAAGTACTCATAACACAAGCGTCCAATTCAGGAATTTTCAACTGCTCGTCCTTCATTCGACAAATAAAAACAATCGCATATTGTAGATGGTTCATAGAACATTGTAGAAGGCCGCAAAAAACATCATCAAAATATCTCACTTCTGACGAAATACAAGAAGCAACCCTCTGCATTGTGAGAATTGTTCACGAAGAAGCTTTTCACGAGGAAAGAAGGTCACTCAAGAAAAATAAGTCGTTGCTGAAGTCCAGCAAACTTCTCTCTCTCAACCCAGTACTTGACGCTGAAGGAATTTTACGTGTTGGAGGGAGACTACAACACTCAAACTTATCGGAGGATGCAAAACACCAAATCCTGCTTCCGCAAAAGCACCACATAACCAACCTCATAATTGACCACGCGCATCAACAAACTCTGCACGGGGGAACACAACTCACCCTAAGCTACGTAAGATCTCGATATTGGATTATCAATGCCAAGCGTTTGGTGCAATCAAGAATTCATAGATGCATCAAATGTTTGAGACATCGTCAACAGCCTTCAGACCAATTAATGGGAAATTTACCAGCAGTGCGAGTAACCCCATCCACACCATTCTCTCATTGTGGAGTTGATTATGCTGGACCCTTTATCACAAAAATGACGAAAGGAAGAGGAACAAAAACTCTAAAGGGCTATATCGCATTGTTTGTTTGCATGGTAATTAAGGCCGTTCACCTTGAACTAGTTAGCGACCTCACCACAGATGCATTCTTGGCAGCATATAAGAGATTTGTGGCCCGCCGGGGAAAAGCCAAGCAAATATTCTCAGACAATGGAACTAATTTCGTGGGTGCTCGCAATAAATTAAACAAAGATTTGCAGCTTGCCATTACTCAGGCAACAAGACAAGCCGCACAAATAACTGCAAGTGATGGCACGGAATGGAGATTCATTCCAGCTGCAAGCCCGCATATTGGAGGCTTATGGGAGGCAGGAGTGAAATCTGTGAAGACACATCTTAAACGTGTGCTTGGTGAAACGCTACTGACTTATGAAGAATTCACTACAGTTCTGTACCAAGTAGAAGCTTGTCTGAACTCTAGACCAATTGGACAGCAATCAAGTGACCCTAGAGACCTGGAGCCCCTAACTCCAGGACACTTCCTAATAGGACGAGCGCTATTAGCGCCTCCAGAGCCAGACATTTCCAACGAGAAGATATACAACAAATGGAAGCAGCTAACAAAATATCAACAAGATATTTGGAAAAGGTGGTCGCTAGAATATCTGAACACACTGCAACAAAGAAGCAAGTGGAAAACAAGGAAAGAAAATCCTGCTATAGGCGAATTAGTTCTGGTCAAGGACGAAAACCTTCCTCCTCAGAAATGGGCACTCGGACGAATAGTACAACTTCATCCAGGAGAAGACAACATCGTGCGCATTGCGTCAGTGCAATATAAGGATCAAGTAAAAAAGCGACCACTAAATAAATTATGCCAACTTCCCATAGAAATATACAATCAAGACAATGAGGCTACTGAGATCAAGGCTGCCACCACAATGATAGCCTCACATAAGTCCAAACCTGACCATAGGTCTCGCAAGAGGTCTCATACAGTCAGAAAGCATCAAGAACCTGAAATTTGGTCGAAACCTGAGCATTTTCACAGAATTGCTTCAGATACTACAACCCAAAAGGCTACTCAGAAGTTGGATCCACCGGCGAAAAGAAGAAAAGTGAAAATCATACCTTGTACTTGGGCCACAAAGCTGCTACATACAACACTTCTGATTATATTCTGGTTAACAACGATTTTCGCGCCGGACTATCAATTAATCATACCTAAAACTGGCTTCTAAATAGAAGATTTGGGGTATGCGCAGATTAAACGTGGAAATCTTAGACTGCAAATAGATTTCTCAACACAAGGAAGGACCAAAAAATGATTGACACAACTTGGAAACAAACCAAAGAAATGTGCGAAAAGAACAAAGAGCTGACAGACATCACACACTGTGATGTACTCTTTCAACACTTGTCTACGCGAAGACAGAGCTTGCTCAAGGCCACTAATCAAATAATTCAATTAACTCAGCAAAAGATCAGAAGAAGAAGAGGTCTACTTGGGAGTCTACTAACAAAGGTATTTGGAGTCAATGATGAGGTCTATCAAGACATAGAACACCTCCAGCATAACAAGAAAATCTTATGCAAACAACATACCAACAAATACTCCTTCTAAATACAAGAATTAACCAATCCAGTGGCATCATCGAAGAAAAACTCAGGCATTTTGACGTGCATTTATCAAAGGTAATCGCTTCCATCAATGAAATGGCCACTTGGTACTCCAAAGCAGACCATAACAGGTCAGCATTGAAGTAATATCAACATATATCAGTGCTGAAGATTACTACGACGAGCTGGAAGAAAAATATCGTAATTGGCTGGATGCTATTCATCAACACGGGCACCTTTTAAACTTCGTTACCTCTGATGAGATTCATAGAACTGTGGCAAGGGCCCATGAAAAACTCAGCTCAAATCTTTTTGTTGAAAGGACACCTCAACCTATCCTAAACATCAACGTAGAGAATGGCACAATAAAACTGTATGGCTACCTAAGTATAGTTGAGGGGGATGTGAGTTAATCCACATCACTCCAATACCTCAAGTGATACAGGATAACATCTTCGCAGTAGCAAACTTAAAGTATTATACATTTGCAATTGATTTTGTTCAGCAAACCTACTTCAATCTGAATGAACAAGAGCTAAAAGCATGCACGAATGCGGAAAAGCATACATAACTCTGCACTCCAACGATCGTCTTTAGTATTGAGAACAGTCCGTCTTGCGTTATTGATGAAATCTATGGACGTCACACAGAAAATAAATGTCAAATGCAACACGTACAGTTGAACGCAACTGGATGGAAGACGTTAATTATGAAGAACACTGGCTATATATGACTCCCAGCTCAAAAGTAGCGGCAATAGTCTGCAAAAACACAAGGAAGGAGCTTCTGCTAAACTCTACCGGTATCATACGCCTGTATAATGATTGTTCTTTAAAGACAAGAGAAATCATTCTAAGGACAGGTATAGACCAAAAAATTCAAGTCATCACCAGCCACATCAAGGAGACAAGACCTGCGGCTATAACTGCAATAACGAACCAAACCAAAATCCCGCATCTATTGCAGACCGGACTAGTAATACCTCCCAATGAGCATATTCTGGGACTACAGTCAACTACCTGAGCCACTGAATATAAGCCAACTACAAAGAACTTTGGCAGTTCATTCTATTACAGCTACTTCAAGCATCCTGATCGCCTTCATCTCTGTAATTTGTGTTTACTACTACTGGGATAAACTCAGGGGACTTTTTCACATCTGCACATGCAACAATACTCGACAGATGCCTAGCGAAGGAAGACCATCGTCGTCCGAAACCTCCACAGGACAACACTTTGAGCAGGTTTTAGCATCCGCCGGCCCCCAGCATGTTCAGCCCTGAACAACCGTAATAATCATTAGAAATAAATTAATTTCATAACAAAATATTTCTATTCGAAGTTCACTGACTCATGGCAGCATAATTTAATTACTTTATGCTAGTCAGCGCATTTTTCACATTTTCAATTGACCCACTTACTTTGCACCTCTTTCGGTCGAGTAAAAAAAAATCGCTGACGACAGTGACAAAACAATTTTTAATATTTTGCCATGAGTCAATGCACTCACCAATTTGTTAATTCATTTATTGCTTGTATAATTGTTTTTCTTTTACTCTTTTTGTATTATTGTTGTATATGCTAGTTCAATTGAACCAATTATTTTGTATAAATTAAGCTAGCACAATTCAATAAACCACTAGTCTAAATTAAAGAGTGTTTAGAATTGTTCATCTAATATATCAAGATTCAACACACTGTTGAGTCTTAGTTATTCAAGGCAATTTAACCAGTCTTACACTTCAAGCCTATCTTGATTTAACACACTGTTGAATCATAGATCTTGAAGGTAGGCCTTTAAAATCTCACCAGCTCAATTCAACACACGGTTGAATTTTGCAATCCATCAACAACATCTTGATTCAACACACAGTTGAATCTTGCACACCAGTATTCTTTTTAAATGAGAGTTCCAAGTTAGTCTGTTATCCAGGGTAATACCTAGATATTTGACTTCCTTTGAGTATTCCACTACTGTTCCCCTCAAGGGATGGTGCTTGTAGGTAAAGCTTCCTTTTTCTCGTGAAGGGAACAACTGTTGTCTTACCAGGATTGGGTCGAAGTCCCAGTATTTGGCACCAGTTGCAGTTGTTTAGGGCATTTTGCAATAGATCAGAGATTATCTGATCATGTTTGTCCCTAATTGTAATGACCACGCATTTCCCTGATTGTCATAGCCGGAGTTTGTTAGATTCTGTAGGAGATTATCTATAACCAGGGACCATAGTAGAGGGGAGAGTACCCCACCTTGGGGACATCCCTTGGCAGTCACTACTGTAATAGAGTCCTCCCCCAGGTTAGCTGTGATTCTCCGGCTTTCGAGAATAGCTTTTATCCATTTTATCAAGGAAGGTGCAATTCCTTTTTTGGTAGCGGCATTCTCAATGGCTTCAAGGAGGTATTGTCAAATGCTCCTTCGATGTCTAGGAATGCGCATAGGGCAGTCTCTTTATCCTCTACTGCCTTTTTCTAGTCCTACGACAAGATTATGTAGGGCAGTTGTGGTAGACTGTCCTACTTTGTAAGCATGTTGATTTGGGTGCAGCGGTGATCGCTTGAGTGCACCGCTCCTAATATAGCTGTCTAATACTTTCTCCATTGTTTTGAGGAGAAATGAAGTTAGACTGATAGGACGGTAGAATTTGGGTAATTGCAGGTGAACACCCTCCACCTATAGGTATAAATGTTCTCTTAACTTCCCTCCACGTCCTTGGTATAACTTGCTCTAAAGATCTTAATGAGATTTATCAGTATCTCTTCTAGCCCTTGTTGAAGTAGGGGCTGGAAAGATGCCATCAGCTCCAGGCGATTTGAGTGGCTGGGTGAAGATTCTGCGCAGAGAGACTTTTACTCCTATTGGAGGGCCTGCATTCAGGTTTTATCGCTTCAGGGATTTCGTCGTCATCTTCTCGAATCTGGAAAATGAGTTTGTAATAACAAACTTACTGTTTCTTCCCGGCTACTCGGTGTAGCTACCATCGACTTTCTGTAGAAGGCCGATACTATTGGTGTGATCGTTAGAGAGAACTTTTTGAAGTCTTGCACTCGTGGGTAGATCATCAATAACCCTCGCAGAGATTTCTCCAAGCTCTTCTCTTGGTTTCACTCATTTGACGAAGCTTCCGCTCACTTTTCTTCAACCTAAAGACCTGTTTTTCGATGAAGCGTCTGTCTCCATGTACATTTCAAGCATAGCTGATAGTTTTCTGGTAGTCCGGATGGCGTTCCTTCCGTACTCATAAACATTGTGCTACGTCCATCGTTCCCATTTTGTATTATTTATTTAATTTATCTTTATCTTGTGGTATTTTTCCGAAACAGTGGAAGCTTTCTTTGATTATTCCTTTGCACAAGAAGGGGCAATAACAGCGACGTTTCTAACTACAGACCTGTCGCTAATTTATTTTGTATTGGTACGATATTTGAAGCCCTGGTTTGTGATGTTTTGTACTTCCACTGCAAGCCCTCCTGTGCTCTTTTCAGCATGGTTTTATGAAGGGGAAATCTACCACGACAAATTTATTGGAGTTTATTAGTAGTTACACTAGGACAGTTCTGGCGCACTGTTTTAGCTTCCAGGATTTCGCCACCGTCGCTAGGTGGTTTGAATCCATACTAAATGTAGGTTTGTGTCTTGCTGTGTTGGTTTGTGCCTTGGATGTTGGGGATACGAGACCAACTTGGGGGATACGAAACCACTTTTAACGCTCTCCAGTATAGGAAGTTAGCATAGGATTTCGATTTTGTTTCTGAAGTTCGCTTATTTATCATCTCAGACTCGTAGCCTCTAAGTTGACATTAAGTTTTCATCTCGAGTTTTGGGGATACGAGATCACTTTCAGTTCTATATATTTGTGAAGGGGTGGGAAGTTTTATTGATAGAGGTTGCTGGTTAAGTTTGATCTGGTCTTGGAGGCTACAATTTGACCTTGAGGAGCCGCCTCCTGTGTCTGGGTACTGGAGGTTGGCTGAGAGCTTTAGTGGCAATATCTGATGCTATGACTAGGACTGCCTGGGGGTGTGTTGGACTGGGCTACGTTACCTGTACCAAGGCTTGGGTAGAATGTTTGCGGCGGTTTGTGTGTTAAGTAATGATGTGAAATACCCTAATCCAATTATATCGGGGCTGTATACTTGTCAGCGGTACTGCGGCTTTCTTGGATGTGTGGTACGGTTCTCTTGGATATGTGAAGTTTTTTGCTTCACTTTTGCGCCCAAATGTAGCCTTTTGTTGTTTTCAATTGTTGCGCTGGTTTTGAATTATTACTAGTAATAATTGATTTTTCTTGAGCGCCTAAATGTAGGCTTTGGTTTTGAACTAATAATTAAACTTAATAGTAGGAAATTTTTGTTCATCTCATTGGATTCTAGATGGTGGGTATGTTGGGGCGATAATAAAGATAGGGAGGGGGGTAATGAAATTTTCATCAGAGATCTTCTACGGGCTCTGGTTTTCGAGAAATTAGCGTATTAATAATTCGAGTTATTTTTGCTCATGGAAATGGATTCTTGCCGGTGCGGGGTGGGAGGGGGAATGACATTTTCATCAGAACAATCCCTCGACGGGCTAGCCATTTCTTGAGTAAGGTTACCCAGCGGCATTAACCGGAACTACCAGCATGCCTTGGCTTTGTTCTTTATCTTTTATTAGCAGGAAAGTTCTAGATATCAGCATGACGTCATCATGGTTTTGCTGTTTTCAATGCTGCACGATTTCTTAGCGGGGAAGTTGTAGATATCAGCAACATTCGAATTTCACAACATTACATCACCTTGGCTTGATGTTTTCTCAGCAAATTAATATTATTGGGATTACACGCACCCCGTGTATTGAAAAGTCACAGTTCGAGTGCAAACACCAATCCTTGGGTAAGGTTCCCTAGCAATATTAGCCGGTACTCCATATGTTGTTCACCTCGAGGGAAAGTAAGGTTCTCTAGCGGCATTAGCAGGTACTACCACCATGCCTTGGTTTTGTTGTTTTCTTGCTTGACGATTTATTAGCGGGGAGGTTGTAAATATCAGAATGACGTCATCTTTGTTTTGCTGTTTTCAAGTGGTGTGCCTAAATAAGTTTTTCAACTGAAATTAATCTGTACGATATGATATCTTAGATGAGTAGTGGAAATTATAATTGAAATTTCTTTTACTGAAAAAACAACAAGAACAACAACTAGAACGTAAGTTGTGGTCTATATGTGCCTTTTATAAACAAGAGTGATCATGTTATGATATTCGATGTGTAAAAATTGATCACGATTGCTTGGGATCGTAAGACACATAAAATCATTAGAAGTAATAAAAATTCATTAGAAAAGGTGGCCAGAAAATTGATCACGACTGCTTGGGATGGTAAGACACATGAAATCATTAGAAGTAATGAAAATTAAAGCTTTAGAAAAGGTGGCCAGGTGGCTGGTAATTTGATATTTTGCGTAAACAAATATAGCCGAGTAAAGAAGACAAATTGAGCGACTAATGTTTTTTTGTATCAAGGAGTTTGTATTGAAAAGTCGGTGATGATATATCTAAAAATAGATCATGCAAAGCTGATTGGAGCGAATGTGGGTAGATATGTTCACTTAGACAAGTATTGGAAATTAGTACATGCCTAATTTTGCTCTTCAGATAGAAAGCTTTTAATTTTATTCCTTGCATAAACAAATTCGCACAGTCAAGTAAAGTAAACAAATTCGCAGTTGAATAATGTAAACAAATTGGCACAGCAGCCGAATAAAGTAAACAAATTGAGCGATTTATGTTTTTTTAATGTAAGATTCCCAATTTCTTTAGCTGAAAACAACAACTTATATTAATCTGTAGGATATGATGTCTTAGATGAGTAGTGGAAGTTATAATTGAAAATGTCTTTTGCTGAAAAAAAAACAACAACAACAACTATAACGGCAGTTGTGGTATGTAGGTGTCTTTTATATGATCATGTTATGATATTCGATGTGCTAAAATAGATCACGGTTGCTTGGGATGGTACGACGCATGAAATCATTAGAACTAATGGAAATTAAAGCATTAGAAAAGGTGGCCAGGCGGCTGGTAATTTGATATCTTGCGTAAACAAATACGTCCGAGTAAAGCAGACAAATTGAGCGATTAATGTCTTTTTTGTATCTAGGAGTTTGTATTGAAAAGTCTTACATTTTATGACGAATAGTTTTTTATTTTCAATAAAATTTCTCAATCAGTCACGCTATTATGAGATTTGATTGACCCCGATATCATAGTTCACATGAAGCTGATAAGAATATTATAATTTTATCTTCATACTATTGAAGTGATCACATTATTTTCTTACCATTAGGTTGAGAGTAGATTAAATTAAATGTTTTGATGAAAGAAGGTAGTGTTAGTATATTAATGTAGTATGATATCTTATCTTAGATGAGTAATGGAAGTTGTTTGGGAGCTGTTAGTAAGAACTAAAAACCTTATCAGCAAGGTCGCTTCATATTTATCTCTCTAAAGTATCATCCAAATGGTGTTGTATGAAGGAAGAAAAAACTGATAATTATTCAAGCCCATAGTGAAGACCGTGGCGGAGGTTGAGAGTTGGTGCTGTAAGTTGTGGATTAAATTGAGAGCATCCATTTTTTGACATAATGTTAATCTAGTAGGATATGAAAGCTTCAGTGAAGAGCGTGGAAGAGGAGAGTGTTATTTGTTTACCTTTAAATCTTAAGGTTTAAACTTTTTAGCCTCCAGTAGGAATGTTTTCTTTCAGTTGACTCGGTGACTAGATAAGAATGTGTTGATTTCATGTTCATAATTTCATCTTGCAGTGAGCAGAGTTTTTTATAAATCAAGCAGGTATGCTTTTACGAGATTTGATTGACTCCTATATCTAAAAAATAGTTCACATGAAGCTAATATACTATTGAGACAGGTACATTGTTTACTTACCATTAACCCTCAAACGCTCGGTTCGGTTTTTACCTTAAAACGGTCAGTATTTACCCCTGTAAATAAATATATTTTATATGAAGGAATTCATAAAAACATAAGATATATTCAGAAAAAATTACATTCTTCTAGTTTTCTTTAGAATGAATATGTAGATGTGAATCTTTTATGGATGTATATTTGGAATTAGTGTTGCCCGTTGACTGTAATTTGAGAAAAAAAATATTACTGAGTGCAACAACTGCGATTCATTTATAATATGCAGATTATTCTCTTCATTTTTGACTGAAAATGGTTTATGGAAAGTGAATTAAAAATTAAATATGTATATAGAATTATGTATTTTGAAATTCATCAAAGGTAGTACACAAGTACACATAACATGAAAATGACAAAAACGCAAAACATAAAACTAAAAGTTTTATTTACACCAGTCTTCGCATTTGACTATTCCGATGTTGTGTTGAGCGTACACTGGCATTTGGCACTGCATGGAGGCTTTCTTTGTTTTTCGTTTTTGCTCATCGTCTCGATAGCAAATACTGCATCCCCCTTCACCTTAAGCCTATTTGTTTCATCTCCTCGGCCTTTTCGAGTTGTTAGGCCAGAAAGATGGCTGGTTTTCTCTCAAATATAGGTTGCTGAAGCTTTAATGTCGAGGAAATTGAAAAATAAAGCTAATGGCCAACGATTTGTTTTCCGCTTAGTGGTGTACTTGGTCAGCATGTGGTCCATTATGTCAAATCGACATTCGGTTTCATTATAATAGAGAATAATCGACGGCTTATCCATTTAGCCAGAAATGTTTGTATCGTAATGCACGGTTGATATCAATACCATTGCCTTGTTTTTCTTGGGAACGTACGAACATAACGAACATAATGTCCCAAATTTCATGAAAACAGTATTTCTCGGCTTTTATGAGCTCCAAGTTCTGGCGGGAGATATGCTTATTTTTTCTGTTAGTGCCAACTGGGGATCAATTCAACGATATCAAATGAGTGGCAAGTGCCACAGATGTAAAAAATGTCTCTAGTGATATTTCGACCAGTGTTTTGTTTATTGAAACTAAATCCTTTGGACCGTTCACCTAAAATGCGCTGTATTTTAGAAAATATTGTAAGATATAATTTTGTAGCTTAAACTGATCTTGAAGAGTTTGACGTGGGCAACCAGGTTGCTATCCTTTGTAAATTTGAACCACCAATAGATAAAACGTTTTAGCATCGCATACCCACCACAGTTTGATACCGCATAGTTTCATGATTTTGATGGCATATATTGGGTGAATTTGGTGCGCCATTTTAAAGGAAATTACGTCTAACGTGCCTTTCGTTTTGTCTATCGACAGATGATATCTCGATTGGGTTAACAATTAAAAAATGTTTACTGGGTCCATATTTTTCGTTGATTATACCGGTCCTATTTGAGTCGACCGCAACATATTATGTGGTCAAACTCAATGTACTCGTGGTGAGATTTTGCTCTATTTAGTACCGTCTCGTCCAATGAAAAATTGTACAGGATCATGCAATTCTAATTCGTTGTCCGAATTTTCATCTGCACTGATCTCATCCAATTGAGTATCTACAACCTATTCTTTTATATCACAAGTTTCTTCATCAGATGCTTCGTTTTCAATTGGAGGTATATACACTTCCTCCAAATCATCACCACCTTGAAGTACATCCAAACTTTAATCATCGATTGCTAAAAGCATCCTCCGATAACAATTACTCCTTTCGTCAACCGACAATCTATACCGCACAACAAATTTGTAGTACCATCAACAGAAAAAGTGTCCTTACCTTGAGGAGATTTCAGCACTACATAAAAAAAAACAAAAAGTTTTTGGCACTCATTGTTATTGTCAGATGTATGGATATAAAAATGCATATATAGCTTACATTATATATATTTTTATAAATACAAGAATTGTATGTAAAATAGATGGTAATTCTACTTTAGTAAACCCTTATAATTCATAATTTCTAAAGGATCCAAGTATTTACAAAGGTAAATACAATCCGTTTTAGGATGAAAATCCAGAAGTGGCTAAAACATGCATTAACAAAAGACAAATTCTAATTCTTTTTGCATATTTGTTTAAAATATAAAAAAATGTTCCATTATCTATGAGGAAATTATTTAAAAATTTCTGTGCACAAATTATTTAAAAAAAAGAAATGCATATTTACCCAGGTAAATACTGAGCGGGTGAGGGTTAAGTTGGGAGTGGGTTAAATTAAAAGCTTTGATAGAAGAACGCTGTGTTATGATATTAATGTAGTATGATATGTTGCCTGAGGTGAGTAGTGGAAGTTGTATGGGAGTTATGAGTAAGCAGTAAAATCCTATTCTCGCTTGATATTTATCTCCTCTAAAGTATCGCCGAATGGTGGAGTATGAAGGAAGAAATAATTGATAATTCTCCAAGTCAAAAGTCAATAGTGAAGATCGTAGTAGGCGGTTAGAGAAGGTACTGTAAGATATGTAGTAAGTTAAGAGATTTGATGGATGGCATTTGGTATTTATTTCCTCGAAATGGTGTTGTACGAGTATCAGGAAGGTCGGAAAAAAGTTGATAATGCTTCAATTTCAATAGTGAGCTCGATGTTGAGAGTGGGTGTTTGGAATGATATAATTCTAGTAGGATATGGAAGTATTATTTATTCATCTTTAAATCTTACCATGAAAGTAGGTTGGGAGTTGATTAAATTAAAAGTTTTGATGACAGAAGCTTGAGTTATTATATTAATAGATGAGTATTTGAGAGCTGTGAGTAATATGTGGAATATGCTGTAGATGAGTAGTGAAAGTTGAAAATGTAAGATTCCTAATTTCTTTACTGAAAAAGAACAACAACAACTGTAAATAATATATACCAAATCAGTTATTCACACAATATTTATCCACATCAAATTCATTATTTATTTTTTATAGCTTAAGTTATAAACTTTTTTCTCTGTATTTCACATCCAAAAAGCGATCCAGTGCAAATGTCTCCCATGATCCTTTTCTGTGTTAGGTTATGAGAATTCGGCAGCAAAATCCATGTTATTTCTTATCATCTGTCTTGCTCTCACACATTAGGAAGCTTTAGTGAACATCTCACTCGTGACTTGGTCATATGCCGGCTGTGGATATGTATGTATGTAACACAGAGATGAATTAAAGTTAATATTTGTTTTGAGCATGAGCAGTGGAAATCGTGATCATTGCAGCATGTTATGAAATTGAATATCTAAAAATAGACCACATGAAGGTTATTGGAGTGGGGAAGTGCTAGATATCAGCATGCCGTCATCTTGGTTTTGCTGTTTTCAAGTGCAGCACCTAAATAAGTTTTCTTAGCACGGAAGATGTAGATATCAGCATCAATCGAATTTCACAACATAACATCACCATGAACAGATTCTAAAAGATGTCAGTGGGGGGTTCTTGGTGTCAAAGCTTTTACAAGATTCGAGGGCAAACGCCACTTCTTGAGTAAAGTTCCCTAGCGATATTAGCCGGTACTATTAGCATGCCTTGCTTTTGCTGTTTCTTTTATTAGCGGAGAAGTTGTAGATATCAGCATACGCCTAGGCTTTTACAGGATTCGAGTGCAAACACCATTTCTTGAGTAAGGTTCCCTAGTGGCATTAGTCGGTACTACCAGCTGCCTTGGTTTTGCTATTTTCTTTTATTAGCGAGGAAGGCGCAGGTATCACGTGTGACGTCATCTTGGCTCTTGCTGTTTTACAGGTGTTGCACCTAAATAAGTTTCATTAGCGGGGAAGTTGTAGATATCAACATCATTCGCATTTCACAACATGACATCAGCTTGGTTTGATGTTTTCTTAGCATTATTATTATTATTGGGTTTAGGGGGTGTGTGTATTGATCTTTCGAGTGCAAACTCCAGCAGCCAATCACGCTGGCTTAGGGATCTCCAACCGAGTACTTCTTCCAACCAAGTACTTCTGCCACGCAACTAGATGACGTACTGCTTCTTGTGAAATCGAATCGACAAGTCCTTAACGGGCAATAGTTATCAGAACTGTTTTAAAAGCTGCTTACCTGTTATCAGACCTGCTCGAAAAGCTGTTTAAGCGGTTATCCGACCTGTTTAAAAGCTATTAAGCCGTTATCAGTCCTGTCTCAAACGCTGTTAAGCTATTATCAGACCTGTTTAAAAGCTGTTAAGCTGTTATCAGAGCTGTTTCAAAAGCTGTTAAGCTGTTATAAGAGCCTGTTTAAAAGCTGTTAAGCTGTTATCAGAGCTGTTTGAAAAGCTGCTAAGGTGTTATCAGACCTGTTTGAAAAGCTGTTAAGCTGTTTTCAGATCTGTTTAAAGCTGTTAAGCTGTTATCATATCTGTTTAAAAGCTGTTTAGCTGTTATCAGACCTGTTTGAAAAGCCGTTTATCTGTTATCAGATCTGTTTTGAAAAGTTGTACAGAATCCCCTGCGGCGTAGTTGATTATAGGAAAGTAAGGTTGTAGCCTCCAAGACACACACACTTCCGGGTCAAGGTCAAGGACAAAACACCCTTCCGGTTTCAAAGGTGATGACAGAGACCAAGGTCAAACCCACGTGTCAACGTATATTCTCACGCTCACGCTCATCCTAGCATTCTGGGTAAAAAGGCTCAACCGCCGGATTAAGAGCCTACTGTGGGAGGCAAGTATTATTAAAGAATACCTTCAGGAGTTCTGGACTTAGTAGGGAAATTGAATAAAAAGAATAACATATATAAAATATCATTATTGATTTATTATTAATTAAAAAATATGGACATTTAATTCTTAGTGTATCATTCTATGGTTGGGCTTCCTTATTTCAATATATTTATAACTATTATAATTTCTTTATTTTCCATAATGTATATCTTAGACTATAATATAATTAAAACAAATTACTTCAATAAATGGAACTATAACTGTATGTAATACATATTTTTATTTACAATACACTAGACTTAAGTTATATGTTTTCTGCGGCTGCTCCTTGTTGCTCTGATGGAATTCAGTAATGTTTCCCCATATTAGGTATCCGTTTTGCTACTAACATTTGATTCTACGGTTGGGATTCCTTAATTCAATATAACTTTTTTTGTTTCTCACATTCAGGAATATGTGATGCTAATGCATTAGAAGAATTAAAATAGAATAAACATCTATCGCATATATACAATCTAGCCTTATGTTTTGAAGTTTATTTCCATGCAAGCCGTGAAAGATATTTAATCCAGCAGAAATGAAACCTGGTACTTTCATCATCTTTATCATCAGCGTCATCGTCATAATCAGCAGCATCATCATCCTACTCATAGTTATTTTGCATCATCAATAGATTCCGATGTCGCTTCATATTGTGTTTCGTTGGTATAACTAGAACAGTGGTGAAGGAACGCTCTTTCTTTAGGACGAATACGCTTACTGATATATCGTTCTGGTCTTCAAACTGTTTAATTAGCTTAAGCGTCATAGGAAATGTTATTCCAGTTAAATTTAACACAGTGGAATAATGCGGATATGATGAGGTCCTATCGGGGTGAACATTTGCAGGATATAGCGCTGATGTCACGGCCCAAGCGAAGCATTCTTTATCACTATTTTTACATTGATGCAAGCTTGCTTTAAAGCAATCTCCTTCGGTAAAGGTATATACGAAGATCCTCGGTGCTGTTCAAATTTGTTGATATGTACTGCTAAATGTATAATGGAGTCCAATGTCCAGCCACTATCTTTTTTCTGAACCTCATCCAGCTGAGTGAGAATTGAATCCAAAATGTTAACTTTATACCACTCATTTAAATTATCGTCTACATTGATTGGAGCAGTTCTTGCTTGTAAATATTTAATATCTTTTAAACCTCATTGTCACCGATATCCTTAACAAAATCCCCTAGCGATATTAGCCGGTACTATTAGCATGCCTTGCTTTTGCTGTTTTCTTTTATTAGCGGAGAAATTGTAGATATCAGCATACGCCTAGGCTTTTACAGGATTCGAGTGCAAACACCATTTCTTGAGTAAGGTTTCCCTAGTGGCATTAGTCGGTACTACCAGCTGCCTTGGTTTTGCTGTTTTCTTTTATTAGCGAGGATGTTGTAGGTATCACGTGTGACATCATCTTGGCTCTTGCTGTTTACAGGTGTTGCACCTAAATAAGTTTCATTAGCGGGGAAGTTGCAGATATCAACATCATTCGCATTTCGCAACATGACATCAGTTTGGTTTGATGTTTTCTTAGCATTATTATTATTATTGGGTTTAGGGGGTGTGTGTATTGATCTTTCGAGTGCAAACTCCAGCAGCCAATCACGCTGGCTTAGGGATCTCCAACCGAGTACTTCTTCCAACCAAGTAAATCTGCCACGCAACTAGACGACGTACTGCTTCTTGTGAAATCGAATCGACAAGTCCTTAACGGGCAATAGTTATCAGAACTCTTTAAAAGCTGCTTACCTGTTATCAGACCTATTCGAAAAGCTGTTAAGCGGTTATCAGACCTGTTTTAAAGCTATTAAGCCGTTATCAGAGCTGTTTCAAAAGCTGTTAAGCTATTATCAGACCTGTTTAAAAGCTGTTAAGCTGTTATTAGAGCTGTTCAAAAGCTGTTAAGCTGTTATAAGAGCTGTTTAAAAGCTTTTATCAGGGCTGTTTGAAAAGCTGCTAAGCTGTTATCAGACCTGTTTGAAAAAGCTGTTATCAGACCTGTTTAAAAGCTGTTAAGCTGTTATCAGATCTGTTTAAAAGCTGTTTAGCTGTTATCAGACCTGTTTGAAAAGCCGTTTATCTGTTATCAGATCTGTTTTGAAAAGTTGTACAGAATCACTGCGGCGTAGTTGATTATAGGAAAGTAAGGTTGTAGCCTCCAAGACACACACACTTCCGGGTCAAGGTCAAGGACAAAATACCCTTCCGGTTTCAAAGGTGATGACAGAGACCAAGGTCAAGCCCACGTGTCAACGTATATTCTCACGCTCACGCTCATTCTAGCATTCTGGGTAAAAAGGCTCAACCGCCGGATTAAGAGCCTTCTGTGGGAGGCAAATATTTTTAAAGAATACCTTCAGGAGTTCTGGACTTAGTAGGGAAATTGAATAAAAAGAATAAACATATATAAAATATCATTACTGATTTATTATTAATTAAAAAATATTGACATTTAATTCTTAGTGTATCATTCTAATGGTTGGGCTTCCTTATTTCAAAATGTGTATAACTATAATAAATTCTTTATTTTCCATAATGTATATCTTAGACTAGCTAGTTACGCTATGCCGGTACCAGGACACTTTTTCCATACAAAAAGTGTCCGGAAAATTCCAATTATTTTGATGGTTGTGGATCGGATTCTGGGCCACTGAGGAGGATTCCGTCTAGTGGTCTACGTCACAGGGCCTGCCTGGGGAATTCCTTTCGTACTGTCTGGTTGACCAGGAGAAGACATCAACTTTTTTTAGTAATAATTCATTTTTTTGCCATGGTGTGCGCCTAAATGTAGGCTTTTTTATTATGATTTTGTTGTTTTCAAGTTTTGGGCCTAAATGTGGGCTTTTGGTTTTGAACTAATATTAGTAATAATTAAAGTTAACGCTATGCTATTCTTTTTCATACTAATAGATTCTAGGAGGTGCCAGTGGATAGGGTATTGGTACTGGTGGGGGACAAAAATTTTCATCAGAAATCCTCTACGGGCTATGGTTCTCGAGATATTAGCGATTGTACCCTTTTTAGATATAGTTAATAGTAGTAATAATTCAAGTTAACCCTATGCTATACTTTTTCATACCAATACATGCTAGGAGGCGCCAGTGGATAGGGTATTGGTACTGTTGGGGGACAAAATTTTCATCAGAAATCCTCTAGGGGCTATGGTTCTCGAGATATTAGCGATCTTGCCTTGGATTTGCTGTTTTCTTACTTGAAGATTTCTTAGCGAGGAATTTGTAGATATCAGAAGTTCTGGATGACTTTCCATTGGCGTTCTAGGTATCAAATATTAAATGTTTACCTAACATTAGGCACGCTTTCCCTGTTTATGATATTATTTGATATCACCGCTGTAAACAAATTCACATTTTAGCTGAATGGTTCATACACACCCGTGGTAAACTTCCTGTTTACAAATTCGCATTTTAGCTGAATGAGCCATGCACACCTGTATAAACAAATTTAAGCAATACCAGCACATTTATTCTTTTCATGTAATTTGATACCACACTTACTGTAGGCAGCCAAAATATTTTATTTTGTTGTTCCAAGAATTGTGTTTTATTGTTTATTCGATATCATCTCAGCCTGTAAGCAAATTCCTTGGAATTTATCCTGTGCAATGATTATTGCAGCAGCAGGATCATTCATGTTTACAAACTGTTGCTATAAAAGCCCAAGCAAACTCTTAAGAGCCATCAGTCAGTTTTAGTGAGTCTCCGTGATAGTACATAAAAATTAAAAATGTTTTCGGTGTTAGTAAATAAAAGTTTTTCAATAATTGAAAATTTGCGAAAAGATGTGATGGAGTGTTTAAAATATTCAGTGAATAAAGACTATATTGTTAAAAAGTGCAATAGAAACATGCATAAATTTAAAGTTGCATTTCGGAGTGCAATAAGAGTGCTAGGAAACGACATTTTGAGAGCTTTCTCGAGCAAATTAAATCATTGAGAGCACTATTGAGAACTCCCCGTCAAGGTGGAGGAATTACTCGCGTAAGAAGAAGTGATTTTGTAAAGTGGAAGAAGTAAAGACAGCGTTGCAGACAGAATTCGACAAGGTGTTATTGCAAATTTAAAGCATCTCGATCCGAAGCTATTTATGCAAGGACGCTGCCAAATTATTTATGCGCCGCATTAAGAACACATTAAACATTATTTTAATATAAAGTTTCTACAACGTTTTACGGTGAATTTGTTAAGGAAACTGGTGACAATGAAATTATAAAAGACATTAAATATTTCCAAGCGAGAACTGCTGCAATTAGTGCAGATGATAACTTAGAGGAGTGGTTTAAGTCAAAGATTTTAGATCCATAACTCAGCTGGAAGAATTCAAGGAAAAAGACAGTGGCTGGGCACTACACTATATATAATACATCTAGCAGTACACATCAACAAGTTTGAACAGCTCCAAGGATCTTCGTATATACCTCTGCCGAAGGAAATTGCTTTAAAGCAAGCTTGCATCAATGTGAAAAATAATGATGAAGCATGCTTCGCGTGGGCAGTAACATCAGCGCTATATCCTGCAGCAGCAAATGTTAACTCCGCTAGGTCCTCATCGTATCCACATTACTCTACAGTACTAAATTTAACTGGGATAACATTTCCCATTACGCTTAACCAGATTAAACATTTTGAAGGACAGAACGATTTATCAGTTAACGTATTCATCCTAGAGAAAGAGCGTTTCCTCACAACAGTTCCAGTTAGACTTACGAAACACAGGATGGAGCGACATGTAAATCTCCTTATGATACAAGATGACTATGATAATACAAAGGATGAAGATCATATGGATGACGATGATGATGCTGGCAGATATCGTTTCTGCTGGATTAAAGATCTTTCTCGACTCATATCGAAGCAAACTTCAAAACATGCCCATAGAGTGTATATATGCGACAGATGTTTGCTCTACTTTTACTCTGAAGTAAAATTAGCATCACACACTCCCGAATGCGAGAAACAAAACGACTGTAGGATTATGTTTCCGTCAGAGGAAAAGAAATGGTTGGAATATAAGAATTATAACCATAGGAATCCAGTCCCGTTTTGTGTGTATGCTGATCTTGAATCAATATTAAAGCCGATTCAGGGAAACGATCAAAATACACAGCGAACCCAGAAGCATAGGATTCTATTTCCACTGCAAACATGATGCTAAGCTCTCATATTACCGAGCATATCGAGGAAAGAATTGTCAACAATGGTTTGCATTAGAATTGCAAAAAAATGCCTCCATAGCTGTACAGGAAAAGCTGAACATCAGACCCATGCTGCCCCTGACTAAAGAAGAACGGCGTTCGCATATGGAAAGTACTTGTTGCCATATATGTGAAAAACCGCTTGCAGCTGATGAGGAACGAGTTCAGGATCATTGTCACTTAACAGGTAAATACTGAGAATCATAATTCAATTCATTTTTTCATAAAATCTTTTAACAGGAAAATACCGAGGGCCAGCGCACAATGCATGCAATCTGATATACCAAGATTGCTCCATAGTTCCAGTCATTTTTCACAATTTATCTGGATATGATGCTCACTTCATTATTAAGGATATAGCTACATCTATTCCTGGGAAAGTGGATATCCTACCAATAAATAAAGAAAGACATATCTCATTCACCAAGCACGTTGAAGGCAGTCATATCAAATTCCGATTCATCGATTCCTTCCGTTTTATGGCAGAATCATTAGATAAGCTATCATCATTGCTACCAATGGATAAATTAAATATTACAAGAGCTGTATGGCAGGAATTGGATGACGATGGCTTTAAACTACTTACGCGCAAAGGTGTCTTCCCATACGACTTCGTTGACGATTGGACAAAATTGGATTTCCAACACATACCTGCGCAGAAGCAATTCTATAATAAAATTACTGACAGTGATATATCTGCTGAGGACTACAGCCGCGCAGAAAAGGTGTGGAGGACATTTGAAATACAGACACTTGGCGAATATTCCGATCTATACCTGAAAACTGATATCCTTCTATTGGCTGATGTGTTTGAGAACTTTCGAGATGTCTGTATGAAGACGTACAATTTAGGTCCTGCACATTATTACACCATGCCAGGTCTAACATGGGATGCTATGTTAAAATATGCCAAAGTGAAACTAGAGCTGATAACCGACGTAGATATACTTCTATTCATAGAGAGAGGTATTCGAGGTGGTATAAGTCAATGCTCGAACAGATATAGTAAAGCAAATAATAAATATATGGATGATTTTAAGCCTGCCGAGAAAGAGAAATACCTGATGTATTATGATGTAAATAACCTTTATGGATGGGCCATGTCACAACATTTACCGACCGGAGGATTCAAATGGGTTGATGCTCCCAATATCAGCGTTTTCGAGATTCCTGATGATTCGCCAATTCGATACATATTCGAAGTCGACTTGGACTATCCTCAACATCTACATGATACACATAAGGATTTACCGTTTCGCTCTGAGCATGCAGCACCACCTGGAGCAAAATTAGAAAAGCTTTTGACAACTTTACATCCTAAAACTAAATATGTTATACACTACCGAAATTTGAAGCAATGCTTATCACATGGACTCATCCTGAAAAAAGTGCACCGGGTTCTTCAATTCAACCAATCAGCTTGGCTTAAACCATATATTGACTTAAATACTACCAAACGGAAGCAGGCTACCAGCGATCATGAGAAGGACAGCTATAAGAAATGAATAATGCTGCTTTTGGTAAGACCATGGAAAATGTTCGCAAGTATAGCGATGTAAAGCTTTGCATAAAGTGGGAAAGTCGCTATGGTGCAAAAGCTCGGATTGCAGCACCCAACTTCCACAGTGCAACGATATTTGATGAGAATTTAGTTGCTGTGGAATTAAGGCGACTCAAAATCTTATTCAACAAGCCCGTCTATATTGGAATGGCAGTTTTGGAAATTTCAAAGATATGCCTCTATGATTTCCACTACAGTTTTATGCAGCGTGAATTTGGAGATAAATGTAAAGTCATGTATAAAGATACAGATTCTCTAATATATGAACTTGAAGAGAAAAATGCATATGAGTTTATGGCTGAAAATATAAACAAATTTGATACAAGTGATTACCCAGAAGATAATCAATTCAATTTACCACTCATGAATAAAAAGATTCCTGGTCTAATGAAGGATGAGCTGAATGGGAAAATCATGTGCGAAAACTGTAAAGAAAGCAAAAGCAGTAAAGACTAATGTAGTCCAGAGGCATATCAATTTCGAAGACTACGTCGAATGTTTGAATAACAAGCGAGTATTAACTGCTAATCAGAGCTCCATGCGATCGCATAACCATAATGTCTACACGATCAGCCAAAAGAAAATTGCATTGAATCCATATGATAACAAGCGGTATATTATGAGTGGGACAACGGATACTCTACCAACAGCTTAACAGCTTTTAAAACAGCTCTTTGCAAATTCCTCGCTAAGAAAACTTCAAGTAAGAAAACAACAAATCCAAGGCAAGATCGCTAATATCTCGAGAACCATAGCCCCTAGAGGATTTCTGATGAAAATTTTGTCCCCCAACAGTACCAATACCCTATCCACTGGCGCCTCCTAGCATTTATTGGTATGAAAAATTATAGCATAGGGTTAACTTGAATTATTACTACTATTAACTATATCTAAAAAGGTACAATCGCTAATATCTCGAGAACCATAGCCCGTAGAGGATTTCTGATGAAAATGTTGTCCCGCAACAGTACCAATACCCTATCCGCTGGCACCTCCTAGAATCTATTGGTATGAAAAAGAATAGCATAGCGTTAACTTTAATTATTACTAATAATAATTCAAAACCAAAATCATAATAAAAAAGCCTACATTTAGGCGCAGCACACCATGGGCAAAAAAATGAATTATTACTAAAAAAAGTTAATGTCATCTCCTGGTCAACCAGACAGTACGAAGGGAATTCCCCAGGCAGGCCCTGTGATGTAGACCACAAAACGGAATCCTCCTCAGTGGCCCAGAATCCGATCCACAACCATCAAAATAGTTGGAATTTTTCGGACACTTTTTGTATGGAAAAAGTGTCCTGGTACCGGCATAGCGTAACTACGTAGACTATAATATAATTAAAACAAATTACTTCAATAAATGGAACTATAACTGTATGTAATACATATTTTTATATACAATACACTAGACTTAAGTTATATGTTTTCTACGGCTGCTCCTTGTTGCTCTGATGGAATTCAGTAATGTTTCCCCATGTTCGAGTATCCGTTTTGCTACTAACATTTGATTCTACGGTTGGGCTTCCTTAATTCAATATAACTTTTTTGTTTCTCACATTCAGGAATATGTGATGCTAATGCATTAGAAGAATTAAAATAGAACAAACATCTATCGCATATATACAATCCAGCCTTATGTTTTGAAGTTTGTTTCCATGCAAGCCGTGAAAGATATTTAATCCAGCAGAAATGAAACTGGTACTTTCATCATCATTATCATCAACTTCATCGTCATAATCAGCAGCATCATCATCATCATCCTGCTTACAGTTATTTTGCATCATTAATAGATTCAGATGTCGCTTCATATTGGGTTTCGTTGGTCTAACTAGAACAGTGGTGAAGGAACGCTCTTTCTTTAGGACGAATACGCTTATTGATATATCGTTCTGGTCTTCAAACTGTTTAATTTGCTTAAGCGTCATAGGAAATGTTATTCCAGTTAAATTTAACACAGTGGAATAATGTGGATATGATGAGGTCCTATCGGAGTGAACATTTGCAGGATATAGCACTGATGTCACGGCCCAAGCGAAGCATGCTTCATCACTATTTTTTACATTGATGCAAGCGTGCTTTAAAGCAATCTCCTTCGGTAAAGGTATATACGAAGATCCTCGGTGCTGTTCAAATTTGTTGATATGTACTACTAAATGTATAATGGAGTCCAATGTCCAGCCACTATCTTTTTTCTGAAATTCATCCAGCTGAGTGAGAATTGAATCCAAAACGTTAACTTTATACCACTCATTTAAATTATCGTCCACATTGATTGGAGCAGTTCTTGCTTGAAAATATTTAATATCTTTTATAACCTCATTGTCACCGATATCCTTAACAAAATCACCACACAACTTTGTATTAACTTATATATTGAGATGGCGTTTTAAAATATTCTAAATACGGCGTATAAGTAAATCACCAGCATCCTGTATAAACAGCTTAAGATCTGTATGGTTTATATTTACAATAATTCCTGCTCTAATTCTGTCTGTGAATACTGATTTTATTTCCTCCCACTTTACAAAATCACTTTTTCTTACACGTTGAGTACTTTCTCCACCTCGACTGGTGGCTTTCAATAACACTCTCGGCGATTTAGTCTATCCAATGCAGCTCCCCGTATGCCGTTTTATACCACTCTTTTTACTAGAAAAACTTTCATTTATTACCGCGGTTGGCATTTTTTATTTGACCTATCGTTGAGGCTCACCAAAACTGACTGATGACTCCTATCATCTAACATTGATATCTACTACCGCCTTCTTTCACCAAAGCCTTAATTAAAACCATTCTCATGTGTTTTTATCACCCCAATAACCTTCATGTGGTCTATTTTTAGATATCGAATTTCATAACATGCTGCAATGATCGCGATTTCCTCTGCTCATACTCAAAACAAGTATTAACATGTTCTTGACATCGACTCAACGTTTAAGGTTTATAAGGAAATGCAGGTACCAGATTCTTATAAAATTTTCTTCCACCTGTAAGATTATGTATGGAACATACTGTTACCAGAAATCTTCTTCTTTACTGTTTAGTTACAGCTAATTATAATCTCCCATACAATTTTCACTACTCATCATCATCAGCATCCAAGTGAACCCAAGAGCAGACACTTTCGGTTTCAAAGGTTAAGGTGACGTTAGAGTTCAAGGACAAATTGCTGCCTCCAAGACAATGTGTCAAATACATATAAATAGTAGTTTTATAACTTGTTTATCAGTTGATATTTTGCTCTTTACCCCAACAGATCATTGTTTTTGGCAAGCTAATTACGCAATAACTTCAACATGAGTTCTAAGGATACTACAAACCTTCTAAAGCCTACGGACGAAAGGAGTAAAGAATATTCATATAAGGCTCAGTCGACTGTTCCCTACCAACAGGTCGACAAATCAGGATATTCCAACAAAGATCGCAAAAAGTAAAGATAAGGAATATGCATTATAAGGATCAGTCTATATCTATGAAATCTTGGCTTTCCTGAGCTAAAGAAAAAAGACCTTAGACTTAAGCTATAATGTAATTAAAACAAGTTATTTCATTAAATGGTATTATAACCATAATACAATTTTTATTTTTTCAAATATGGTAAGATTTAAAGATGAATAAATAATACTTCCATATCCTACTAGACTTATATCATTCCAAATACCCACTCCTCAACCTAATCCTTTCATGTTTTTTTTTTTTACCAACCCAATAACCTTCATGTGGTCTATTTTTAGATAATATGCTGCAATGATCACGATTTCCACTGCTCATGCTCAAAACAAGTATTAACATTAATTCATCTCAGTGTTACATACATACATATCCACAGCCGGCATATGACCAAGTCCCGAGTGAGATGTTCACTAAAGCTTCCTAATGTGTTAGAGCAAGACAGATGATAAGAAATAAAATGGGATTTTGCTGCCGAACTCTCATAACCTAATACAGAAAAGGATCATGGGAGTCAGTTGCTCTGGATCGCTTTTTGGATGTGAAATACAGAGAAAAAAGTTTATAACTTAAGATATAAAAAATAAATAATGAATTTGATGTGGATAAATATTGTGTGAATAACTGATTGGGTATATATTATTTACAGTTGTTGTTGTTGTTTTTCAGTAAAGAAATTGGGAATCTTACATTTTCAACTTTCATTACTCATCTACAACATATTCCACATATTACTCACAGCTCTCAAGTACTCATCTAAGGCAACATATTATACTATATTAATATAATAACTCAAGCTTCTGTCATCAAAACTTTTAATTTAATCAACTCCCAACCTGCTTTCATGGTAAGATTTAAAGATGACTAAATAATACTTCCATATCCTACTGGAATTATATCATTCCAAATACCCACTCTCAACATCGAGGTCACTATTGAACTTGAAGCATTATCAACTTTTTTCCGACCTTCCTGATACTCGTACAACACCATTTCGAGGAGATAAATACCAAATACCATCCATCAAATCTTTTAACTTAATACATAGCTTACAGTACCTACTCTAAACCGCCTACTACGATCATCACTATTGACTATTGACTTGGAGAATTATCAATTATTTCTTCCTTCATACTCCACCATTCGCGCGATACTTTAGAGGAGATAAATATCAAGCGAGAATAGGATTTTACTGCTTATTCATAGCTCTCATACAACTTCCACTACTCACCTCAGACAACATATCATACTACATTAATATCATAACATAGCGTTCTTCTATCAAAGCTTTTAATTTAACCCACTCTCAACTTAATGGTAAGTAAACAATGTACCTGCCTCAATAGTATATCAGCTTCATGTGAACTATTTTTTAGAGTCAATCAAATCTCATAACAGCATACCTGCTTGATTTATAAAAAACTCTGCTACCTTCATATGCTCACTTCAAAATGAAATTATGAACATGAAATCAACACGTTCTTATCTAGTCACCGAGTCAACTGAAAGAAAACATTCCTGCTGGAGGCTAAAAAGTTGAAACCTTAAGATTTAAAGGGAAACAAATAACACTCTCTTCTTCCACGCTCTTCACTGAAGCTTTCATATCCTACTAGATTAATATTATGTCAAAAAACATCCATCAGAAAACTTTCAATTTAATCCACAACTTACAGCACCCACTCTCAACCTCCGCCACGGTCTTCACTATGGGCTTGAATAATTATCAGTTTTTTCTTCCTTCATACAACACCATTTGGATAACACTTTAGAAAGATAAATATGAAGCGACCTTGCTGATAAGGTTTTTATTCCTTACTCACAGCTCCCAAACAACTTCCATTACTCATCTAAGACACGATAGCATACTACAATAATATCCTTACACTACCTTCTTTCATCAAAACATTTAATTAAACCCACTCTCAACCTAATGGTAAGAAAATAATGTGATCACTTCAATAGTATGAAGATAAAATTATAATGTTCTTATCAGCTTTATGTGTTCTATGATATCGGGGTCAATCAAATCTCATAACAGCGTGACTAACTGAGAAATTTTATTGAAAATAAATAGCAATTCGTCATAAAATGTAAGACTTTTCAATACAAACTCCTAGATACAAAAAAGACATTAATCGCTCAATTTCTCTGCTTTACTCGGACGTATTTGTTTACGCAAGATATCAAATTACCAGCCGCCTGGCCACCTTTTCTAATGCTTTAATTTCTATTAGTTCTAATGATTTCATGTGTCGTACCATCCCAAGCAGCCGTGATCTATTTTTACACATCGAATATCATAACATGATCATATAAAAGACACCTACATACCACAACTGCCGTTATAGTTGTTGTTGTTGTTGTTGTTGTTTTCAGCAAAAGACATTTTCAATTATAACTTCCACTACTCATCTAAGACATCATATCCTACAGATTAATATAAGTTGTTGTTTTCAGCTAAAGAAATTGGGAATCTTACATTAAAAAAACGTAAATCGCTCAATTTGTTTACTTTACTCGGCTGCTGTGCGAATTTGTTTACATTATTCAACTGCGAATTTGTTTACTTTACTGGACTGTGCGAATTTGTTTATGCAAGGAATAAAATTAGAAGCTTTCTATCTGAAGAGCAAATTTAGGCATGTACTAATTTCCATTACTTGTCTAAGTGAACATATCTACCCACATTCGCTCCAATCAGCTTTGCCTGATCTATTTTTAGATATATCATCACCGACTTTTCAATACAAACTCCTTGATACAAAAAAAACATTAGTCGCTCAATTTGTCTTCTTTACTCGGCTATATTTGTTTACGCAAGATATCAAATTACCAGCCACCTGGCCACCTTTTCTAATGCTTTAATTTTCATTACTTCTAATGATTTCATGTGTCTTACCATCCCAAGCAGTCGTGATCAATTTTCTGGCCGCCTTTTCTAATGAATTTTTATTACTTCTAATGATTTTGTGTCTTACCATCCCAAGCAGTCGTGATCAATTTTTACACATCGAATATCATAACATGATCACTCTTGTTTATAAAAGACACATATAGACCACAACTTACGATCTAGTTGTTGTTGTTGTTTTTTTTTTCAGTAAAAGAAATTTTCAATTAAAACTTCTACTACTCATCTAAGACATCATATCCTACAGATTAATATCAGTTGAAAAACTTATTTAGGTACACCACTTGAAAACAGCAAAACAAAGATGACGTCATTCTGAAATCTACGACCTCCCCGCTAATAAATCGTCAAGCAAGAAAACAGCAAAACAAGCATGGTGGTAGTACCTGCTAATGCCGCTAGGGAACCTTACTTTCCCTCGAGGTGAACAACATATGGAGTACCGGCTAATGTCGCTAGGGAACCTTACGCAAGAATTGGTGTTTGCACTCGAACTGTGACTTTTCAATACACGGGGTGCGTGTAAACCCAATAATATTAATTTGCTGAGAAAACATCAAGCCAAGGTGATGTAATATTGTGAAATTCGAATGTTGCTGATATCTACAACTTCCCCGCTAAGAAAATGTGCAGCATTTGAAAACAGCAAAACCATGATGACGTCATGCTGATATCTAGAACTTTCCTGCTAATACAAGATAAAGAAGAAAGCTAAGGCATGCTGGTAGTTCCGGTTAATGCCGCTGCGTAACCTTACTCAAGAAACGACTAGCCCGTAGAGGATTTCTGATTAAAATTTCATTACCCCCTCCCTATCTTTATTATCCCCCCACATACCCACCATCTAGAATCCATTGAGATGAACAAAAATTTCCTACTATTAACTTTAATTATTAGTTCAAAACCAAAATCCTACATTTAGGCGCTCAAGAAAAATCAATTATTACTAGTATTAATTCAAAACCAGGCGCAACACTTGAAAACAACAAAGGCCTACATTTAGGCGCACCACACATCCAAAACAAAAACGTAGCATGCTGCTACTTGTGGGCACAAAAACCGTAGCATGCTGCCACGTGTGGGCAGATGTGAAGCAAAAAACTTCCCAAAACCATAGTATGCTGCCACGTGTGGGCCAAAAGTGGAGCAAAAACTTCACAAATCCAAGAAAGCCGTAGTACCGCTGACAAGTATACAGCCCCGATATAATTGGCTTGAGGTATTTCACATTATTACTTAATACACAAACCGCCGCAAACATTCTACCCAAGCCTTGGTACAGGTAACGTAGCCCAGTCCAACACACCCCCAGGCAGTCCTAGTCATAGTATCAGACATTGCCACTAAAGCTCTCAACCAACCTCCAGTACCCAGACACAGGAGGCGGCTCCTCAAGGTCAAATTGTAGCCTCCAAGACCAGATCAAACTTAACCAGCAACCTCTATCAATAAAGCTTCCCACGCCCTCACAAATATATAGAACTGAAAGTGATCTCGTATCCCCAAAACTCGAGATGAAAAACTTAATGTCAACTTAGAGGCTACGAGTCTGAGATGATAAATAAGCGAACTCCAAAAACAAATTCGGAATCCTATGATATTTCCCTATGCTGGAGAGTGCTAAAAGTGGTCTCGTATCCCCAAGATTCGAGATGAAAAATAAGCGAACTTCAGAAACAAAATCGAAATCCTATGCTATTTCCCTATACTGGAGTGGTCTCGTATCCCCCAAATTGGTCTCATATCCCCAGCATCCAAGGCACAAACCAATATAGCAAGACACATACCTACATTTAGTTTAGACTCAAACCACCTAGCGCCATCTGTTGCGAAATCCTGGAAGGCAAAACAGTGCGCCAGAACTGTCCTAGTGTAAATACTTTTATTAATTTCTGCTATTGAAAACGGCAAGCAAGTGGATTGCCTTTTCACGGATTTCAGAAAAGCTTTGGCCGAATCAATCATAAAATTTTCATTCACAAGTTGACTGTTCTTGGTTTTCCTACTGTCTTTATCAATGGGCTTCGTTCTTATTTATCTGATCGTACGCAGCGAGTCATATTCCGAGCAGCTCTTTCAGACAAAATAGATAATACTTGCGGTGTACCTCAAGGTAGCCATCTTGGACCACTCCTTTTTATAATTTACATCAACGATGTATCTCTGATTTTGGGTAATTCAAGAATTCTTTGTTATTCTGACGATGCCAAAATCTTCCGCATTGTTTCTAATGAAAACGAGTGTGGATTTTTTTTAACTCGCACATAGACAGCAAATGTACTACTATGTCCTTTTCTCGTAAAAGGAGGCCATTGGCGTTTAATTATACTTTAGATGGATGGCTATTAACTAGACTTGACATAACCGAAGATTTGGGTGGGTGTCTTCCTTAATACTCCTCTTTCCTTCGAACATCATATTAATTCAATCGTGGCCAGGGCTAATGCTACTCTGGGTTTTGTAAAGAGATGGTCAAAAGAGTTTAATAATCCGTTCATAACGAAGATCCTTTAGTGCACATTCGTCAGACCCATGTTGGAGTATGCCAGTCCTGTCTGGTCTCCCTTCTATTCTGTATATATAAATCGCATCGAGGCAGTGCAGTGGAGATTTATCCCATTTGCCCTGCGTGGACTTCATTGGGACAACCCTATTATTCTGCCTCCAAATGTTGATAGACTTAAACTATTTCCATTAGATTCTCTTGAGAATTGACGTAAAACTTCCAGAGTTGTCTTTGCATTCATTTCAGTGTATACAAGGAGTGATAAACTCCCCTGAGCTCTTAAATACTTTCAATATATCTGTTCCTGTGCGCTCCTTCAGGAACTGTGACTTCTTCGTTGTTCCTCAGCATGGTACAAACTATGGCATGCACGAACCGATTTTATCAATGTGTCGTCTCTTTAACCGTCAGTTTGATTGCATTGACCTTCATCTTTCAAAATGTCAAATAAGAGATCAGCTTAGTTAAAGTTACTTGTTTTCCATTATTATTGTTATGTATACTTTTTATCGTTATTATGGTTATGTATGGTTTTCTAATTTTTTGGTTATATTTCACTTTTGTAAACTCTGTAATCAGATCGTTGATGTAGTTCTAAATAAATAAATGAACTTTGTGAACTCACTATTGACGTCATTCTTGGAAGAAGCAGGTGCCAACCACCTTTCGTAAGACTCATTAGAAATTGGGCGCAGAAGGCTTCCTTCCTCCCGTATTGAGGACATCGCTATGGAAACTGGAACGGGATCAACCGCAGATCGCTTGGATGTAAAGAAGTGGTTCTATATATTTACTAGGCAGCCATTCAACTCGCCTCTGCGTTGATTATTCCTTGGGCAGAAGGACATCCTCAGAATAGTGTACAGTCCGATGCAGGAAGAGGCTTTATGTGGAAAGAAGACTCCGAGAATCAGACCTATAAGCTGTTGCATTGCGATGACATACCATTTACCGTGTTTAACTATGTGTGGCTGGTTCATCAGATTTTCAACGTGATCCTTTAGAATGTCAAGTCGGTGCGATGCCTACTTCAAGAAATCCAATAGAAAATTTGTGAAAGAAATAGACTGTGATTGCTTTTATTAGCGTTATTTTTGAAACAATAATCATCTTCAAAAAAAAAAAAAACCCTCAGGAATGATGTTTCGATAAGTCGTAGTGATTTTGCTAAAGGCCAATAATTGGCTGAGCCTATAATAGGGTCGATATCCTTCCTTCAGTGTTAACACTCCAGTTTCCTGAATGATTTGATCGAAAATTTCGGTTTACGGACAATAAATTGTGATTCTGTCGGGGTTACTTACGAAAATCCATTTATTATGTTTAAGACGGTACCATTTCTCGATAGTTCTTGTAGCCATGTGAGTCTTACAGTTTTCGGGGATCGTCCTGGTTGATGAAGTTAGAAGTGTACTTTCGCATAGCGGTTTTCAAGTATAGAATAAAGAAGATAAATTTCGCAAATTAGGCCGACGTTAGTTAGTTGCTGGCACGGCAGAAAATATTTGAGCTGTAAATATTACATTTTATTACTTGACATTACAATATAAGGATAAACAGGTTCCATGAAGGCATATAGGGAGAAGTTTTTTGGAATGGGTAATGGGAATAACCTACATATATTAAACATCTGGTTCTTTACTAGAGGAATTTGGATAACGATAACAAGTTTTCCATCCTGATAAGAAACTTTTATTTAGATAAATCTAATAATTTACATGCATTATTCTTTAAAGGTAAAGGAAACGTTTTACCTACTTTCAATAATCTTACTTTACTATCTATTTCATCAATAAACTGTTTGGGCGTAATTATAGTTCGATGTAATCTAATGGTCTTTGCAAATAATATAGCATCTATTATTTGATCATATTGCTCACTTGATTCGTTTACAACATAAGTTAATTTATTTACATGGCTTGTAATAATTGTAGAGATTTCCAATCCAATTGTCCCAAGTGTTCGTAAAGTAAGCTGCTGCTGTTAGTTACGGGTTCGATTTTGAAGTACTCTGCACTAATCGACGAGATATGCAGGTTTTAAACAATTTACATGAACTCGCAATTGTTTGCCTTTACAATCAATAGTGGTATTTTGATTATTATGGAGTTTTATAATTTTGGAATGACCTTTATAGTTTGGGGACAGTTTTTTGGAAAAACCTACTTTATTTTGGTCATTCTTTAAGGAAACGCTATTACCTAGTTTATAAAAAGGCGTGTGGGTGTTTCGGCAATGGATGATTTTCGATTTTTGTTTTACAGAGAGCAGGTTGTCCTTTGCAATTGCTGAGACCGATTCAGTCTGTATTTCAATTGGTCAAAATAAGATTCATTAGTATTTTTGAATTCTGGGGTTGAGGTAATTGCAGTAGAGAACTTAGTAGAAGCACTAATATTAGTGTTATAAGAAAATATCGCAAGGGGAATGCATTTATGCCAGCAGTTTGCTTGTCACTTATGTAATGTTTTAGGTAGTCTTTGAGGGTAGAGTGGAAGTGTCCTAATGCTCCGTTTGATTGAGGGTGATACTCAGTAGAAAAACAATGCTTGATTTGGAATAGCTTAGTAAGATTCTTTATTAAAGCTGAAGCAAAATTAGAGCTTTCATCCGTAAGGAGGGATCGTGGTATTCCAAACATTGTTATAAATCTGAGAAAACAATCTGCTACCCTTTCAGATCCCTGGTTTTTTTTATGCCGTAGGAAAAACAGAAGATGGTAAGCTGTTCCACTTTCGCACTTTTCGGGATAAAAAAGCATCACGGAATGTTACTGTACGGCCGAAAGTAATTTAAAGGCTTGAAGGATTTATGCGGATTGCACCGCCAGTATTGCGTGCAGGAATCATTCTACAAGGGATTAGACTAGATATTTCGTCAGAACGTTGACCGTGCATATAGAGATAAAGGAGCGAAAGGCATCCAACATTGCGACAGTGCTCGAGTGAGGCGATATGACAAGTTATTTCCAAATCGCCCATGAGTTTGAAGGCTGTCTTTTGGACAATATCCAATGAAGCTAAGGCTGTGCGACCAGCCCCAGGCCATATATGAGAGTTGTATTCCATTCTAGGTCTAATGTAGGACCTGTAGAGGAGCGCTAGATTTAACGGACTGAAATATTTCTTACACCTTTTCGAAAATCGAAGACATTTCGGTACCTCTTTGGCAACAGAGAAGATGTGATCTGTCCAGTTTAACATACTGGCAATATTAATGCCAAGAATGCTTAGTGACGGTGAATCAGAAATTAATGCTCCATCAAAAGAAACGGGTGTGGTAAAGTTATGATCTAGTTTTAATGATATGAGACAGCTTTGAGTCTTAGATGCATTGAATTTACGCCGTTCGCTTTGCCCAAGCAAGGATATTGTTAAGATCGTTATTCAATGATCTAATAATTCAAGCTCGTTTAACACGTGCGGAATTTCATCTGGAGTCCGCAAGAGTGTCAAAGGAGTAAGCGAAATCAAGAGTACTGTCATCTGCGAAACAATGGATGGGATTGAAAGTAAGGGAAAGCAGATCATTAATGAAAATTAAAAAGAGAGTTGGAGAGATAACAGAGCCTTGAGGCATACCGGCATTTATTGGATACGGTTCAGATGTAACGCAATCTTGGTCAATGGTACCGCGTACGATAATTTCGCGATGTCATCTTACATTGTAAGTACATACATACTTGAGTTCCCTTTCAGACAATAGAAGCGGACTTGTACTGTAATTTTCATTGGTGCTTTATAATGTCTTGTTTGTCTGACATGATCAACATTGTTTTATATAGCTCTCGATATCCCTTCTCATCTTATGCCATTTTTTTTTTCTGACCAACACGTCTCAAGATCCTTTAGTAACCACAGTGAATAGAAACAGCTGAGTTATGATTCTCATTCAATATAAGAGGAATCTGGTCCTTGGGTGGATTGACAACAATATTTTGGTAGAGTGTTATGCCTATCTCTGAATTTTGAAATAGAAATAAGTATTATGATATCTTTACATTTTTGGTAGTTATATTGGTTGAGTTCATTAACAGGGTTGGCAATTGATATGGATGTCAAATGAATTTTTCCTAATTGAATTGGAAGATCTTGCATAGTATAGAAGTAGTCAGAAAATAGGGTCACAGTATATTTATACAGTAGTCCAGCTTAGAACAATCTACTGAAAAGAGAATTTTAAAATTTTAATTACAAAAAAAAAAAACCTCAAAATGTCTCCCATAAGAGGGAACTATTAAGTATGATACCCATGTGAATGAACGAACAAGGTGGTGTTCATTCCATGGACAGTATAACAGGCAAACTAGGTGTAATAATGTTTGCGACAGTTTGATAGTTCTACCGGTATGGGAAGTGGAACAAAATTGTTTTTAGCTTTTTTTTCTTGCAGAAATAGTTTTGATTGTCATTTTGTCCCTCTTCCTCTGGTACAAGTTTGTGCATGCTGTAAGTTCTGTTTCTTCAACTTTAGATTTACATTGGAACCTTTATATTAGAAATTGACTAGTGTGTTAGTTAAAACTGTTGAAAGAGAAAGTATAGTCTCTTTATAGAAGCACCCTACTCGCTTGACAGTTTTGACAGAGCGTGGCTACTGTATGAATATACTTTGATAGGGGTTTATCATAAAAGTTTTGTTTGACAAAACAGTGATAATAAAATTTTTGGTTTTTATTTTTTGATTTGTAATTGTAATACAATTCATGATGTGTATTTTTATTACCTCAAAATCAATTATTTTCGACAAGATTTCTTCAGTATGTTTATTACCGTTGCTAAGATCAATAGCACTAATATAAGCTACAGACTCTTTTGAGCTTAATATGTGTTCATTCATTTCTTTAAAATCATGAATATCTGGAGTTAGAAAATTATAGGAGAACTTGATATAACCGTTAAAAGTTTCTTTTGCTTCAACACATGCGACGACAGAAGTATTTTCCTGAGGGATACGTGAAAGACAGTCAGCGTTCCTTTTGACGCGACCCGGTTTATAGACAAACTCATAATCATACTGCTCTAATTTTAGTCTCCACCTGACTGATTTCGAACCAGGATCTTTAATCTTAAACAACCAAATTAATGGTCTATGATCCGTAACTATTTTGAAAAGTCGTCCGCAAAGATAGGGTCTGAAATGAGTGGTCGCCCAAACGATAGCTAACACTTCTCGTTCAGTAATACTATAGTTGGACTCAGCTGTATTAAGTTAGAACCAATTGCTCCATGACTCAACATAGCTCTGATCGCGTAATTTGATGCGTCGCTAATAAGAATAAATTCCATTGTGAAATTCGGATATTGTGATATAACTTCGGAGATTAGACTTTATTTCCAGGTACTGAAAGCAATTGTTTGGTGGTTTCCCCACTTGAATGATACATTCTATTTCAGAAGCTTTGTTAGTAGGCGGGTAATTAAGGAAAAATTCTGAATGAAACGGCGATAATAGCCAGCGAGTCCTAAGAATGACTTGATTCCTTTTGCACTCTTTGGGCTGTGATATTCCATTATTGTTTGGATTTTATTTGGAATAGGCTTAAAACATTGTTTGTGATAATATGTCCTAGATATGCGACCTCGGTACGCATAAATTCTCACTTATCTGACTGTAGTTTTAAATTGTGTATTCGAAGCTGCTCGAATACCTTCCTAAGTTTTGACTCATGTTCATGGATATTAGAAGCATAGATAACCACATCATCGAAGCCGAAACAATTGATGCCCTAAAGACCAGTAAAGGCTGGATACACTAGTTTTTGAAATATAGCTGGAGCATTCGAACGAATTTCAAATGTCCCATAAGAGCGGCAAATGCAGTTTTTGGACCATCTTCTATTGCCATTTCCATTTTATGGAAACCTTATGCCAAATCCAATGTAGTGAAATAAGCAGAATGACCCAATTTACGTAGAATATCAGAGATATTTGGGAGCGGATATGATTGAGATTCCTGTAGTCGATCATCACATGTCATTTTTGTTTTCCGAATACATGCAGTGTTTTAGGGACTACCCAAATAGGTGCTGACCAGAGTAGTTACGCTATGCCGGTTCCGCGACACCTTTTCCATACAAAAAGTGTCCGGAAAATTCCAACTATTTTGGTGGTCTGGACCGGGCTCTGGGTCACTGTGGGATTCCATCTAGTGGTCTATGTCGCAGGGCCTGCCTGGGGGAATTCCTTTCCTATCGTCTGGCTGACCAGGGGATAACGTCATCTGGTTGGATGATCCCCCCCGTCAGCTAATCAAGCTCTTGTCTTAGCTGATTTTTTTAATAAAATAATGTTGGATTTTTTTTGCTGGAATGGAACCGAGAACGCTTGATTTTGTGAAATCCGAGGTGCTCTACCATGACACCGTGGAGGTGTTGTGTGAATATTCCTTAAAGTTGCTATATATATGGGTACAGTTCTGGACCAGAGTGTTTTATCTAGCACTGTCAGCGCCACCATCGGTAGGTGGTTTGAGTACATACTAAATGTGGGCTTGTGTCTTGAGTGTACTGGTTTATGACTTGGCTGCACCATTGGGTCTTGGCTTACTGGTTAATGTCTTGGATGCACCATTGAGTTTTGGCTGGCTTATGTCTTGGATACACCATTGAGTCTTGACTTGCTTAGTCTTGGATGTGTCAATTGGTTTTGACTACGCCGTAGCGGCATTAGCTGATACTACCAGCATATTCCGGTACTAGGCTTTCTTGGATGTCTGGTACGGTTCTCTTGGATATGTGAAGTTTTTTGCTTCACTTTTGCCCACACGTGGCACCATGCTACTGTTTTCTGTACCCACAAGTAGCAGCATGGTACGGTTTTTATGGATGTGTGGTGCGCCTATATGTAGGCTTTTGTTGTTTTCAAGTGTTGCGCCTGGTTTTGAATTAATATTAGTAATAATTAAAGTTAATATTAGTAAATTTTTGTTCATGCCAATGGATTCTATATGGTGGGTATGTGGGGGTGGGGGGGATAATTAGGATAGGGAAATCCTCTACGGGCTTTGGTTTTCGAGATATTAGCGTATTAATAATTCAAGTTATTTTTGTTCATGGCAATGGATTCTACGTGGTGTGGGGTGGATCGAAATTTTCATCAGAAATCCTCTACGGGCTTCGGTTCTCGAGATATAAGCGATCTTACCTTTTCAGGTGTAATCAATATTACTAATAATTCAAGTTACCCTGGGGAGTTGTAGATATCAGCATGACGTCATCTTGGATTTGCTGTTTTCTTACTTGAATATTTCTTAGCGAGGAATTTGTAGATATCAGAAGTTCTGACTCACTTTCTATGAGGGTTCTGGACCAGTGGGGTTCTGGAGCAGTGGGGTTCTGGAGCAGTGGTGTTCTGGGTATGAAATATTAAATGTTTAACAAACATTAGGTATGCTTCCCCTGTTTATGATGTAATTTCATATCACCGCTGTAAACAAATTCACATTTAAACTGAATTGGTCATACAAACCTGTGTAAACTTCCTGTTTAAAAATTCGCATTTTAGCTGAATGAGTCATGCACACCTGTGTAAACAAATTTAAGCAATATCACCACATTTATTCTTTTCGCACTTCCTGTAGGCAGTCAAAAATTTTACTATTCCAAGAATTTTACCGATCGAAACGTTTCATTAGAATTCGCATAAAGTAAACAAATTTTCACATTTTCCTGTATGCATTCATGTAAACAACCTCTTTTGCAAATTCGACCAGCAGAATAAATTAAATTAATTAAATTAAATTAATTTGAATGTTTTTTTTTGTTTATCGTGTAATTCGATATCATCTCAGCCTGTAAGCAAATTCGTTGGAATTCATCCTGTGCAATGTTTCATTCATGTTTACAAACCGTTCCTATAAAAGCCCAAGCAAACTCTTGGGGAGCATCAGTCAGTTTTAGTGAGTCTCAATGATAGTTTAAAAATATAAAAAAAAATAAAAATGACAACCGCGGTAGTAAATAAAAGTTTTCAGTAATTAAAAACTTGCGGAAGGATGTGTTGATGTGTTTAACAAATTCAGAGAATAAAGACTATATTGTTAAAAGGTGCAACAGAAACATACATAAATTTCAAGTTGCATTTCAGAAGTGCAATAAGAGTGCTAGGAAACGACAATTCGAGAGCTGTCTCGAGCAAATTAAAGCATTGAGAGCGCTACTGAGAGCTCCCCGTCGAGGTGCAGGAATTACTCGCGTAAGAAGAAGTGATTTTGTAAAGTGGGAGGAAATAAAGACATCGTTCGCAGACAGAATTCGACAAAGATTTATTGCAAATTTAAAACATATCGATCCGAAGCTATTTATGCAAGACTCTGCCAAATTATTTACTCGTCGTGTTAAAAATACCTTAAAACATTATTTTAATATTAAAGTTTTTACAGCGTTTTGCGGTGAATTTGTTAAGGAAACGGGTAACAATGAAATTATAAAAGACATTAAATACTTCCAAGCGAAAGCTGCTCTAATTAGTGCAAATTATAATTAGGAGGAGTGGTGTGAATCAAACATTTTGGATCCAATACACACTCAGCTGGAAGAACTCCAGGAAAAAGACAGTGGCTGGGCACTGTAATCAATAATACATCTAGCAGTACACATCAACAAGTTTGAGCAACTTCGAGGATCTTCGTATATACCCCTACCAAAGGAAATTGCATCAAAAAAATCTTGCATCAAAGTACAAAATAATGATGAAGCATGCTTCGCATGGGCTGTAACATCAGCGCTATATCCTGCAGCAGCAAATACTAACTCCCCTAGGACCTCATCATACCCACATTATTCAATTGTACTTAATTTACCTGGAATAACATTTCCCATGACACTCAAGCAAATTACGCAATTTGAAGACCACAACGATTTATCAATAAACGTATTCATCTTAGAGAAAGAGCATTCCTTCACCATAGTTCCAGTTAGACTTACGAAACAAGGGATGGAGCGACATGTAAATCTCTTAATGCTACAGGATGGCTATGACTAGGCTGATGATCATATGGATGTCGATGATGATGCGGGTAGATTTCTGCTAGATTAAAGATCTTTCCCGACACAAACTTCGAAACATATTCATAGAGTATATATATGTGACAGATGTTTGCTCTACTTTTACTCTGAAGAAAAAGTAGCATCACACACTCCCGAATGCGAGAAGCAAAATGATTGTAGAGCTATGATTCCATCAGAAAAAAAAATGGCTGGATTATCAGAATTATAACCATAAGAATCCAGTCCTGTTTTTTGTGTATGCCGATCTTGAGTCAATTTTAAAGCCGATTCAGGGAAACGATCAAAATACACAGCGAATCCAGGAACATGAAGCTCACAGCATAGGATTCTATTTCCACTGCAAACATGATGCTAAGCTCTCATATTACAGAGCATATTGAGGCAGGAATTGTCAACAATGGTTTGCATTAGAATTGCAAAAGATTGCATTCGTAGCTGTATAGGAAAAGCAGAACATCAGGCCAATGCAGCCCCTGACTAAAGAGAAACGGCGTTCACATATGGAAAATACTTGCTGCCATATATGTGAAAAAACATTTGCAGCTAATGAGGACCGAGTTCGGGATCATTGCCACTTAACAGGAAAATATCGAGGACCAGCGCATAATGAATGCAATCTCATGTATCAAGATTGCTCCATAGTTCCAGTAATTCTTCATAATTTATCCGGATATGATGGCCACTTAATTACTAAGGATAAAGCTACATCTTTCACAGGAAAAGTTGATCTCTTACCAATAATCAAGGAAAGATATATCTCGTTCACCAAGCACATGGAAGGCAGCCACATAAAATTCAGATTCGTCGATTCCTTCGATTTTATGGCTGAATCTTTAGATAAGCCATCATCATTGCTGCCAATGGATGAATTAAACACTACAAGTTCAGTATGGCAGGGATTGGATGATGACACTATCAAACATCTTACACGCAAAGGTGTCTTCGTATATGATTTTATTGATGACTGGGATAAATATGATTTCCGGAACTTCCCAACACAGGAAGCGTTCTACAATAAACTGACTGACAGTGCTATATCTCCGGAGGACTAAATTCATGCTGAAGAGGTCTGGCAAAAATTTGAAATGCAAACACATGGTGAATATTCAGATCTATACCTTAAGACTGATGTTCTCCTATTGGCCGATGTGTTTGAGAACTTTCGAGAAGTGTGCATGAAGACTTACAATATAGATCCAGCACATTATTACACCATGCCAGGCTTAACATGGGATGCTATGCTAAAATACACCAAAGTGAAACTAGAGCTGATAACCGACGTAGATATACTGCTATTCATAGAGAGAGGCATTCGAGGTGGTATAAGTCAATGCTCGAACAGATATAGTAAAGCAAATAATACACATATGGAAGATTTTAAGCCTGAGGAGAAAGAGAAATACTTGATGTATTATGATGTGAATAACCTTTATGGATGGGCCATGTAACAGCATTTACCAACCGGAGGATTCAAACGGAATGGTGTTCCCAATATTGACTTTTCGGTAATTCCTGGTGCTTCTTCAACTGGATACATATTCGAAGTCGTCTTGGATTATCCGTAACATCTACATGATAAGCATAAGGACTTACCGTTTTGCTCTGAGCATGCAGCACCTCCTGGAGCAAAATTAGAAAAGCTTTTGACAACTTTACATCCTAAAACTAAATATGTTATACACTACCAAAATTTGAAGCAATGTTTATCACATGGACTCATCCTGAAAAAAGTGCACCGGGTTCTTCAATTCGACCAATCAGCATGGCTTAAACCATATATTGACTTAAATACTACCAAGCGGATGCGGGCTACAAGCGATCATGGGAAGGACAGCTATAAGAAGATGAATAATGCAGATTTTGGTAAGACCATGGGAAATGTACGCAAGTAGAGCGATATCAAGCTTTGCATAAAGTGGGAAGGTCGCTATGGTGCAAGAGCTCGGATTGCGGCATCCAACTTCCACAGTGCAACGATATTTTATGAGAATTTAGTTGCTGTGGAATTAAGGCGACTCAAACTCTTCTTCAATAAGCCTCTCTATATTGGAATGGCAGTTATGGAAATATCAAAGATATGCCTCTACGATTTCCACTATAGTTTTATGCACCGTAAATTTGGAGATAAATGTAAGGTCATGTATACAGATACAGATTCTCTAATATATGAACTTGAAGAGAAAAATGCATATGAGTTTAATGCTGAAAATGGTAAAAAAATTGATACAAGTGATTACCCAGAAGATAATCAACTCAATTTGCCGCTCATGAATAAAAAGATTCCTTGTTTAATGAAGGATGAGCTTAATGGGAAAATCATGAGCGAATTTGTAGGCTTGCGCTCGAAAATGTACAGTCTGCGAATAAACGATGGTAAATCAGTAAAGAAAACAAAAGGAGTAAAGACTAATATAGTCCAGAGGCATATCAATTTCGAAGACTACGTCGAATATTTGAATATCAAGCGAGTATTAACTGCTGATCAGAGCTCGATACGATCGCATAACCATAATGTCTACACGGTCAACCAAAAGAAAATTGCATTGAGTCCATATGATAACAAGCGGTATATTATGAGTGGGACAACGGATACTCTACCATAGGACATTACTCTATTCAATCAGAGCAGCAAGGAGCAGACGCCGAAAACATATAATCTAAGGCTAGTATAAGATATGTATTGTAAATAAAAATTGTATTATAGCTAAAGTACCATTTAATGAAATAGTTTGTTTTAATTGTAGGTATT
The DNA here is from genome assembly GCA_963930735.1 of Dioctria linearis. Classification (NCBI taxonomy): domain Eukaryota; kingdom Metazoa; phylum Arthropoda; class Insecta; order Diptera; family Asilidae; genus Dioctria; species Dioctria linearis. The sequence continues at coordinate 119,672,700 of OZ005740.1, read as the reverse complement.
ATAGTTTAAGATAAACATTATTGTAAAATAAAGAAAGTATTATTACAGTTATTGGGAAACCGATTAAAGGAAGCCCAACCATTGAATGATACACTAAGAATTAAATGTTAATATTTTTCAATTTATAATAAATCAATAATGATATTTTATATATGGTATTCTTTTTAATCAATTTCCCTACTAAGTCCAGAGCTCCCGAATAATATTTGCTCACTACAGCGAGCTCCTCATCGGGCGGTTGAGCGTTTTACCCAAAATGTTAGGACGGCTTGAGAAAAAACATTTACACGTGGGCTGGACCTTGACCCCTGGCATCACCTTTGAAACCGGAAGGGCGTCTGACCCTTGACCTTCATCCGGAAGTGTATTATATATAAGTGTATAATCAAGCGCGGTAAAATTCTTGGAACAGTAAAATTTTTGACTGCCTACAGGAAGTGTGAAAAGAATAAATGTGGTGATATTGCTTAAATTTGTTTACACAGGTGTGCATGACTCATTCATCTAAAATGCGAATTTTTAAACAGGAAGTTTACACAGGTGTGTATGACCAATTCAGCTTAAATGTGAATTTGTTTACAGCGGTGATATGAAATTACATCATAAACAGGGGAAGCATGCCTAATGTTTGTTAAACATTTAATATTTCATACCCAGAACACCACTGCTCCAGAACCCCACTGGTCCAGAACCCTCATAGAAAGTGAGTCAGAACTTCTGATATCTACAAATTCCTCGCTAAGAAATATTCAAGTAAGAAAACAGCAAATCCAAGATGACGTCATGCTGATATCTACAACTCCCCAGGGTAACTTGAATTATTAGTAATATTGATTACACCTGAAAAAGTAAGATCGCTAATATCTCGAAAACCAAAGCCCGTAGAGGATTTCTGATAAAATTTCGATCACCCTCCAGCCCACACCACGTAGAATCCATTGCCATGAACAAAAATAACTTGAATTATTAATACGATAATATCTCGACAACCAAATCCCGTAGAGGATTTCTGATGAAAATTTCATTACCCCCCTGCCTATCTTTTTCATCCCCCCATATACCCACCATCTAGAATCCACTGGCATGAACAAAAATGTCCTACTATTAGCTTTAATTATTACTAATATTAATTCAAAACCAGGCGCAACACTTGAAAACAACAAAAGCCTACATTTAGACGCACCACACATCCAAAAAAACCGTAGCATGCTGCTACGTGTGGGTACAGAAAACCGGAACATGCTGCCACGTGTGGGCAAAAGTGAAGCAAGAAACTTCCCAAAACCGTAGCATGCTGCTACGTGTGGGCAAAAGTGAAGCAAAAAACTTCACATATCCAAGAGAACCGTACCACACATCCAAGAAAGCTGTAGTACCGGAATATGCTGGTAGTGTCAACTAATGCCGCTACGGCGTAGTCAAGACTAAGCAAGTCAAGACCCAATAGTGTATCCAAGACACAAGCCAGACAAAACTCTATGGTGCATCCAAGACATTAACCAGTAAGCCAAGACCCAATGATGCAGCCACGACATAAACCAGTACACTCAAGACACAAGCCCACATTTAGTATGTACTCAAACCACCTACCGATGGTAGCGCCGAGAGGCTAGATAAAAAACTCTGGTCCAGAACTCTACCCATATATAGCAACTTTAAAAAATATTCACACAACACCTCCATGGTGTCATGGTAGAGCACCTCGGATTTCACAAATCCAAGCGTTCTCGGTTCGATTCCAGCAAAAAAAATCCAACATTATTTTATTAAAAAATCGGCTAAGACAAGAGCTTGATTAGCTGACGGGGGATCAGCCAACCAGATGATGTCATCCCCTGGCCAATCAGATGATAGGAAAGGAATACCCCCAGGCAGGCCCTGTGACGTAGACTACTAGACGGAATCCCCCAGTGGCCCAGAGCCCGGTCCAGACCACCAAAATAGTTGGAAATTGCCGGACACTTTTTGTATGGAAAAAGTGTCACAGAACCGGCATAGCGTAACTACTGACCAGGTTAACATCGAAGGTTTGATTATTCCCTGGTTAAGCATTTTATTAATCTGATTGTTCATTTCGCTTTTGTGAACCTCAGGGAAGCGGTAAGTTTTTGCAGTAATAGACACGGAAGTATTGGTATTAATGTCAAGTTTTATAGCTTGCGTTGAATTTAGCAAATCTCCTTCTAGGATGCCTTCGGAATTAGCTCAAGATTCAATCGTATTTCATTCATGAAAATATCTTGTCAGTTGTATTTAGAATGTCTGCAGCTGCTCGTGAATTGCCACTTACTTTAGTGATGTCCCTGCATAGATAGATACTCTTTTCTATATATGTTTCAGGGATGATATCTTCTTTTATGGAAGGCTTAAGAATTTTTACTTCAATCAGTGTTTCGGTGCTTGGTTCTAAGAATCTTGTATAATTTTCTTTATCAACTTCTTCACTGTTATAGAGAATTTGAATGGAGTACTCCATTAACTTTAATTTTTGATTTTCATAATCAATAAGAGCCTTATGGTTTCTAAGGATGGCGTTTGATTAATGATAAGGAATTTGCCATTAATTCAATGCAAAGGTTTAGAGTTCTACTCACTTAATACTAAGTTTAAATCGGTGTATTCAATTGTCTGAATACAATGCTTCGGACTTATTCCTCTTAAGTTAATCTGTTCATCCCGAAAGACTTCCGTTCTACCAGTTATACCACCTTACCTGTAGAGTCATCGTGTATTTCTTCTTCATCCTCTTTTTTATCTTTAGAATCGCCATTTGTTTGTTCTTCGGTGGTTTGATTGAACTAATGACACATTCGTCAATCAAGAGGTTCAATTTTAAATAATTAGACTGTGGACAAAGTGTTGTAACGTATAAAGTACTTTTCCTACCAAGAGAATTATTTTAGACGTTTTGAATTGATTGCCGTTATATAATAAACTTTTGTGCTAAAAACGGAAAATATGTGGACTTTATATAATAAGTCGGTAAAAAAGAACACGTCGGCGTTGCTCAAATTATAACTTTATTCTGACAAATTTGTAGTACAGAAATTCTCAGTCAAGATTGGTCCGTTATTGCTGATAACAATGGTTAATAACTAACTACATATATTTGTACTTATACACCCAAATAAGTGATTTCAGGGTTGCCGGAACTATAAACTAAGGACAGTCCGCCCGCCTTGAAGTATCCAGCTTCATTTAGGAAACAGTGCATCTCTGGGTAATAAACACAGCTTTGAGATTGGCCTCTTGATGATTCTGGATCTTTCCTTTAATATAACTGGTGAGAATTGAAAAAAATATGAATGCCGAAAATTATTTGAAGTATATTTCTTCGAGATGAATAGACAGCGATACGAAGACTTCAAAAACTGAACATAAATTATTTGTACGAAAATGACAAGACCAAAAAACAAAAGAACGAACAATACAAAAACGGTTAGTTGCTACACAGCCTACTTATATTTTAACATAGCCTCCTATATATTTTATACAGGTATCGAACATCCCGGCCGCTTTGCAATAGCATTCCAAAATTATTAGTGGTTTGTCGTCTCGTCAGCTTCAAGAGGCTGCGGGCATACTTTCGAAATTGTTCTCGTGACTTCTCCCGATGCAGTTCTTACTCTAACAACTCGTATCATCCCATCTTTCCCCGGGTTGATGCCTACTACTCGACCTATTGCCCACCTTAGCGGGGGCAAATTCTCTTCCTTGAGAATTACAAGTGATCCAGATTTAATGTTTTCCTGAGATGTGTGCCATTTGTTTCGTGGGTGAAGTGAATTCAGATATTCATTTGACCATCTACACCAAAACCTCTGAGCAATCTGCTGGACCAATTGCCAACGTGAAAGGCGACTAATTTTCATTTCCTTCAAATTAGGGTCTAAAAGCGCCGTCAAGGGGGCACCAATTAGAAAGTGCCCTGGAGTCAAAGGTGCTAGCTCCGATGGGTCGCTTGACATTGTGTGAAGTGGTCTCGAGTTGAAACAGGCTTCTACTTGCACTAACAAAGTTCGGAGTTCCATACTGGTGAATATATGAATGCCCATAATTCGTCTAAGGTAATGCTTAGCCGACTTTACCGCAGCCTCCCAGAGACCACCGTGATGAGGTGACCGTGCTCGTATATGATGCCAATTGATTTGTTCATCAGTTCAAAATCGTTGAACTGCTTTAGAATATTCTGTTGAACTTATTAATTTATACAATTCAAACAATTCATTCCTAGCACCAATAAAATTAGTGGCGTTGTCGCAATAAATGTTTGCCGGATGTCCTCTCCTTGAGATGAAGCAGCGAAGAGTCGAGATGAAAGCGGCAGTTGTTAAATTTTCCACTAGCTTAATATGTACGGCTTTAGTAGAGAAGCACACAAAGATAGCTGCATAAGTTTTTATCGGCGACCTTCCGCGAATCCTTTGTGTGATAGACATCGGGCCAAAAAAATCCACACCAATATTCATGAAAGCCCTTGCGGGTTGAATGCGACAAGCTGGTAGGTCACCCATTAACTGAGTAGGAACAACTGGATTGTTGCGAAAACAGCAGATACAATGATGGACAACATCCTTGCAAAGGTTGCGTCCAGAGATGACCCAAAACCATTACCTTATGTGGATTAATAATGCTAGAGGTCCCGCATGACGATGTTCATGCCTCACAAACAGAGTTGTGAAGTGATGCTTCCGTTCGAGTATTATGGGAAACTTTTGATCATAGGAAAGCTGATCAGTGTTTCGAAGCCTACCTCCAACGCGCATTATGCTTGAAGTGTCCATGAAGGCATTGAGATTAAATATTTTGCTGCTTCGGGTAATTTTCTTCTGCGCCTTTAGGTTTTTAATTTCCTAAGGAAACATTTGATGCTGGACAATTATGAGAATGCGCTCTAAAGCCATTACATACCTAGATGATGTTGACTTTATTCGATAGAGTGTAATTTCTGAGTCCGTCCAGAAATATATACGATTAAACTGGATCTTGAAAGAAGAAATGACTTTGTCAGCAAGTTGAGCTACAAGAAGTGAGGCGCGAATTTCGAGTCTGGGAATGGTAGATTTCCGTAAAGGTGCGACTCTTGACTTACCGCACAATAAACGAACGAAATGCTTCCCATCATTATATGTGGACCGTACATATATACAGCAACCATATCCCTTATCTGAAGCATCATCAGAGCAATGGAGTTGCACTTCGCGTAATTTAAAGCTGGAACTGGAATGGCACATCTGGTGATTATAATATCCGAAAGTATGGGTAACTGGTGAGAAAATCTGTCCCATTGCTCTATCAAAGCAGAAGGAAGAATGTCGTCCCATCTAATATCAGGGTGCGCCCATAAGGTCTGCATGAAACACTTTGCTAGGAAGGTAACTGGTGCACAAAGTCCCAGAGGATCATAAATAGATGCGATGGTCGACAGTACTGTGCGTTGGAATTTTTAGATGATCTACATCACATTTCCATAAAAGCCCCAGCAAGCTGACCTCACGTGAGGTCTCCAAATGACTACTGTTGATATCCACCAGTATTTTCGAATCACTGCTAGACCATTTCCGGAGCTCAAAGCAAGCACAATTTAGTATATTGGTAATATTTCTACGCAGGACCTTCGCTTCTTCAATTGTCGGTGCACCTGTAAGGAGGTCATCTACATAAAAATCAGATAATACCTTTGATTATGCCTCTTTTGAAATGTGGACTTCGTCTAATGCAACTTGATTTATTGCACGAGTCGCTAAAAAAGATGCACTGGCTGTCCCGTAGGCAACAGTGCACAACTCATATGTTTGAACTAGCTGAGAGCTGTCAAAACACCACAGTATTCTGTGCAGCGGTCGCTCCTCTTCACGGATTAATACCTGACGATACATTTTAGCAATTTCTGCTTTAATAACGTGCGTGTATACTCTAAAATGCATGAGAATAGAGAGGAGATCTTCTTGCACTGTTGAGCCGACCTCGAGAACGTCATTTAAAGATATACCACAGGAGGACTTTGCTGATGCATTAAATACGACACGAAGTTTTGTTGTAGTTGACGAGGGCTTTTGGACTCCATGATGCGGCATGTAGTAGGACGGTGAATGCTCTGACGATTGGCTGTCATCTTTCACTGGTTGCATATGTCCGAGCTGTATGTATTCACGCATAAAATCGTGTTACTGCTGCTTGAGAATTGGTTTCGTAGACAATGTCCTTTCAAGATTATACAACTGTCGTAAAGCGCTCTGTTTTGAGTCACCTAGATCCTTGTTCATTGAGCGCAAAGGTAGCGATACTACATATCGTCCTTCTTCTGTACGTACAGTGCTGCGAACAAAATGATCTTCACACTCTCGCTCCTCCATAGACCAGCGATTAGATGAACTGAATGATTCAAGTTCCCAGAATTTTTTAATTTGGATATTAAGATCTTCGATCGTACAAAGAAACGAAGCTGAAGAAACTTGAGTATCTATAACGGCTGGGGTTTTGCCCATTATAACGTAACCAAAAGCACTATCTATTAGATCTGGATAATGGTTGGGTGATTGTATCTTGTTGCCGTACACGATTTCACTATATGGCTCTGCACCTATTGAGATATCGATGTCATCTGGATGGCAAAACAACGAGTCAGCTAGCTTTTCACTAAGTTCATTGCATATATAAAAGTTGTCCATGTTTACTTCGTGTAGAGGCAGTTTACCTGTAATCTTAGGAATGACAGCGAAATTAATTGTCCAGTTAGCAGGAGAAATTCTTGAAACCACATTTGTTGTCACAGAATATTCAATAAAATTGGTCTGTTTACCTATTCCGTTTATTGCTAATCCAACGATGTAGGTAACCGTAGCAACTGTGCTAAACGTTCTGTCATGAAATGAGACATGGTTGCGCTATCTAGCAAAGCCCTTCATTGGTGCCTGTGTCTGCCAGAATCATAAATATTTACTACAGCTGTTGCTAATAATATTTGTGAGACATTGTGAGCCTGTGGTGTAGTTATGTTGCTTAGAACTACAGCTGGATGATCGAATTTTTTATCAGGTTCAAGAATTTGCCCTTCTGATGACGTCACGTTGTTTTCAAAGGTTTTTGATGGCTGGGCACTATTATAATGTAGAAGTGTATGATGCTTTCGATGACATACTCGGCAAGAGCCAAACTTGAATACTTTTGAGCCATGATGACAGTTCAAGCAGTTGATGCATAAAATGAGTTTTTTCACAAGTTCGCGTCGTTCATATACACTCATTGGAGAGAATGTTGAGCACTTAAAAACTGAGTTATTTGATTTGCAAACCGGACAAGATGACGCGGGTGGTATTGATAAAAGAGTGCGACGATTTTTCTCATAGTGATATGTTGGTGTTAATTGACGCACGGGCTGTTTTGGTGCCTGGATCGAAGCACTCGCAGGCATGAACTTAAAATATCCATGTACTTTTCTGTAGTTTGAATTTTGTCCACTGGAGCCTTTTGTTCTATTTCCATTCGTATGCTGGTATCTAATTTTGTTGATAAATGATGCGTTAGCAAAAGGTCCCAGTGGTCAGTGGGTACATTAAGCGCAGTGAGTGATCGAAAGTTCTTCCAAAAGTCGTCTATAAAGGCTCGCAACGAGGTAACTGAATTTTCTTACACGTTGTTCATAAATATTTCGCATATGTTTCTTAATTATTCGAATTTCATTGTCGTACACATTGGCAAGAGCTTTCCATGCGCTTTCATAATTCTCATCGCTAATAGGTAACGTTGATATAATGTGATGAGCCTTTCCTCCGGAAGACAAGCGAGCAAGTAATGATATTTGGAGGAATTAGGAATAACCGTGTTATTATGTATCAAATCCAAATAGGCACAGCGAAATTTAGGCCAGTCTTCTGGTTCACCACTAAAGGAAGGCAACTTTATGTCTGGTAATTTAACAACTACTAACTGCGTTGTACCTGCAGACTGTGTTGAACTGCCACTTGTCTTCAAGATGGAGTTGTCAGCAATGATTCTGTTTGACTTCTGTTTAGATCTTATGAGTTCGAGTACTAGCGATTCTAAGAAACCATAATCTTCCTCGAATTGTTCCCTGATGGCGAATTCCAACTGATCTTCATCGAGTTGTTCCAGTTCTGATTGAACTTTGTCGTACTTTTCATATAATGAAGGAAGTCTGTTGTGAATCGATTGAAGTTCACATTCAGTTATTACAGCTTTTTTCTTCTCAATTTGATTCTTGAAGTATGTAATTCTTCCTTTTATGCCCTTCCGTTGGTTCTTTAAATGCTCCAACTGAGATGCAATACTCAAATCGAGTTCTTGAGTCATGTTGCGCGAAGATTTGAATACAAAAGACGTACGTCAGCGAACAGTATATGAAATACCTTTTTTTTATATTATTAAGCTAAGCTCAGGGGATACCCTATGATGCAAGGCACAGCGTGGCAGGAAGGAGATAGGGAAAGGATTAAGGGATATGAGGAGAGTGAAGGAGGTGCCGATGTATGTCGCCCTTAAACTTTCGCAGGTTGTATGCCGGAGGAAAGACAGAAGATGGTAGACTGTTCCACATTCGCACAGTTCGGGATAAAAAAGCATCACGGAATTTTAGTGTACGGCCGAAGGTAATTTGAAGTGTAAAAGGATGAGCGCGGGATGCAGCGCGAGTATTGCGTGAGGAACAATTCTACAAGGGATCAGACTAGATATTTCATCAGAACATTGACCATGCATATAGCGACAAAGGAGCGAAAGGCATCCAAAATTGCGACGGTGCTCGAGCGAGTCGATATGACGAGTAATTGCCACATCGCCAATGAGCTTGCAGGCTATCTTTTGGACAATGTCCAATGAAGCTAAGGCTGTGCGACCAGCTCCGGCCCAGATATGGGAATTGTATTCCATTCTAGGTCTGATGTAGGACTTTTAGAGGAGCGCTATATTTGATGGGCTGAAATATTTCTTACACCTTTTAAATAAACATTTTCATGCTTCTTTGGCTACCGAGAAGATGTGATCTGTCCAGCTTAACTTACTGGAAATATTAATGCCAAGAATGCTTAGTGACGGTGAATCAGAAATTAATGCACCATCAAACGAAACGGGTGTGGTTAAGTGATGGTCTTGTTTTAATGAGATGAGACAGCTTTGGGTTTTAGATGCATTGAATTCGACGCGATTCACTTTGCCCCAAGCGAGAATATTGTCAAGATCGTTATTCAATGATCTAATCATGTAGTCTCGTTTAACACATGTGGCGTTCCCTCTGGAATCCGCAAGGGTGTCAAAGGAGTATGCGAAATCAAGGGAACTGTCATCAGCAAAGCTATGGATAGGATTGAAAGTAAGGGAAGATTAGAAATAGAGTCGGAGAAATAACAGAGCCCTGGGGGACACCGGCATTAGTAGGATGAGGTTCAGATATAACGCCATCTAATACAACACGAATTTGGCGACTAGATAAAAAACTTTCAATCCATAATAGAAGGGGAGGGGAAAGACCAAGCGCTTTGAGTTTGGCTAAATGGTCTGGATGCCGGACTCTATCAAAGGCCTTTGAAATATCTAGAGCAACGATTTTGGACTCACCAAAATTGTGAAGACTACGATTCCAACGTTCCGTAAGAAAAGTCAGCAAGTCTCCAGATGAGCGTCCGTGCCGGAAGCCGTATTGGCGATCGTTGACGAGCTGATTGGTTTCCAGATACTTCATTAATTTGGAGTTAATGATAGATTCAAAAACCTTTGAAAGAATCGAAGTGATTGCAATTGGTCGATAATTTGAGGGATCGCTGCTACCCTCTCCTTTCTTGGGAATAGGCTGAACGTGAGCTAGTTTTCAAGCAGTTGGAAATTTTCCTGTCGAATAGGACAGGTAGAATTGTATGCGCAGAGGTTTAGCCAAAGATGAGCCACAGCTTTTAATTAATAGGGGCGAGAAACCATTAGGGCCTGCGGCTTTAGAGACGTTGATTACTTTAAGGACCTTGAACACATCTATCGTACGGATGTGTATTGGCTCTTGTACACATCCGCACGGAGGATGCACGACAGGTGCCTGTGAAGTGGGTGGAAGAAAAGAATTTGATGCGAATCTAGCAGCCAAAATATTAGCTTTATCCAGGGAGTCAACAACCACTTCACCATTATTAAGTAGTGAAGGTATAGGGGAACTGCTGAAGTTGTTCCGATGGTTTTGACCAGGGACCAGAAAACTTCACTACCTTTGCGACTTGTCAAGATTCTTTGTCTAACATTATGGTCAAAAAGAAATGTTTCTCTCTGGATAATGGACTTGCAGGTGTTCCGTGCAGTCTTGTAGATATCTTTTAGTTCTGGACAAGGATGCACTTTATAGGCGCGAAATGCAGACTCTTTCGCTTTTATAGCTTGGTTGCAGTTATCGTTACACCAAGAGCGATTTTGCTGTTGTTGAGATCAGCTGTAAGAATACGGAATATCTTCACGCATGCCTAGACTTAGTATGTTACTAAGTTCTAATGTGCATTCATCAGCATTCCCTGAAAGAAAAACAGACCGACCAATCTATATCTCTCAGATACTGATTGAGACTTTCCCAATCAGCGTTCTTATAGTGCCAGAGAAGCCTACCTGTAGGTGGAGAAGTAGGGCGGCGCAGAGTTGAGGTGATAAATTGAGCCGTGATTAGACAGTGGTCTGAATTACCAAGAGGGGAGCCGACTGAGATGGAATATTTGTCAGTGTGAGATGACAGAAACAAATCTAGTAAATTGGCCCTATCTCCATCTGCATCAGGGATTCTCGTCGGTGCATCCACTAGCTGATGTAAATTGAAAGATTCACAAAATAGTTCAACGAATCGGCCCGCAGGACTTGTGGTAGAAGAATGTCTGAGCCACGGTATGTTACTGTAATAAATCTGGTCTAACTTAGAGGTGTTGGAGAATGAATACTCCAATGGTCGAAAGAAAAGTTGTGAAGACCGACTGAGTCTCGAGTAAATAAATTTACAAGGACGCCGGTACTCTATGACCAGACGCTGTATCAGAACGATTAACTTGGCTAATCACGATTTAAATTCTCAATTTTCCCAGTAATCCGGCTTCGAAGGACCAAATGGTGAGAATTGAAAAAATGCCGAAAATTATTTGAAGTATATTTCTTCGAGATGAAAAGACAGCGATACAAAGACTTCAAAAACTGAACATAAATTATTTGTACAAAAATGATAAGACCAAAAAACAAAAGAACGAACAATACAAAAACGGTTAGTTGCTACACAGCCTACTTATATTTAAACATAGCCTCCTATATATTTTATACAAGGTATCGAACAATAACCACTCTTACTTTTTCGTCCTTGCCGGGATGGATTTGAAGAACTCGCCTGAGGGCTCATACTGTTGGCGGCGGATTGTCTTACTTGATGATAGTAATATCAGTAGGTTGCAAATTTTTTTTCTGGACGCTTCCATTTCGCTCATTGCTGGAGTTGATTGAGATATTCAGCTTGCTATCGAGGAAAGAATTATTGGTGTAGCCTTTCTTTGTGATTCCTTCCCCAGCATGAAACCTCCACTGGGGCTGAACTTCGTTTTTACCTTATTGAATGATTGCTTTTTTCGATTATTATTATACTCGCGTTTTCTGCATTCGGAAATCAAGTGTCCCTTTGTCTTGCAATTTTTACGGATTGTGGGCGACAAGTGAAGAGTTGTTTATGCATATAAACAAAGATTTTTTTTAAGGGCTATACCTTGTTAGCGTTATGCATTGTTTGGGTTAAACATTGAAGTGTACATAACATCACCTAACGATGATTAACGAACTATCCACAGTTACATTAAAACTACCCCCATTTTGGGCAACTTCTCCGCTAACGTGTTTCGAACAAGCAGCAGCGCAGTTTAGCTTAGGTCGTGTACAGAAAGATATAAATAAATATAATCATGTGATAGATTCTCTGCCACAAAATATCGTCGAATGTATTATCGACTTTGTTAAAAATCGATGGTGGTAAATCTGTATGCAAGTTTAAAGAAAACATTAATCGAACGCCATTCAAAAGTGAAGAGCGCCGCATCGAAAGATTCATATCGGGTGAAAAAATTGGCGATAGGCGGCCGTTCAAATTCTAATGTACAGAGAAATAAAATTGACACTTGAAAGATAAAATTTGCTAACACTATCTGAACAAGTTTACACTCGAAAAAATTAAGAGAGCGATCCCTCCAAATACTCGGCCTTATATAGGGTCTGAATCGCCATTTTATGTGTGAAACCGGCAACCATCCAAATTAATCAGAATATTTTATCTTTCACTAGCTGTGATTAATATCAATCTATGATCTATCTTTTTCCATAAAAAAACTACCATCATTAATTAAATTCATCGAATATAAATGAAAAATCTATATTGTGCTATAACATGGTACAATTAAATTCTTGTCGTCCATGTTGAGAGAATTCGATGTGGAACGTAATTTTTAACTATCTCACTTCCACTCGTTATCTCTTTTCTCCTCATTAGTTATATGAGCAATCATAAATAAGTAAATATATTTTCATGGAATATTTTAGCACCTTTTTAACACCGTTATCGTGTTTTTCGTAAAAAAATACCAAGAATTCATGTGCCATATGTTGGCAGTACATGAATTCTGACAGCTCCGCGATATTTACAAGTTTCCTTTCACGGTTCCGCGGTCTCGAGTTTTCCTTGAATTTTCCAAGGAAAAGTGCGCTGCTAACACTAAGGTAAGCTCTGCCTTATTTAGTGTATGTGTGTAATTATATTATAAGAAAATCTCGTTTGTGCAGAAATTTGTGCTCATAACCTGTATTCAGGTGAGATTTTCACTTATTGATTTTCGCGGAAAATCATCGCAAAAGTTGATTTTTTCTAGAAATAGTTTGAATGTATCATAATCTTTGATTTTGTTGTGTTGTTGCACTTCAAATCTTGTGAAAATTCGATGATTGAGTAAATCGTTTTTCCCCACTGACATATATATAAATGGACTGACTGATCTCATGTTTCATGTGGCACTAATTTTGATTTCAGAAAGTACCCAAGTAGCCCAAATATGTGACAACAGAAATATGTGTACTATCTGTCACATAATTGTTATATACATATAATGTTATTTGCAATATTGCTTCAACTAAATGTCACAAATTTTAGACATTCCTCTGACAACCTTTTTGGGTCACTATTTGGTGTAATCAGTGCCACAAGAATTGGTGGTCACAGATTATATTAGAAGGAGAATGACATTTTGTCGACACGAAAATGTTGCTGTCAGGTTATCGCCATTTTGGACACTTTGGATATTTTGTAGTGAACGCTAAACTTGTTGTTAGTTGTTTTCGTTGTGTTTTTGGTGTTTGTGTTTAAAAAAAGGTAAAATTAAATTAATAAAAAAACTATATTAAGCAGGCAATATAATATTATGATATACATACTACCACACATCATAAAATAAATACTTCGCTTATTTAAGCAATTTCCATTTCCTTTGCCTTTCTCAATTGTCAGCTCATAAACCTTATTAAAATTTCCAAAACCTTTCTCAATTGTCAGCTCATAAACTTTAGTAAAATTTCCAAAATGCAGCACAAGCATAATTTCAAGTCAAGTGCATGCATATTTTCAGTCACACAAGTGCCATATCAAATTTCTCCATTTCTTAAAATATTACACTCGCCTACGTGACCAAACGAAAAGTTATCAAGATGCTGACACTGCAAAAGGGATATCGAAAACTCTCAATGGCCACAAATGAAGATAAGAGAATTCGAGTTTGGGGTATATACTCGACCAGTGCGGACGCGTCCAAGATTTCGGTACTCGCAAAGTTATATAAAATAGTAGTGCTTCTAAAATAGTTTAATTAATTTCCTATTAACGATTTAGTCCGATTGAAATAAAGGTATTAACTAGAAGGTGTTTTTTTTATTTTTTAAACGTCTGAATTACATCCCCATTCTCCGCCTGCCCGCTCTTCACCCTCAAGGTAAGCACGGCGGGAGGTTATAAGCGGTAGAATATACAACGACGCGCTCCTCACAATTCTAATTGCGCTATTTGGCAAGTGATCCTAATAAATAAAAATTAAAAGCTAAACAGTGAAAAAAAAAAGTTATACAGTCAGAGGTAACATATCTGACATCTGGTGAGATCCAGTGGGTTATCGTGCCCACACTGAAGGAAGGAAGGAAGCCTAAGGATTCTAACCCCAAGACGAGAGAAATTGCCGTGTGTTTGATTGCCAAGGAGATAGGAACAACAGGAAAATCAATCCGCAAGTAAAGGTTTGGATAATAAATATTTTCTATTGGTGAAATTATCATGTTTTGATGGAATAACGAAAAATTATTTTAGTAGAAATAATGAATTTTAATAGAAATAATAATAAAAAAAAAAATTATTTTAATAGAAAGAAAGAAGAAGTGTTAAATTAAACTTGAATAGGGAATTTTTTTGAAATTTTTTTTGTAAGTGTACATAAGGCAGACATCTTTTTTTTTAACTTCTGAGTGCTATATCAGTTCGTGTAAATCTTTGCTTCTCCGAACATTAATAATTTTCCATTTAAAACATCATTTTCCTTAATTCGTTCACGAAGTTCAAGCTTTAAAGGTAAAATCTTTTTATTTAAATTTCTGAAGAAAGTTTTGACAAAGATGTTAAGAAATTTCGTTCATCGAACAGATTTTCAAACAGTCCAACATTTGATGAATTTTGGTCCCTTTCTTGTGACAACTACTTGCATTACCTCAGTTAGAAGCACATAAGTTTCATTTTTTTTAAACCATCACTTTCCAGAGTAGCTTCCATAAGTTCCATGGAGAGCTCATTATCTTTCTTTTTCAAGAAATTCTTTTTCTTCTTACAATTTCAGCTCTTTCACTAGGATCTTAAAAAAAAAACAAAAAAAAAACTCGTTCGTACTCCTCGCATTTCTTACTAAGCTTTCTAAACATCCTGTTCAGAGATTTGTGCAAGTGTGAGGCTTCCAATAATTCATTTTCACGCACTTTTCTGGTAATTCCACTCTATACTACAGAAAAACCAAAGCTTCAAATCCCCTTCGTAATTAACTTGGGTAGACTGAAGGCAGGTCTACCCAGGTTGCACTAAATCCATCGTCAATATTTTAACGCGAAGACAAGTAGCCAGAGTAAGTCTGTTCGAAGAACTCCCTTATCACTCGGACAGCACAGATTCCACTATGGAAGTGAAATTGAGTTTAGCAGTTGTTCGCCATATTATTCCTGTATTTGATGGGAATCCTCTTGAACTAAACAAGTTCATTGCATGCGGAGATGTTTGGTTTATTTCCGCGAAATCTGCTACTGAACAGAAACTTTTTCTAGAAGTGGTTAAAACTAGATTGCAAGGGACTGCTTATGAGTTAGTGCAGCACAAAATCTTCTCTAAATGGTAGGAATTATCGCAGGAACTGAGAGATAATTTCAAAGACGAAAGGTCCCGCGAGACCGTGCAGAATGAGATTTTGTCTTCTTAGCAGAATGTTAAAGAATCGGTCAAAGAATTCCGAGACAGAATCCAATAACTTTTAGGCGTGTTAAACTCTACTACTTATTCTAACGTGAGTGAAACGAGTATTCGTGACTACCTTTGCGAAGAAAATGGTAAACTGGCACTGCAGGCTTTCGAAGATGGTTTGAGAAATTACAGTCTGAGACTATTGGTTAAGGCTCATGGGGAAAAGAGTCTCAAAAAGTCTGTAACATACGCCGTCGAGCAGGCTTCACGTCTAGAAAGAAATGCTCCAATACATATACATATTAGTAAGCCCACACCAAGGCAAACTCTTTTCTGTCAGTTGTGTCGCAGGGAAGGACACACGCGAGAAACTTGTTTTAGAAACACAAATTTACCCTATATCACTCCCAGACAAATAAAAAAGGAAGTACAACACCTTACCTGTACATACTGCAAAAAGCGCAACCACTCGATTGAACATTGCAGATCAAGGATATATAATAACAATGCACGTAACCGGAATGATCAGTATTTCAGGGAAAGGAATCGAAACCTTTCGCCTATGTATGGAAATTTCTCTCAAGCACATACAAGACCGCAAGAGAGACATCCTTCTCCAAATAGTTTGAACATGCATTATGCACCCACTAAATCCAAGAATAATTCGCTGCAAACAAAAGCAAAAGCACTACATGCTATTGATGTACCACAACTTGGTACACATACGGGAAACGGCTTTGTTCGGGAGGAAGAAATCGGCGCTCCATCTCGAATAACTCATTCGGCCGATGTCCACAGATATTAAAGCAAAATGCTCCAGCAATAATAAAAGTCTCGCTTTGCATGAATCAAAGCGAAACAACTATCACTATACCTTTTAAGCCTTCGAATAAAGATTATGTTACTTTCCTAGTAGATACCGGTGCGGACATTAGTTTAATAAAATGCACAAAAGAGAAAAATAAAAACCAAATCTTAGAAAATAATACCTTCCGTCGAATATCAACGATAGCTGGGGAGTCAGTTCAAACCTTTGGCACCTTAATTGGTACACTAGACCTTTCGCATAACAGCAACAAACTGCAGCTACAACACCCACTCGAATTAGTAGCACACGAAGCTAATCTTGC
The DNA here is from genome assembly GCA_963930735.1 of Dioctria linearis. Lineage (NCBI taxonomy): Eukaryota > Metazoa > Arthropoda > Insecta > Diptera > Asilidae > Dioctria > Dioctria linearis. The sequence continues at coordinate 119,656,092 of OZ005740.1, read as the reverse complement.
GTACGATGGCATAATCGGAAACGATTTTTTAAGGAAATATAAATGCACCATTGATTACAATAGTAATGAGCTGTTGATCCTACCTGAAATAGGCGATAATGTGTTATTGGAAAATAGTCATCACATAGGAAACTCTGAGAAAACCGCCAAATCTGTGTTTTCGAATCCTGAGTATCAAACTATGAACAAAGTCTCGTCCGTGGAAATAAACCAGGAAAACCGAAAAGTTGACAAAATCCCAATACTCACTCAGACGCTTAGGTTTGGAAACACAGTAACTGGTTCAGAAAAGTTAGAAAGCTACCATTCTAACCCTTTATCAAAAGAAAATAAAGGAAAATCCTATAAACCAGAAATAATTAAGTTGAAACCGCGAAGTGAACAAATTGTGGAAATGCCTTTTAAACACAATAAGGAAGTAGTTTTTAGAAAAAAACAATTGCTAAATGGTGTTTACCTGGCAGCAACTATGGCTAGGCCAATGAATCAAACTACCAAAATATTAGTTATGAATTCGAATGATAGAGAGATAGATTTAGATTTACATAACGCGGAGATTGAATGGGATGACCTAAATAACTTCGATATTATTGAAACTGACTCAGAAAATAACCCGGTAGAAAATCGTTTAAGAAAGTTGGAAGGTTTACTAAGACTAGATCATTGTAACCTAGAAGAAAAACGATCCATAACTAATATTTGTAGGCAATATAATGACTTATTTTATTTGGAAGGAGACGTCTTGTCTTATACTAATGCCATTTCACATCATATACCTACCCAGGCTGATAAACCTCCTATATACACGCGACCATATAGACTCCCTGAATCACATAAGGTGGAGATTCATAAGCAGGTAAACGAGATGCTGCAAGGTGGTGTTGTGAGAACAAGCTACAGTCCATGGAACTCACCTCCTCTCCTGGTACCGAAAAAAGCCGATGGCAAAGGTAACAAAAGGTGGAGAGTGGTGGTGGACTTCCGCAATGTGAATGACATAACCATTGGTGATGCGTATCCTCTGCCCAATATAACCAAAATATTGGACCAGCTGGGCAAAGCCAAATACTTCAGTACGCTCGACTTGGCGACCGGATTTCACCAGATTCTAGTAGTTGAAAAAGATCGCGAGAAAACTGCTTTTAGTACACTATTTGGACATTACGAGTATAATCGGATGCCATTTGGCTGAAGAATGCGCCCGCAACCTTTCAACGATTAATGAATAATGTGCTGATGGGACTACAGCGTATACAATGCTTTGTTTATGTAGATGATATTGTTATCTACGGATACGATCTACGAGATCATAATGTCAAATTAACTAACGTACTAGATCGTCTGCGTAAGCATCACTTAAGGTTACACCAGAAAAGTGTAATTTTATAAAAAGAGAATTAACATACTTGGGGCACATTATTTCTGAAGACGGACTTAAGCCTGACCCCGAAAAAATAAAAGTCGTTAAGACTTACCCTAGACCTAAAAAGACCAAAGATGTTAAATCATTTTTAGGATTTGCAGGCTATTATCGTCGATTTATTTCAAATTTTGCCGATACAGCAAAACCGTTAACCAAATTATTGAAGAAAAATGTTGACTTCAAATGGGATGCTTTATGTGATGAAGCGTTCAAACAACTTAAAGAAAAACTTATTAGCTCTCCAGTACTAACATATCCCGACTTCACTAAAGAGTTTTTGGTAACAACTGATGCAAGCGATTTAGCTGTGGGAGCCGTACTTTCCCAAGGGAAAATAGGAGATGATAACCCGATCTGTTTTGCGAGTCGCACCTAAATGCCGCCGAAACAAGGTATACTACTACAGAAAAAGAGCTTCTTGCCATAGTATTTGCGGTTAAACAGTTCCGCCCTTACATTTATGGGAGACGATTCACCATATTGACTGATCATAAGCCACTGCAATGTCTCATGAAACTCAAGGAACCTACATCTAGATTAGCTAGGTGGAGGATAACTCTGGAAGAGTATGAGTACAAAATCTTGTACAAACCTGGAAAGTGTAATGCAAACGCGGACGCACTCAGTCGAATAAATACAGATGAGCATGGCAACGAGCACAAAGTCAATGTGAGAGTAACAACTAGAAATCAATCTAAGAAATTAATAAAGAATAGAGAAAGTAATGGTAGCGAGAAAAGATTGAGAAATGCAAGTCCACATGCAGTAAGTGATCAGAATACAAACCCAAGCAGCTTCAAAATAATCGAAAAGCAGGAGTCCCATATTTAAAAACAAATCCATCCGTTAAAAATTTATTATTTTACCTTTAGTCCAAACCTATGAAGAAAATGTGTTAAGTAAAATATTGGTAAATTATATAAGTCCAAAAATTGGCGAGTCGGAGGTCTTGCGCCATAAATCAAATTTAACGTATTATATTGTTCCTAAAACCACACTTCCAATACGGTCTAAAAAAGATTCTTGCCTTCTAAAATCAATTGTATATAAAATTCATTCGTATTGTAACAAACATCACGTAACTGAGGCAGGTATATTCATCCCTACTCATGATACTAAATCGGAAGTAACATCCGTCTTATTTGAAACATTTGGGAATTCTGAAATACGATTTTATAAATTTACGGATTCAAGAATATGTTTAAGCGATCTCGAAGACATCTCTAAAGTTCTGTTGGAAAGTCACACTTCTCCTTTAGGAGGCCACCAAGGCATATCTCGTACATGGAAGCGTTTAAAAACAAGGTACTCTTGGCCCACTATGATGAACGATATAAAAAATTTCATCCGTAAGTGCGAATCTTGCCAGAAAAATAAATTGCAAAAGAATCCACCAATTCCTATGAGAATCACTACCACAAGCTCAAAACCCTTGGAGCGAATATCTTTGGATATTGTGGGCCTTTACCTGTCAGTTATGAGGGAAAAAAAATACCTTCTGACCTTCCAGGACGACTTAACAAAATTCTCAGAAGCCCTACCAATTCCAAATGCTGAAGCAACAACGGTGGCTAGAAGGTTTGTAGAGAATATTGTGTGCCGTCACGGAATTCCGGAATGTATCCTCACAGACCAAGGAACTAATTTTCTTAGTAACCTATTCAAAGAGGTTTACAACCTATTAAAAATTAAGAAAATTAATACAACACCCTATCACCCTCAGACCAACGGAGCGCTCGAACGTAGTCATCGCACTCTGGCAGAATATCTCCGTCACTACGTTAACCAAGACCCTCTCACCTGGGATTCTTGGATACCCTACAGTATGTTCGTATACAGTACGACTCCTCATAGTAGCACAGGTTACACACCTCATGAACTATTATATGGATTTCCAGCTAACCTACCTAGCACAATTGAGCGAAAGCCACAGCCTTCATATAATTACGAGAATTACGCGAACGAGATAAAAGCACGTTTGCAACACGGATACCAGATTGCCAAACAGATTTTATGGAAAAAAAAGCACAATCCAAGAAGTACTATGATAAGAACACGAAAGAAAAGCGACTTAACGTCGGTGACAAGGTCCTCCTAAGAAATTACTTACGAAAAAACAAACTTGCCTCCTTGTGGGAAGGACCTTACGAGGTGATAAAAGATGTATCAAATGAAAATTGTATTATCAGTGTAAAGGGTGAACCAAAAACAGTTCACAAAAGTGATATAAAGCTTTTCCACGAATGGTCAAATTAGAATGTAATTTTATTCATCACCTCCATCTCTTTCTTCAAAATCGACTGAAATATTCATTTACAACCCACCGATAACCTCAATACAAACTAACACCAACTTCTTTTAGGTTATCATGTGGCACTCATCTTTACTTATTGGGCTTATAATCATCGTTGCTGGAGATAAATTTAATATAACTCCAATTAACCAACATCCTGGAATCTACTTTGAAGAATTAGGTAACGTAGAGCTTTACTCCAGTGAATGGAAGGTAGTAGTTTTCTTCGACTTGAGAAGGTTGTCAGCTGCATTGGTGTATACTATACCGGGAGATATATAGGCGAAATTAACCAACTATGCGGACTGCTGCAGATCACAGAATTCGGTCACACTTGTAATAGCGCAGTGATGGAGTTAAATCTCTTGATGGGGGATATTACGCTTAAATATAGCTTATTAGAAGGAAATGTTAGAAATAAACGCTCGCTATTTGACGCGATCGGAACAGCTAGTAAGACTTTATTCGGGACCCTCAATGAGGACGATGCGAAGTACTATAATTTACAAATTGATAAGATTAAACGCAATGAAAATCATCTTTTAAATTTATTAAAAAATCAAACTCTTATATTAGAAACGACGACAAATGTCTTTAGCAAATCGCAAACAGAAATTGATAAACAAATTTCAGTATTAAACACAAAAATCATAAAAATCAAAACCATGGTAGATGAGTTGTTAAACATGAGTCATGATCAAAAGATCTTCTCTGAAATGGAATCCTTAACCGCGCTTTCAACTCTCATTATCATTCGATACCAGAATGTGATTAACAATATTTTGGTTATGGTCACAGATGTGCGCCATGGAAAGCCACATTCGTCCATTATCACTCACTCACATATAATAAGAATGGACTGATCCATCCCATCTAATTCCTATAGTTAAAAATGGCACAAATTTTTGCTAAAATCTATTTGGCTCTTTCAAGCTCAAAATGTACACTGAACTGTAACCAATTTTGGAAACAGTATGGGTGTATTAATTGGAATGCATTGGAATTGACATAAAAATTCAGACAAATATATGGTTTTTATACGTCTATCTCTTACAAGCTCAAGGAAATTTGACAACAAATCTGCAGAGGATCACATTTTTCAGTAATATTACAAATGAGTTTTTGGGTTAATTAAAACAAGTTTAACTTTCAGAATAATTTTAATTTAATGCAATACTATTTTATAACATCTTTAGTGTTTCCAATCGACAAATAATAATAAATTATGAATCGGTGTGCAATTGTACGAAATAAAGGGTTTTCACAGCCTGTTCAATATTTGTGCCATTTTTAAGCAAGAACGCTCAGTCCATTCTTATTATATGTCAGTGATTATCATTCCTAGACAACTGGAAAACGTTCTCACAACAATTCGGAAAGAATTTCCAGTTGATGTTCGTTTGCCATCCGATCTAAAAAATGATAACCTTCTCCAGCTGTACCGTATTAGCAGCATGAGCACTAACATACTCAATGAGAGGATTATATACGAACTCAGAATTCCATTACCATATAAAGAGAATTATCGAATATACAAGGTGTTTAAATGTGATGCCTTGTGCTTTCCTGAGAACTAGACTGACAGCTGACGTCCTGAAAACAAGAAAATCTGAAATGCTCAATTTTCTGAACTTTACCCAATTTCGCTGTTCCTCTTATAGAATCGAAATTGTGTACGTTCATAAATTAAAGCTTTGTTGTTGACTACTCAGTAGTCACCTGTAATGAAACGATGAGTTGACTTTCGAATGTTTACGCACTAGTGCAACTTCCTATAAGTTACTGCTAGTGTAAACGTCCTTTGTGAAATAGCAACTCAAACACACTGAATCTGCAGCGTGTGGATTATAACAATGAGATTTTAATAATCCACCCAAAAACTGCCATGTCTGGGTGATGCGTGTAGCTTCCAATAAGCTCTCACGATACCAATGCCTACTGTCTCGTGTCAAACAACGTAGAAACCTAAAATGAAAACGATGGCCGAGCACAATCACACTTAGATGGCGGTAGTGTAGCGGTAAATGAAAGAATCATCCGGTTATTCATTCATTTAGATTTATTGAGCAAAAAATTCAATATATTATTAAAATTAGACTGGTAAAAATTAACTTCATAAAAACTAACCTAATTGCAATTCAATTTAACTATTATAGATTTTTTTTCTAATTCTACTCAAATTTCTTAACTAGACTTATATTACTATTTAAAATTCCTTTCCATGTTTTGTAACTTAATTAATGCTGAAATTAAAAATTATTGTTAACTGTCAATCGTGAATCAATTCTCATGTGGTGTAAAGGTGACGCGTGTGGGCACAGTTTTATACCTTGATGAATTGATTAATTGACGAAAATTTATGAACAAACAACTGAAAACTCAGGAAAATTCGATTCAATAAATTTTTAGTATTTGGTGATGTTATTTTGTGTAATATGTGCAATACAAATTGGCATGCAATCTTACACTTTAATACCCGTCACCTAACCAAAGATTTATATGAAAACAAAAAAATACCTTGAATTCACTGTAAACTGTCAAAACCACGTCAAGATTGACTACCTCCCGAATTCCACTGGAAAACAAAATTCTTTCCAAAAAAAAGCAAAAGAAAGGAAAATAAATTAAAAATTGACAAAATACTTTAATTTTGAGGAATGAAAAAAACTGACTTTAAATGAAAGTAAAAATAAATGATGATACCAAAAAAAAACTCTAAGTGAAATTACTAATAAACGATAACAACAAACCGAAGAAAAACTATAAGTCCAAAATGTCACTAGGCACTGATGAAAAAATTGCAAGTTGAGGATACTATGTCTGATATAGCATGTGTATTCTCTTTGACAATTTGTTGAAAATAGAAGACAGAATGAACAAATGGCCTCCTTTTTATAGAAAAATTCGTTCCATTTTCGCTGTCTATAAAGTGAAATGTTCGAAATTTTCACTGAAAATGACAAAAAGTTGAATTTTTCTTGTTGTCAATCGATAGCAAATTTAACGATCTAAATTTTGATACCTTTGTCGTAAAAATTGATTGTCAATTTGATGATTTTAATCAATTTTGTTAATTTTTGGAACATTTGCTATAAAAATGTCGATTCGTTACGTTTCGTTTCTATGTAGTAGATTTTTCTGTCATATGTAGTAATTTTTTGTCTTCTTCCCACTGTGAGTCTCTTTCGCACTCATTGTGGGAAATATATAACTAAAAAATCGCGAATATCGCGTTTCCCGTGGAAAATATCGCGAAACGAACGCGACCATTGAAATCACGGTTCGATTTTACGTGATATTGATACGTCAAACGTCGCGGTAGTATGGAGTTTTCGTTGTTTTGACACTTTCGCGCGCGAGTGTCAAGTGTATTTTTAATGTGTTTTTTAAGTAATTTTTAGTGTTTTTTCAGGTACCTTTCTTCACTGAGGATATTCTTTAGCAACAGGTAATTATATCTATTTATTTACTTGGTGAATTTAATGTTTAATTTCGTGATTATGCGATTTTGTGAAAATTTGTGGACAAATGTCAGGTGAGTGCTTATCTAGCAAATTTCACCTTATTTGCCCACAAATATTGAATATAATTCTTTTAATTATGTAATTTTTCCTTTGAATTAATGTTTTATGTTGACTATTTAATGGGGAACATGAATTCATTCATGTTTTTTTCATTTATCGAAATTTCCATGGCATTATTGTTGTACATATGTACATACAACACTGCTTTTAGTTCGTGTCAATGACCTTATTATGATTATTATAATAAAATTCTTGATTTATTTTGTTTTTAATCCATTTCTTTATTTCGTTTCAGATTTTCGCTGGAGTTTTTTGCACCTGTGCAGTCTCTGGGTGCAGGTAATATGTTTATATATCGTCATTGGAAAATTTGACTATTTCTTTCCCTTTTTTTCAGGTTCGCTGAACATTCCCCCTCCCGTTGAACGGTCCTGTTCAACAACCTCTTTTTAATTTTCTGGATGCCTCGTTTGCGGTAGTGGTGGAGCTTGAGTGATCCATTGGCAAGAACACGTAACACTACCTGATAACGTTCTGGTAGGTTTAGTGTCTTCTCCTTATTTCGCCTCGTCTGTATCTCTTCGAAGTTTATGCGCTTGATGACCTCGCTTGGGAGAAAGATGCTTATACCTTCACGGGTAATGAACTTCTGGAATGAGTTCTCCAACCTCATTTCAGCTTCTTTTATTGTAGTTGTGGTTAAAAGGCGTTCCAGGTTGTCTACTTGGGGCCCCATTGGCGATGATCTTTTCTGTCACCGTCGGATTTGTTTGTGGCGTATCCACTAGGAGCAAATCATGGGCGTTGGACGTTGATGCCTCTGCTTTAGCTGCTGCTGATGTACCAGCCTTTTATGTGGATGCTTCTGTTGTGGATGATCCTGATGCAGATGCCTGCTCTGCATCTGGCTTCGTCGTCTGATCCACCAACCTTGACTATAGCTCCTCGAATTCGCTGGCGTCAAATGGTGCATCAATGGGGTCATCTGGCAGCAGGAAATTCATGTTGATATCGTCATAGATATCCAGGATATCCTCGTCTATGTCGTACTTTTTTGACATCTGTAATATAAAATAATAAGTTAATTTGTCTAATCAAATGGACATTCACAAACAGATAACAAATGTGACGACACATATTCATTATTGTTATCTAATTGGTACACGACACACTTTGTTAATAGGTCTTGTGAAGATACTTCTCTGGGTTTTGATTTGCACCACTCGGACCATCGGATCCGGGGTAAATCTCATTAATGATCCCTAATGGCCACAGTGTTGGTGGTGTATTTTCACATCGCAGTAACACGATATCTCCCTTTTGTAGATTAGTTTGTTGAGTGAACCACTTAGGTCTATTCTGCAATTGGTTTAAATAATCCTTAGACCAATGGTTCCAGAATTGTTGCACCATCTGCTGGACGTGCTTCCATCTGGTTGCATATGAAGTGTTTTGGCCAGTATACTCGAGCTCTGGAAGTGCATTGAACGATTGTCCAATTAGGAAGTGTCCTGGAGTTAGGATAAACGTGTCATTCGGGTCATCTCTCAGATGACATAGTGGCCTTGAATTTAGGCAGGCCTCAACTTGAGTCAACAGCGTAGCATACTCTTCAAATGTGAGCTTTGAGTTTCCAATAGATCTATGTAGATGGTGTTTAATGGATTTGACACCCGACTCCATAATCCTCCAAAATGCGGAGCTGCTGGTGGATTCATATGCCATGTAATGAATTTTGAAGATAAAAATTCAGCAGCCATTGGAGTTGCTTGTTTAATTGCTTGCTGTAACTCTTTCTCCAGTATTGCCTTTCCTCCTACAAAGTTTGTGCCGCAGTCTGAATAGAGGTCAGTGCACAGACCTCTTCTGCCTATGAAGTACAGAAGTAGGCCTTTTGTAGCTTTGCATTTCTGTGACTTGCTGTCTTGATGGTTATTGGTCCAGCGTAATCTATTCCAACTTTAGCAAAGGGTTTTGTTATGTTTACTCTTGCTGCAGGTAGATTACCCATCAATTGCGTTTCTGTTGCTTGGCGTTGTCTAAAACATCTAATGCACTTATGTATTCTAGTTGAAATACAACGCCTTCCATCTAAGATCCACACTGAGTTTCTGCTTGTATTCAGAACTAAAGATGTGCCACCATGTAGTGTTTCCAAATGGACCTTGTCAATGAAGACTGACGTTACATGGTGATCACGAGGTCAGATTACTGGGTGCCTTCTATTATAAGATAGTAACGCGTTATCCATGTATTGTAAATCCATGTATTTGCATGCGTGCCTCTTTTGAGTAGTTAATCCATCTTGGGATTCGTAATTGTTCCAACAGTTTTAGATTGTCAGCAAAAGTTTTTCCAGGTGTGGCTAACGTTGTCTGACACTGGATCATCCCATGATGAGCCCGTAATCCATAAACCTTGCATGAGAAGTTTAGCTTCTATGATTATCGGAGATAGCCAACCGAGAGGATCATATAAGGATGCAAATCCCTGATAAAATGATTCGTTTTGTGAACACTGCATGATGCGACAGTGGCTTGATTGTAAACGTGAAGAAATCATCCTTTGGGAACCATTTGATCCCTAATGTTTTGACTGAGTCATTCTCTGCGAACGTTAATGAGTTTTTCAGTTCGACATGATCTTCTGGTAGATCTTGTAACAATCTGCTATCGTTCCTGGTCCATTTTCTTAAATTGAATCAAGCGGACTTCATCATTTGGATGAGCTGATGCTGTAATTCCTTTGCGTCCTTTAAATTGTCGGCGCCAGACAGAAGATCGTCTACATAGAAGTTGTTGAATACCGCATTTGCTGCAAGCGGCCAGTTATGATTTTCATCCTTGCCAATTGTTGAAGCGTCCTTATCGCCAAATATGGAGCTGAAGTTGTCCCAAAGGTTACTGTCTTCAGTTGGTAATCTTGGAGTATACCCTTTTGCTGGATGCCGCCATACTATCCTCTGAAAATTTCTATGATCCGGATGTATTTCAATCATGCGGTACATTTTCTCTATGTCTGCATTTATGACAGTTCTATATTTCCTCCAATTCAACAATGTCGTGAATAATGTTGGCTGAAATGTTGGTCCGCTTTAACAAATGTTGATTGAGAGACTCTCCATTTGTCGTCTTCGGCTGATGCGTCAAACACCACACGTAGTTTCGTCGTTGAACTGTCCTTGAACACAGCATGATGAGGAATGTAGTAATGGTTTTCGCATTCCTGAGGCGGCCTACTTCCTCCATATGGCCTAAATCGATATACTCGTCCAGACATTTTTCATACTCCATTTTAAACTCCTTGTTTTTCGCAAATTGTTTTTGCTAACTTTCTAAACGTCTGATCGCTTGTTGTCTGGAATTACCCAACGCTGGCGTGATGTTATTCACAAATGGTAACTTCACTCGATATTTTCCTGAGTCTAGACGACTGCAGGAATCGTGAAATATCCCTTCACACATTGTTTCGTCTTGTGAGGGAACAGGTTGTGTGGAAACTTCTTCGGTTTCCCAAAACTGTCTAAGTTGCTTTTCCAAAGCATCTGTGTGTGTCATGAAAGCCTTTACTGTGCTCACATTTGTTGCATTTTCAGCTGATCCTAATAGCATCCAACCGAAGATTGTCTTCAGAGCTGTTGGTGTGTTAGATGAACCCTGTACAATCCCTTCTTGTATTATCTTCGCATAAACCTTGGCGCCTAGTAGTGCATCTATCTTACCAGGTTTCCAGAATGTAGGATCTGCTAAGTCGAGTTGATCTAAATGCTTGTATTTGACTTTAGATATAAGTTTTGTTGGTAACGCGTCAGTGATTTTGTCGATTACCAAAAAATCCTCTGAGATTGTTATCTTATCTTCTCCACAGGACTTCAGAGATAGCTTGGTTATCTTGCTCGAGTTACCTGTTAAACTTTTGTTTAACCCTATTACAGTCACTAGTGTTGGACTGCAAATAGCCTGCAATTTGTGACATGCCAACCTTGCGATAAAAGAGCATTCTGATCCTGAGTCGATAAGACAACGCAATCGTTGTAGCTTTCCGTGCTCACCTTGGGCTTTTACCAAAGCCGTAGATAATAGTGCATAAGATCGTCCTCGGTTCATGTACGTATGAGTTGTCGTTCGATCTCCTGTACCCTTATTGGTACTTGGTTTGACTTGGTCAAGACTGCTATTGCCTCTGTGATGTTGAAGTTGCGTAGGGTTTGAGTTGAAATCAACTTCAACAGATTTGGATTGTAGATTGATCGCCTCCACATTCCTAGGATGTAAATTGTTTGTTTTAACATCCTCGTGTATCGATGTATGATGCATCTGTTTGCATTTGAAGCATCGATACCTACTGGAACAATTCCTAAGTGAATGTTTCCTTGATAGACAGTTGTAGCAAAGTCCATTTGTCTTGATGAACTTCTTTCTGCCTTGTAAATCCATATTTTGGAATCTTGTGCAATTCTGAAGTAAATGGTCTCCATTACATGCTGCGCATTTCACTGACTTGATTGTGTGTAATGCTTTTGTTGTAGTTGGTTTTGAGTGACATTTGGCTTGACTTGACTTGGGTGCCAATGTGTCTGAAATTGCTTCTAATATTTTCAACCTTGTGTCCAAGAATATGAATAGTTATTCATAAGTTGGCAGCTCTTGCGACGCTCCTTGGTTTTCTTCCCACAATCTTAATGTTGCGAAAGGCAGCTTCTGTACTATCAAATACACAAGTAATACATCCCATGACGCAGTATTAACTTGCAAACCCTTCAGTTGCTGTAGACACTCTTGTGTAGTGTCAACTAGTGATTTTAATTCCACAGCTGTTTCTGAAGTTATTTTAGCTTGATTTGTCAAAATCTTAAGCTGATGATTTACGAGAATCTTCTTATTCTCGTACCTTGCCTTCAATTTATTCCATGCGGGTAGTTAAACTTCATTTGTGATGGGAGTGTGACGTAGTAATTTCTCCGCATCACCTAGTAATGAGCCTTTCAAGTAGTACAATTTTTGAACATCCTTCAAGTTTGTGTTGTTGTGTACTACGGCCGCGAATAAATCTTGAAATGAGCGCCAGCCGTCATAATTACCATTATACTTTGGAAACATGATTTTTGGTAAGATGTTTTGTTGTTGTTGTTGTTCCACACGAGTTTGTTGTGCTAACAATAGTGTGGAATCTGCCAACTCTGTTGTGGGATGAATCAAATCGTATAATTCTCCTATATATATGCAATATGTATTTTCCATATTACAGTATGTGCCATCAGTGATATATTTTGGTTCATTGATCAGCTGATCAATTTGCTCATATTCAGCCCATGTTCGCCTGATCTCGCAGAGTTTTGCTTCGTACAAACCCTTTGAGTGTTGCTCTGTCAATGTTTTTTGTCCATTAGCAATTGTTTTCTTCAGGCGATTCCGTAAAGCTTGTTGCTTATTTAACAAACTTTTGAGTTCTGTCATTTTAAATTAATTAAGTAATCTGAGCAGTAAACAAATATAAATTGATAAATCAAAACTAATTTTAAATTAACTACGATATAAATGAATTGGAATATCTAAATTTAATCCCTACAAAACTCTAACCTAAATGAATGAGTCGAATGAATCCTGGATGGAACCACCAAATATTTAAATGTGATGCCTTGTACTTCCCTGAGAACTAGACTGACAGCTGACGTCCTGAAAACAAGAAAATCTGAAATGCTCAATTTTCTGAACTTTACCCAATTTCGCTGTTCCTCTTATAGAATCGAAATTGTGTACGTTCATAAATTAAAGCTTTGTTGTTGACTACTCAGTAGTCACCTGTAATGAAACGATGAGTTGACTTTCGAATGTTTACGCACTAGTGCACCTTCCTATAAGTTACTGCTAGTGTAAACGTCCTTTGTGAAATAGCAACTCAAACACACTGAATCTGCAGCGTGTGGATTATAACAATGAGATTTTAATAATCCATCCAAAAACTGCCACGTTTGGGTGATGCGTGTAGCTTCCAATAAGCTCTCACGATACCAATGCCTACTGTCTCGTGTCAAACAACGTAGAAACCTAAAATGAAAACGATGGCCGAGCACAATCACACTTAGATGGCGGTAGTGTAGCGGTAAATGAAAGAATCATCCGGTTATTCATTCATTTAGATTTATTGAGCAAAAAATTCAATATATTATTAAAATTAGACTGGTAAAAAATAAACTTCATAAAAACTAACCTAATTGCAATTCAATTTAACTATTATAGATTTTTTTCTAATTCTACTCAAATTTCTTAACTAGACTTATATTACTATTTAAAATTCCTTTCTATGTTTTGTAACTTAATTAATGCTGAAATTAAAAATTATTGTTAACTGTCAATCGTGAATCAATTCTCATGTGGTGTTAAGGTGACGCGTGTGGGCACAGTTTTATACCTTGATGAATTGATTAATTGACGAAAATTTATTAACAAACAACTGAAAACTCAGGAAAATTCGATTCAATAAATTTTTAATATTTGGTGATGTTATTTTGTGTAATATGTCCAATACAAATTGGCATGCAATCTTACACTTTAATACCCGTCACCTAACCAAAGATTTATATGAAAACAAAAAAATACCTTGAATTCACTGTAAACTGTCAAAACCACGTCAAGATTGACTACCTCCCGAATTCCACTGGAAAACAAAATTCTTTCCAAAAAAAGCAAAAGAAAGGAAAATAAACTAGAAATTGACAAAACTACTTTAATTTTGAAGAATGAAAAAAACTGACTTTAAATGAAAATAAAAATAAATGATGATACCAAAAAAAAACTCTAAGTGAAATTACTAATAAACGATAACAACAAACTGAAGAAAAACTATAAGTCCAAAATGTCGCTAGGCACTGATGAAAAAATTGCAAGTTGAGGATACTATGTCTGATATAGCATGTGTATTCTCTTTGACAATTTGTTGAAAATAGAAGACAGAATGAACAAATGGCCTCCTTTTTATAGAAAAATTCGTTCCATTTTCGCTGTCTATAAAGTGAAATGTTCGAAATTTTCACTGAAAATGACAAAAAGTTGAATTTTTCTTGTTGTCAATCGATATCAAATTTAACGATCTAAATTTTGATACCTTTGTCGTAAAAATTGATTGTCAATTTGATGATTTTAATCAATTTTTGTAATTTTTGGAACATTTGCTATAAAAATGTCGATTCGTTACGTTTCATTTCTATGTAGTAGATTTTTCTGTCATTTGTAATAATTTTTTGTCTTCTTCCCACTGTGAGTCTCTTTCGCACTCATTGTGGGAAATATATAACTAAAAAATCGCGAATATCGCGTTTCCCGTGGAAAATATCGCGAAAAGAACGCGACCATTGAAATCACGGTTCGATTTTACGTGATATTGATACGTCAAACGTCGCGGTAGTATGGAGTTTTCGTTGTTTTGACACTTTCGCGCGCGAGTGTCAAGTGTATTTTTAATGTGTTTTTTAAGTAATTTTTAGTGTTTTTTCAGGTACCTTTCTTCACTGAGGATATTCTTTAGCAACAGGTAATTATATCTATTTATTTACTTGGTGAATTTAATGTTTAATTTCGTGATTATGCGATTTTGTGAAAATTTGTGGACAAATGTCAGGTGAGTGCTTATCTAGCAAATTTCACCTTATTTGCCCACAAATATTGAACATAATTCTTTTAATTATGTAATTTGTTGTTTGAATTAATGTTTTATGTTGACTATTTAATGGGGAACATGAATTCATTCATGTTTTTTCATTTATCGAAATTTCCATGGCATTGTTGTTGTACATATGTACATACAACACTGCTTTTAGTTCGTGTCAATGACCTTATTATGATTATTATAATAAAATTGTTGATTTATTTTATTTTTAATCCATTTCTTTATTTCGTTTCAGATTTTCGCTGGAGTTTTTTGCACCTGTGCAGTCTCTGGGTGCAGGTAATATGTTTATATATCGTCATTGAACACAAGGTGATGCCTCTGCCCACGATTTCAAAACAAAGTTTCATTTTTATACAACCTACAATTAACTACCTACTTATAGATTACGATAGAGAACACTATTACGACCTAACTGCCGAAGAATTAGCGAATTGTATCACAGAGGATCATAACCAATATTTATGCCGTATGGCACACCCGCTATTGAATGTTATCTCTAATAGCAATAATTGCGAGATACAGCTAATAAAGCGAACAAATGTCCTACCTCCCTCATGTGATATAAGACAATCGAACCATTCGATCGTTTGGACTCAACTGTCTCAGGCAAATAAATGGCTCTTTTCGACCAAAGAAAATTTTGTAGTAGAGGCCGTCTGCCAAGACAAGATAACTCCATACACACTTTCCCAAGTTGGGGTGATTGAAATTCCAGGCAACTGTTACCTGAGAACACAAGAACTGATGATACGCGGATACAATACCAAACAAACCCAAATTAAAAACTCTTACATACCTCCACTAAATATCTCGGATTTAATGTTAAACCACACCAAGTTTTCATTCAGCCTAACCGACAAGGTCACTCTGGTGAAATTTACTCATACCGGAGATGATCTTGCTAAAATTTCAAACGAGATTAAGGTTTTGAAGGAGCAACAAGGGAAAGGACTTTTGCAAATAGATCGACATGATGTGCACCATTATACCCCTTGTCTATATTCTACTAACGATTATTGTAACAATCCTTGGTTACAAAACTTATAAAGCGAAATTTTGCAATTGTAAACGACGCAAGGACAAACTATCTGTCCAAGTAGAAGAAGCTCAAGAAACTAATGAACGCCCTTTTGTATTCACGTGCACTTCACACACACCATAAATGCCTCGAATCAAAATGCTATACCACGAATTTAAAAAAAAAAAAAAGAGATGTATGTATATTTGTGTACTAATAAAACAAAGCATGTAATTTATTATTCTAAAAAATATATTTTTATTATTGATACATCTGCAAAAAAATTTATAATTATAATAATAAAAGTTACTTTAGCTTTGTAACAAGTAGAAATAGAAAAAAAAATTCTCTAGTTATTTAAAAAAAAAAAAAAAATTATATATATATATGTATAATAATTGTAATAATAGAATAGGCATATACCAAATCAGGATTAAATGAAAATGAAATTTCTTTTCCCTATATAATATTTCTCTATATCATGTTTTTAGTATACATACCTACCTCTTTAAAAATATATTTGTAAGCGAGTAACGAACTTTGGACGCAGTCGAAAAATTTTATTAATTTTATTATCTTATTCCTTCTCCCAACGAAAACTCACGATCCTTCAGATCATGAGTTTCCTTTTTTTTAGGGGGATGGTGTTATGATATACATACTGCCACACATCATAACCACCGCTTATTTAAGCAATTTCCATTTCCTTTGCCTTTCTCAATTGTCAGGTCATAAACCTTACTAAAATTTCCAAAACCTTTCTCAATTGTCAGCTCATAAACTTTAGTAAAATTTCCAAATGCAGCACAAGCATAATTTCAAGTCAACTGCATGCATATTTTCAGTCACACAAGTGCCATATCAAATTTCTCCATTTCTTAAAATATTACACTCTCCTACGTGACCAAACGAAAAGTTATCAAGATGCTGACACTGCAAAAAGGATATCGAAAACTCTCAATGGCCACAAATGAAGATAAGAGAATTCGAGTTTGGGGTATATACTCGACCAGTGCGGACGCGTCCAAGATTTCGGTACTCGCAAAGTTATATAAAATTGAAGTGCTTCTAAAATAGTTTAATTAATTTCCTATTAACGATTTAGTCCGATTGAAATAAAGGTATTAACTAGAAGGTGTTTTTTTATTTTTTAAACGTCTGAATTACATCCCCATTCTCCGCCTGCCCGCTCTTCACCATCAAGGTAATCACGGCGGGAGGTTATAACAATAAATATAAAATAAATAATGCAAAAACTGTTAAATACTAGTGTGGAACGAACAAATCAATTATGGGACAGAGAAAAAATACCGTCAGCGTCTACTGATTTTTTATGTTTAGAGAATTTTAATAAAAAATTTTAAAACATGATTTTATACATACATTTTATAATAAATATATAGCTTTTGAAATGAAATAAGATTTTAATTTGCATCCCCGAAAGAATATAAAAGCTGACATAAATACCATCAAAGTCACACAAATTAACGACAAAAATTGTCAAAAAATTATGATCAATTTTTGTGAAGATTTTGTCAAAAAATATTGAAACAAATTATGACAAAAGTACCCACAAAGTATGACAAATTTGTTGTAATGAATGTGACATTTGTTAGATGAAATGTGTAAACCGTGAACACATTTCCTGAACATTTTTGTCACATGATTCTGTCGACAAATGACAAGTGTTTGTCGATAATTTGTCATACAAATTTCACAAATGGCTACTTGGGTATGCTCTCACTGTCAATGCTACCAACTGTCGTAAACTAGCGCTATATTTAGATTATTTGGGAATTTACTTATATGCATGTCAGCGGGATTTATCGAACTTATCATAAAAATATTTGGGAATATTTTTATCGTTAAATTTTAATTATGAGTCGAAGGAAGTGTTTTTACAAGGATTTTTACAAGTAATTTCTCGTTCCCAATCGTTACAGTTCAGCGGCAAATTATGCTCTCACGGAAAGAGACACGAATATGAAAGGGGTGCCATTTGCATTCATGGATTTTTGGTTCAACAAGCAGTCCATTTATAGACATGTCAGTGGTTTTCCCTTGCAACAACTGTCAAAGGTGGAAATTTACGTGTCATCTTCTTTGAAATTGTCCGCGGGAAAGTGTTTTGTCATAGTCAATGTGTTCTATGACTATCATTGAATGATTAGTTAAAATTTCAAGTGATGGACATTGAAATTTAAGTAATTATTACATCATATCAATTTCCCATGGTGTTGTTGTTGCTTTTTGCGTGCACTTCGTTTACGTTCATTTGTATGGGGAAATTTGGACAATTGGAAATCGTTTCGTGCATATTTCATGTGTGTTTCTAAGTATATAAATAATTCATTGGTTATTTCAATTTCTTAACTCATATGTTCTTTTCTTTTCCCGCTGTCTTTAGATGTACGTGTATACCTGGTTTACGTGGGAGAAATTTGTATGCCAGTCGATTTCCCTGGCTTATACTTAAGTTAAGTATTGTAAATTAGGTTTGCTTTTACTAATTCTTTTTATTTTTCTATCAGCATTGCTGAACATATGGCATTTCGTAAGTCTTATTATGTTGACATTTTATGTGCTTAATTATTAAAAAGTGATAAAAGTAAAAAAATTAACAAATGGAAGTTGATTTAATTAAAGGTTTGTGCTTTCTGTTAATTCGCAGTACCATTTTTATTTCGTTTTAATTTTTACATTGCACTTTTAATCATTTAGTAATAATTTAATTGTTTGACACACCGCGTTCTTACGGAATGAGCTATTCTTACCGCATCTTTAAGGCAGAAACACATCCAAGCAAGCCTCAGGCCTGGCCTTACTCAGACTTCCTCAGCTCGTCACAAGGCTTACCTCAGAGAATTGAAAACAAATTCATACCATCGGGCTCAGTGCTGTCATTGTAATCTTGATAGTATACCTGTTGACAGGAGTAGTCCTGAAAGAGAAAAATTTCCAACATTGAGCAAAGCGCGCCTTGCGGCTAGGACTTGAGGCTAGCTGCTGGCTTGGTTTTGTGTTGCATTATTTAAAAACCCGTGTTGCAAATTTTGACAACGCCTCGAGGAAGCCTCGAGGCTTGGATGTGTGTCATTAGTGACTGCAAATTGACAATTAATCTTAACGAGGGTTACCCTCTGACTTCCTAAAATTAATTTGTGTACGTCTATTAAATTTAAAGGGCGCGTTCGAATTACGTAAATAACATTCCTCATATATACGTAAATTGCGGTTGATTTTTAAAACGCGAGTTTGTACATCAGTTCGTTCTTGCAGCCATTGATTGGGGGCAGATTTTCTTCCGAAATTTGGGTTTCTGGTACCTTGGACCTTAGAAACAAGCAATTAGTGGACTCAGTCACCAAACAAAAAGCTAAAACAACCTGCGTACAAGTCAATAACCCTACCACGCGAACTGAACGAATAAGAAAATATTTTATGCAATTACCCACCTTTAACTAGCCCACCACATTATACAAAATCCGTTAAGCACAATGTCTGTCATCATATAAATACAAACGGTCAACTTCCAGTAGCGCGTCCAAGACGGCTAGATTCAAAGAGGCACAAAGCGGCACAGTTAGAGTTTAAACACATGTTAAAACTCGGAATTTGGAAACCATCATCCTCACCCGTTTCCTCAGCATTATACATAATTAGTGGAAAAGACTCGGAAGATTGATGGTCATGCGGGGATTATAGGCAACTTAATGCCACAACTATCCCGGACAGATTTCCAATCAGGGAGATACACAATTTCTCAGAAAATGGGCACGTATGTAAAAGATTTCCTAAGATCAACCTTATTCGTGCCTACCATCAAAAAACCAGTATCAGATTAATATATATAAAACAGCAATAAATACTCCATTTGGTTTATTCGAATTTATCAGAATGCCATTCGTATTGATTGCGCAGTGAAGTGCTGCAATGGTTGATGAACGAAGTGGTTAAATAAATGGAATTTATTTTCATGTATATTGACGATATACTGGTAGCGAGCAAAAATGGACATCATCGTAAAGAGCATTTAGAACTACTTTTCAAACGACTAATTGAATACAGAATAAACATAAAACCATCTAAGTGCATCTTCGGGACAAGCGAACTTACTTTTCTCGGACACCACATCATTCCAGATGGAATTCTACCAAATTAACAGAACTATTCCCGTTCCCAAATGTACAGAACCAAACTCCATAATGCAGATCCAAAAGTTTATTGGCATGGTAAACTACTACCACCATTTTGTGCCGAAACATGCAGAATTATCAACAGTAATTCACGACACAATCTGCTTAAGCAACAAACGAACAAGGCACACTACCCATGGTCCGGAAAGCACCAGAAAGCTTTCAGCGAAGTAAAACAGGTCTTTACAAAAGCCACTTTACTAGTGTATCCTCTCGAAAACGTACTACTAAGTATAACACCTGATGCCTCGATACAGCAGTCGAAGCAGTACTTCAGCAATTGGATAACAACATTTAGTTGCTTCTGTTCAAAAAATCTAACACGAAACGAAAACAAATATTCAACGTTTGAACGGGAGCTCTTAGCTATGTATCTAGTGATTAACAATTTCGGGTACTTAGTCGGGGGACGTCACTTCATATTATTCACTGACCACAAACGCCTAGTAACAACACTAAAAACGAAGGCCAATACACTAATGATATTAGGCATGTGAAAGCAAAGACAACTTAGTGGGAGGCATTTTATCGAGAACCGACAAATCAACATTTCACAATTCGATTGGAACGAAATCGCAGCATAACAAAGTACAGACGAAAAGCTACAAAGCCTCATAGCAGGATCACATTCAAGATGATCAAAGTTTCAACTAAAGAATCTAACCCATGCAGATACAAAGCAGCAAGAAATATGGTGCGCCATCAACGTATATGCCAGGGAGCTTGGATAGACATATTTAATCAGCTACATGGATCGTCACACCCAGGTATCAGCGCCAACCGCAAACTTATAACGTCAAAATTCTAAATCGAAATATAGTCAAGGACGTAAACAACTGAGCAAAAGCATGCATATCCTGTCAAAAATCAAAGGTACATCGACAAACCAAATCAAAACTTGGTCAATTCTCTATACTATCTGAAAAATTCGAACATATCCGCATGGACATTGTCGGGTCATTGCCACCATTCAAAGTGTACAATTATATTTTTACAATAATAAACAAATAAACATGTTGGCCCGAAGCTTGCCCGATCCGAAATATATCGGTAGAAACTATAGCTAAAACATTCGTCACAAAGTACGTATGTCAATTTGGAGTACCACTGCAGATCATTACAGACTGCGGAGCACAATTTGAATTTAAACAGTTCCAGAAAATCACAAACATACTAGGGTCACACAGGACTGGCACGATTGCCTATCATCCACAGGCAATGGAATAATTGAACGTTTCATAGAAAACTGAAAGCATCGTTGATGGCAAGAAAAACACCAACCATTGGAGCGAACAATGTTAGACATAAAAACTGCCGTTAAAGAAGAATTGGAATGCTCACCAGCAGCACTAGTCTACGGACAAGCTCTTAAAATACCAGGAGAATTCGTAGCAGAAACATAACAGGCCGACTATCTGGACGTTTGTAGTTACGTGAAGCAATTGAAAGAACAATTGCGAAATATCACAATTACGCAGACCGGAGAAAACAAGCAAGCCAACATATATTGATAAATTACATACAGGATGTACGCCTCTTTACCAGGGACTATACAAAGTGGTAAGGCGGACTCGAAATATTCTGTGGTAGGCGCACTGACTTATAACAATGGACTGAGCGATTTGCCATTTTATGTGGCACAAAAAATATTGTGTTTCTGCATATCATAATTTGAGCACCATTTAGAACGTTTACTACATAAAACCATGTAAAACTCAACCAATCATATGAAATTTTACACCCGAAAATCGAATTAAATTAAAAAGATATATTTTCTTGTGTTCAAGTGATATTTAAGTCACTCTTATAAGAAATTAAATTCATTCCGATTTTAATTTTCAAAAAGGTTATTTTTACCTGAATCCTACGTATGGGCAAGCAGACGGAGCATGGTAAACACTATCTTTACCTTATTCTTTCTGCGGTGATTGCATCTGCCGCCAACATAAAAACATCAAATGGCATAGGAAAACGTTCAGTTAGCGATATTTTGTGTTGGTAGCTCCAAATCTGCCATAACGCGTAAGAAAGAACTATTAAACTTGTGCCATTCTTTCCTATAGGAAAATGAAAATACGCTCAGCCCGTTATTATAAGTCACTCGGTAGACGTAAACGGCAAAAATCCATCTTAATAATTCGACTCAAACTTGCTCATATTATTAAATATGGAGAGCCAGTAATTTCTAGTGTCGCTTCGCTGGAAGGGAGTAATGTAGCGAAAGCGACGCTCTCAAAGCTACAGAATTATCGGCCACATGAAACTCTGCAAGTATCGAACGCATGCATTTAAAAATCTAACGTACGCACCCTAAGACATACACCAAGTCCGCCTACGTTGAGATATCATTTCCTTTTTTCAATAAAGAGACCATTGCGTTCAATACCAACCTTGCTGGCAGTAGGCTTGGTGACGCATGCAAAATTTCAAAATAATTTGAATAACTTAGTTTGTATAGGTGTAAGCATCAAAAGTGTTAATTGGAGTCAGTATTATTAATATACATATTTAAGTGAATCAGAAAGTGGCCTTTTATTTGTCACCACAACAACCCCTACCTTACCCATCATTAATTAGATCTGGAACAAAGGTGAGTGCATTTCTCGGAAAGACTAGGCGTACACCCCCACTATGTAACGGTTGAAATTCAAGAGATTAACATACAAGCACATGTCAATGAAATAACAATTTTCACGTTATTATTGAAGCAAGAATATCCCGAAACTAAGGGTTAGCGTAGATTCCCAGAAATTCTTAATTTTCCTAAATGCGACACTATTACTTATACGCACTAAACTCTGGCACAAAGGAAATAGAAACCCGGAAAAATATATAAATCTAGTCAAATTAACCAGAGATTCCAAACAACAACGCATTCAAACCCATATCAATTCCACAATTAGTATTTTGTGTGTTTTCATTGTTCTTTTTCTGATTGGGGCACAAACTCGTAAGAGATTCCCTAAAAGAACCAGAATTGGAAAGCAAACAGAACCAGCGAAAGAAAAGCTTTGAAGGTCCAAGCAAACAAGACCATGAACGAAACGAAGTAGTGATACCAGTAACATCAGTTTAGGAAAATCTACTTAGCACGTTTGGTAAAGCAGGACGTTCATTTAAGATTTAGTAATATATAAACAAAAACAAGAATAGAATACTATAATAAAGTTAATAATTATAGAGCAATTTATACACACTTCTGCCCTCGACTCTTCTATACTTTTCCATTCTATGTGATATAATAAGGAAAAATAATAAATTTAGACACATTCACAAACTAAATCGTGATAAAAGGAAGCAAAGCGGAGCATATTTCCATTTCAAAATTATTTACAAAATACTTGAGATCTTGTAGAAATTTATATATATATATATATATATATATATATATATATATATATATATATATAAAATTATATATAATACATAATTACAAAAGTGAATAAATAAATGTGCGAATGACTTCCGACGAATTCTATGTTATATTCCGTTGAGATTTTCTTTTATTTTTACAACAACTTTATCTATTCTTCGCTTGTTTGTGAACATCATCATCTCTTGTTTTATTTCATTTAACATTACTTGAGAAAGGTAAAGACGAATATTAATAATGTAATCCAAGTAACAGGTAATTAAACTAGATTCCGTATTTCGAGTCGCATGGTTTATTTATTTTTTATTATAGTAGACATGTAATTAAATTAGATTTAGTTCTCTTTAAGTCATATTGGTTGGTCTGTAGTTAAATTAACTAGTATTATAAATAGGTTCTTATAGACAAAATAAATTTGGCTTAAATTAGTAATCGAATGAAAAAGCTAGATTTCAAAAATGAGTTTCCACTCAGACCAAAACAAAAAACAATCATATACATACATAAACTTTTATAGGTAAAATTTAATACAGCACCTAGACGCAATTTACGATAGATCTTAGAATAACATAACCCTAGGAAAGAAAATGCTACAATTTTGCGTTTCTATAGGGGTAAGAAATGTAATGGAAATTAACTGTTGTACAAGTTTTACTTCGATATTTCTTAATATCACGCGCATCGAATATTGGGCACAATTTATGATTGCGGAAACCCAAAAAGTGACTTTCGATGCGAGGTATACAATCTAGTGAGATGTAGTACGGGTTTCGAGTAAAAGCGAAGCGGGTGAATTGACGGAGAAAGTAACTGACCGTGAGATTGTGGATAGTGTGGTGTACTCACTAGTTATATTAAATCATTTTCTCGATAATTACATTACAACTATACAAATTACAAATTGTGTAAACTAGTGTTAAACATTGAAAGAAAAGTTTATTAATTAAAGCGAAAAAACGTTAACTTCTCGGTGTTTGTTGTAACCTTTCTAACGTTCCTTCTATGTTTTAAATAAACTTGATAACGTTCATAACATTTCTTCATATTTCCTTATACCCCCTTTTCCTATAACTACTTCATAAATGGATCCTGGCATACATACTCGAAATAGTTGAGCGAATATTTCTTTTATATTTTCGTCATTGTACCAAATATTTTCAAAATTTTTTTAAAGATTTTCTATTGTAGTGTTTGGAACGTTATAGACCTTGCATTTGAGATAGGATCAGCAGTTTCCTATTGGACTTAAATCGAGAGAATTGCTGGGCCAAAGAAGGATTCTCAGTTCTTCATACTTTAAAAAACTCATTACTAATTTCGAGGTCTAGCATGGCAGTGTAGTAACGTGGGGTTTGAATTTATATAGGAAATTAGAACGTTGGATAGGACGGTCTTGTATTGATCCAGCCGCATTTTTCCTTCCACGAAATATATAGGACCAGGGCCGTCGCCGATTATGCAACTTCAGAGCATTATAGCCGATGGATGTTTCACAGTTTTGACGATACAGTCCTTTCTATTGCGCTTTCCAGGTTTCCTGCTGGCATATTGAAACATTTCTGTAACCATCTCCAAGCGGTATTCGTCGTTCAAAATTTTAGTTGATTTTTTGGGCAATTGATTGGAATTAAAAAAAATATTATTACGAGCGTGGCCTTTGTTTGTCATTCAACCACAATATTTCAGATACTGGCAAGTTCTTTATTTATTTAACTATACATAAAATTTACAAACTCACTAAAAATCACAAATCAACTCTACTTTATGTAGTTATCGGTAGTACTGTACTTCTGATTATCGCAATCCAAATAATTTACTTCGCTGTCTGGGATAAGACTGCCTCCTGGGGCCGGATTCTGTAACACGGAGAATTTGGGAATTTGGGAGATGAGAATTTCGTTTTCTTAGAATTCCTAATTCCCTACTTCTCCATTCCTAATTCACTAACATGGTTGGAGAGTTCGGGAAGGGTTAGAGTTTTTTTCATATTTGAGGTACATCTGTCTATTGTCTTTGAATGTCGAAATAAATTAAAAGTTCTTTTTTGTAGGGGTAGTTTTTGAGGGATGTAGGAGGGTAGACTTTCTCTAGTTTTTCCGGGATAACGAGAGAATGCAAAGAAGAAGGAGAATGTATGTGGTATAAAAAAAAATTGGTGCTCAGGGCGAACAAGCTAGGGGAGGAAATGGGGCGGAGAGAGTGCGGGGTAGAAATGGAAGCTGACTAACGTAAACTAAAAAAAAATAAGAACAATATCAGGAGTTGCAATAATTTGCAGGGGTAAGCTCAGGATATGTAAGCCCAATAAAAAATAATAAGAATTCTCTTTGGTAACTAGGTATGTATGGGTATTATGGGCTATATTTTATTTCGATTAACGGTAATTTGCAGATTTGAGGGCCTCGGCGGTAAATTTTGTTGTCGTAATATTCACGGGCACCTAACTCTGTGTGGGAGGGATGTAGAGTATTGTGTTTTCTTCTGATGGATTAAGGGTTTAGAGTGCAAAAATATAGGTGAACAAGTTTTAGGGGAGGGTGTTTTGTGGGTTGGAGGCGTACCACCCCTCATAGGGAGTTGTGCAAACGACGTCATGCCTGCTACCAAATTAAAGAGGGAGGAGAGGGTAATCGAGTAGTGTAGTTTGTTTTTGATCAATTTAACGTGCCAACTGACTTTTTATCCCCGAAAAACGGTTCTTTTTCACTAGGGTCATATACACCCCAGTTTCCATATTTTGCATATATTTCTTCCGTTCTTTGTTTCACATACATTAGTACTCCGTTATGAACACTTATGTTTTGGGAAAAGTATGTCGAGGACTTACCAGTTCTTCTCAATGATAAGATGAAAATCTGTTCATTTTTGTACCAAAAACGGCCATTTTTCCACATTAAAAAGGACTGATACATTTCTTTTACAGTTATCTCCAAAACCGTTCATCGGATTCAATTTGCGGACAAAATGTAGATGCGATTTCATCCCAGACACAACCTCTACGTGTATATTTAAAAATTTTACAGCATCTCTTCTGTACTGGAAGACGACCAAATTGGTCATATTCGCGTGATTTATGCTTTTTAGATGGTACATTGAGACCCCAAATCCATGTTCCTCTGTAAGTATTGCATGGATTTCCATAATTTTTTTTTTAATATTGTCAGGATATGCAGTGAATACACAACTCAATTTGAAATTCCTACATACCTAAATACCTTCACAAAACGCAACAAAATCAGACAATACAATTTTTCCACTTACTTTTCCACTTGCAAAACACCGGACTGTTTTATTAACTATTAGCTGAGACAACTTAAATCTAGATGTGCCAAACCTCACAAAAACGCGGTCCAACTAAGACGAGCTAATGGCAATGACATTTTCTGACTTAGAATTTAATTCTAACATATTTCTTAAGAATTCGTGCCATTATTGCCCTGGTAGCCAACGCTCATCAGTTTACAAAATTTTAGTACCGGTGCGGGCAAGGGCTTTTATGTTCACTAACATTACTTTTTAGTCAAGCTTTTATACTAAGCGCCTCGATGAGTTTATTCGCCAACTCATCTATCAGCTCATCAATAAATTGATACGGATACTGAGAGGTCCTAATGCGTCTAATATACGAGTGAAAGGGAGACAAATGGTGTTAAGCAATCATAGAATTGCGAAGTATATAAATGAGTTTAGTCCCGGTGCTAGAACAAAAATCAGCATTACATTCATCCAACCAATCATCATGAGCTCATCAGAGCGCTCATGATGATTGGGCTACCAGGGCGGCTTTGCGGAAGTTGGAGTGATTTGGTTGCTTGGACTTGTTAGCTAAAAATGTTTATGAGAGTAGGCCTAGGTATATCAGCGCGGAGTTTTGCCTCAGGCCTTTATAAATTGTTTCAATGTAAGAAAGAATTGATTTATTTTTTTAGAATTGAAATCGAACATATTTCTTCAGAATTCGTGTGCATTATTGGTGGCTGTAGACGGTCCGAACAAATTCTGTCTGTCGTCGTCTTGCGGCATTGGTTGGTTGTGAAGGGGGGTGGTGGGTGGATGTAAACATTAATGCAAGACTTACTTCTTTTAATAGTTGGATATGCATAAAAATTTAGCGTAATTTTTTGGCATGGGTATAAATCGCACATTTAGGAAATAACGCATAAGCAGCTATCACTAATCGCTACAACCAAATTAGATTTTGAATTTTTTGGTTTCCGTATTTAAGAAAATTGCAAATTTTAACAAAAAATTGACTCGAAAGATATTGTTTCGGCCATCAGAAATGTTTTAAATATGTTAAAGTATTTATTGAGGTAAAAATTTCATTGTAATTGCATTAAAATTGCAAGTAGAAGAAATATGGTCGAATTAAATTCTAAGAAAGAAATGAATTTTTATCTATAATGAAAAACAAATTTTGGTTCGTACGCATGATATATTTAGCCGAGAACAGTGAGTTATTGAGGTTTGCTATGAGCTCTTCGATACATCACTGGCTTAGTACTACCGTCGATATCTGTATATTTCTTGTCTGTGGTGAGCAAATTTTCTTCATTGAAAAAGTAAGTAATTCTCTAGCAATGCAGTCTGCAATTGTTATTTTATATATATATATATATATATATATATAAAAGGCTGAGAATATTGAGATTTAAGAAGAAGAATTTGTCAAGAATATTTCCAAAATATTTTAAGAACAAAGGTCATACATACATACAACTGCAACTGCACCTTGAGAATATATGTGGGGTTTTCATTTAGCAGCTGAGCTGATTGTTATTGCAAACTATGAATAATATGTGATAAACTATTTTTATAAGTTTCTTATGTACCTACCTATACAGGGTGTTTCCCACTAGGAGGTCAGTAGAGCGGGAGGTGATAGTACTCACTTAGGCGAACCAAAACTTGTATGCCAGGGGGCATATCAACCGTTTAGGAGTTACAGGGTGATTAAGAAAAAAAGCCAGTATTTCACAAAACACCCTGTATCTTATAAACTGCAGGGTCTACGGTCACCCTTAAGAGCTCATTGTATGCAGAACTTCATGGCCCTTACAACGACAGCTCAACCATCTCCATAGCCCTCTCCAATCATGAATTATGGCTGTCTAAACTAAAAATTTCGGATTTTCGTACAGATGACTTAATATAATTCCAGTTGATTCGCGCACTGTTATCGAAGACAAGTTACTTTCCTCTTATTGGATTGTGTCCCAGATTTGTTTGTGTGGAATGTAGCCATGAGGTGTTGATTGTTATCTCCACTAAAAACTGCCTTATCGATGTGCTTGTAGGTAGTGTTAGAAAAACAGGAAAATACACCCCGATACATATAGGTATGCAGCCGGCAGGAGGCAACAAGAAACAAGCCAATTGAGTAGAGAAAATCAGTATTCGTACTGAGCTTGAGACGACCAGATGTTTTTTTTGTATCAATGAAGAAATATATAAATTTAAATCATTTAATAAACACCAACTT
The DNA here is from genome assembly GCA_963930735.1 of Dioctria linearis. Lineage (NCBI taxonomy): Eukaryota > Metazoa > Arthropoda > Insecta > Diptera > Asilidae > Dioctria > Dioctria linearis. The sequence goes on along the minus strand of OZ005740.1, from coordinate 119,627,115 downwards.
TTATTTAAAAATTAAATAACTATAACAAATCAGAAGTGGAATAGTGCCTGATTTGCTTTAAGATTAAATTTTTATTGTAAAATTTTAACAAGTACCTAACGTATAATATAAATATATGTGTGTGGGAACAAAACAATAACGCTGTGAACATAATCGTGTGATAGAACACAAGCGTTGAAATGTGTGCATGCATAGTCTAAGTTTAAAGTGAATAACTCAACTGTTGCTTTACTGTAGCGAGTATTTTACAAGGACACGTTGTATGCATAAAAACAGATACGTTCCACCAATTTTTTTGATTATAAAGAAAAATGAAGACTAGAAAAGGGGAAAAACGAAGGAAGAGAAGCCCATCGACAAGCAGCAGTAGTTCTAATTCTAGTTCTACCACTACTACAACCACAAATTCATCTTCAAGTTCCGCTCATTCACAATCACGTCGAACACAAAATAAGAGGAAAAGGTCACATTTGGAAAAGAGAGTTAAAAACCTATAAAAACAACTGAAGAAGCGAACTGGTCGATATCAGGGTGGTATAGATAGCATACCTGCGTTTAGGGGAAATTTGGATGGAATGAACATCGAAAAATGGTTGCAGATAATTGAGGCTACTAGGAAAATGTACCATTGGGATTCAACAGCAAAAATTTTTTGCATGACAAATAAGTTGGAGGGAAATGCCAAAAGCTGGTACAGTAACCAAGAAAATTTGTCATGTACCTGGAGAGAGTGGAAAGAAAAATTAACTGAGGCATTTCCAACACAAATAGGAACATTTTCAAAGCTGAAGGAACTAGTTAATAGCGAGCGGGATCGTGAGACAAATCTTATGGACTTTTATTATAAAAAGCTCTCTTTAGGTCAAAGCTGTAAACTTTCAGATGGTATTATAGCAGATGTTATGATAAACACCGTTAATAATCCGTTCTTGAAATCAGGGGCAAAAGCAGCGGGTTGTCAAAGCACCAAATTACTGTTAAAAAAATTTATAGCTAACAATGAAAGTAGTTTAGTTTTTCCTAATCGACGACAAGCTGATAAAACGCAAGGTGCATTAAGAAATGTTGAAAGATTGAAATGTTATTTGTGCGGGCTAACAGGACATAAAAAAATTGAATGTTCAAAATGTACGACTGAAAAAAGCTGCGACTTTTGCAAAACAAAAGGACATACAAGAGATGAGTGCTTCAAAAAGAAAAAGCTAGACGTGCTAAAGCCTAAGATCATACATAAAATCGACGATCGAGACAACGACAACGGAAATCAGAAATTTCATAAGCTACGCAAGTTCTGAATCAAACTGTTAGCGCATACATTAACTTTGGGAGTGCATTCAATACAATAAAGGAAGGAACTGTATTCAGACTGAACCTCGATTCAATCCTATGCAAGAAAGATGTAGTATTGGAAGGGTTTGGTGGTTCTAGAACCAAGCCAAGGGGAGTCACAAATACTGAAATAACAATTGACGAAATAACAATTGAATCGAACTTTTATGTAGTTCCCGATCATGTACAGATGACCGACGTTCTGGTGGGCCGCCCAATCACAGAAAACGAAAATGTCTACTTGTATAGGACACCAGATACTCTTAAGCTTACAAACTTAAACCTGTTCAGTCGTCTCCCAAATATTTTCGAATATAACACCCATGTTAAACTATATGTTCAAAAAGATACATTTGTAAAACCGGGCTTTAATATACAAATTAATAGCGCGCAAAAAGAATAAGAACGCGGAGGGCAGAATATTATTGTTCCACAAAACAAGCTGAAAATATCAGAAGGCATAGCAATGCTACGTATTATGAATTTAGGAGTCACTTTCGTTTGCCTCCCAAAAGATATTTGTATTGCCAGGGGAACACAACTTACCCCAAATAATTTGTGCGGAAACTTAAGCAATGAAACTGAAACACAATTACAACAACCACTTTCAAAGTATCCAAACTGTTTCGCTAAGAACAATGACACCCTGTTAAGCAACCTCGATTTAGAAATGCACATTGAGCTGACATCAACCGTACCAATTACTTATAAACCTTACCGTCTTTCTCAGTATGAGAGCCAACTAATGAGAGAAATGGTCCAAAATTTGACGAACAGAGATATATTCGAGTCAGCAGTTTCAGCCTACGCAAGTCCAGCGTTCCTTATCAAAAAGAAAAATAATGATTTTCGAGTAGTGGTTGATTACAGAAAATTAAACGCCATAACCATAAAAGACAAATGTCCACTCCCTATAATTGAAGATTTGCTAGAAAAACTTTCAGGAAGTACTATTTTCACGACACTAGACTTAAAATCAGGTTATCATCAAATTAAAATGGCGTCAGATAGTAAAAAATATACTGCTTTCGTCACGCCGGATGGTCACTACCAATTTACTAGAGTACCGTTTGGCTTGTCAAATGCTCCAGCAATTTTTCAGAGAGCTATAAATTCTGTACTTGGACCCTATCGTCACGAGTTCGCACTAGTATACCTAGATGACATTCTTATAGTTTGTACCTCTTACATCGAGGGTATTGAACGACTCGATAAAATTTTAAATGTTTTGGGGAAGGCCGGATTAATATTAAACCTGGAAAAATGTGAATTTCTGAAGAATAAAGTGGAATACTTAGGAAACGAGATCTCGAACGGAGTCATTACGCCTAGTAAAACGAAGTTAGCAGCAGTTGAAAAGTTTCCCATTCCTACAAATGTGCACCAGGTACGGCAATTTATGGGACTAGCATCGTATTTTCGAAAATTTAGTCAAGGATTTGCGATTAAAGCAAAACCGATCACCAAACTAATTAAGAAAAACAGCCCATTTAAATGGGGACTGGAACAGAATGCGGCATTCAAGTCTCTTAAACAAGAATTAGTAAAAGCCCCAACACTAGCTCTTTTTAATCCTGAATCAAGCACACAATTGCATACAGACGCATGCAAAGAAGGTATAGCAGCAGTTCTTTTGGAAAAACAAGTAGACGACCTTGGCTGTCATCGAAGCTGTAAAGAAATTTCGAAACCCCTTGTACGGGCGTCATTTCACTATAATACCGGATTGTAACGCCATGCGTCTCACATGGACAAAGAAGGACATTTCACCACGTGTGGGCAGGTGGTGGTTTGCAATCCAAGAATTCGATTTTGACATAAAACATCGCCCTGGAACACAAATGATTCATGTCGATGCATTAAGTCGAAATCCGATATCAGTAAATCACATTAAAGTTACTGATTGGGTATACGGGGTACAATCACAGGATGAGCATTTGCAATTACTTAAGTCGCAAGTCGAGAATGGAGTGGCGGAAAAATAATTCACGATAATTGACGATAAAGTCTGTCGCGTAGTAAAAGATGAGCCAAAGATAATCATCCCACGAAGTGTGAGATGGCGAGTCGTCAAAATGTTTCACGATGATAACGGACATCCAGGATATGATAGGACGATCGAAGCTATAAGATCCGAGTACTGGTTTGCTGATATCGCGAAGTTCGTTAAGAAATTTATTAAAAGTTGTTTGTCCTGCATGACAAGTAAGAAGACAACTGGGAAACGCTGAGCTGTACTTTACCCAATTGAAAAGGTGGCAGAACCATTCCACACCCTTCATATTGACCATGTCGGTCCCTTCTGTAAAACCGTAAATAACAACACTAAAATTATAGTCATCGTAGACGGGTTTACAAAATTCGTTTGGTTGGAAGCAGCTCCAAACGCCAGCAGTCTATTTGTGATCAACATTCTGGATAAATTAATAAAGTTAGTACATGTTCCAAAAAGAATCATTACTGACCGAGGAAAAGCATTCATCAGCAAAGACTTTTCATCATTTTGTGGGAAACATGAGATACGACACGTTAAAAATGCTATAGCTTCACCGAGAAGTAACGGTCAAGTAGAGCGGGTAAACCGTACAATTTTAGAAGCTTTGACTGCTTACACACAAGAGGATCATGACAGATGGGAGGACAGTTTGCTCAATGTGCAAAAGGGAATCAATAGCACAAGAAATGCAACGACGGGGTTTGCACCAAGTGAGGTTTTATATGGAATTCGACTATTTAAGGACGAAGAAATACGTCTTCCCAAGAAACCGAAAAATTTGAGTCAACTTCGAGATGAAGCAAAAAGGAAGTGTGACGAAAATGCAGTAAAAATGAAAGTCCAGTTCGATCGAAGTCGGCTAAGACCCCGAAAGTTTAAAGAGGGAGATATAGTACTTGTTGAAAGAACGTTGCACGTAAAAGATATTGCCAGTGGAAAAATAACAGAAGTATTGGGGAATGATCGATATAGAGTAGCAGCTTTTTCAAAGGACAAGCGCAGATTCAAAGGTGTGGTAGCCAGTGATCGTCTGAGGCAGTTAAACCTCAGACAATAGACGACAACGAGTAGTCCCGCACTCAATAGATTCACAAAAGGACCCAGTGCTTTCTTTGACTGACTCAGTATATCAGAAAGAAAAGAGAAAGGATCCAGTGTGTCCTCTGAGTGGCTTAGTATGCCAGAATGTAAATAAAGGAGCAAGTGAGTGCTTTAATTGGCTCCGTATACCAGAAGGCAAACGAAAGGACCCAGTGAGTCCTCTAGTTCAGTATACTAGAAAAGGAAGGGACCTAGTGTGTTCTATTGACTGCAACATTATATTAAGGATCCAGTGTATCGATTATAACAAACTCAGTATGTACAAAAAAAAAAAAAAATAAATAAATAAATAAAAAAAAAAAAAAAAAAAAAAAACCAGCCTTTGAGATGTCCGAGTAATCCAGAAGAATCAACAATTAGGGACGCGTTCGGCGAGGACTCCTCATCGTCAGGAAAGGTCGATTGTTAGAAAAACAGGAAAATACTCCCAGATACATATATACAGCTGGCAGGAGGCAAGAGGAAACAAGCCAATTGAGTAGAGAAAATCAGTATTCGTACTGAGCTTGAGATGACCAGATGTTTTTTTTGTATCAAGGAAGAAATATATAAATTAAAATCATTTAATAAACACCAACTTTTATTTAAAAATTAAATAACTATAACAGTAGGTATACATCGTTTCGTTCCCAACCTATTTTCAATGACTAGAAAAAAATTGGAATTAGAAACTTTTAAACTATTTTACTTTCAGGTGGTTATTTAATGATGATTTGAACAACCGTAAAAAGCTTTTATCAGCATATTATCGCGATCTGCATACATTGCGGATGCAAGACGATGGCTTCATATTTATGAAAATATCAAATTACACTTCTAGCCATCGTCCGTCGCGATAATTCTGGACATGTTTTAACATGTCCAGAATAATTTTCTCAGGGTAGAAAAATGTTAACTAAGCATTTTTCTACCCTGAACAACGAGAGAGAGCTGAGTTTTGTCGGTTTTTGATAGCAATCGATGCGGTTCCAAAACTATAGGCGAAGTAAAGGTGTAAATATAATGAAAATAGAATAAAGCTCAAGTTTATATGTTATTAAGGAAATAGAATATAAGAAAATGTTTTGTAAACTCAAACACAAAAAAAAGGGGAATGTTAGTTGGAGATAATAAAATTCCTAAATTGAGTGTTGTGTTTTCCACCCAAGTACCGAGCAGAATTAGAGGTGTGAAAATAAAGAGAAATCGCTTGAAAACCAGCGTGAAGATTCAGCCAAGTGGCTCACCAAACGCTAGCAGTCAACGATCCGGAGTTGAAAAGGAAGTTAAAGACGGCCCCCTTTTCAACTAGATGCAGGGAAAATTAAGACGGCCCAGAGCCTCCCCCCAGCTGCAAAAACCGAGCAAAATCAACCGACCAAGGATTGAGAGGTAACACGAAGGCGGTTAAAGAAACCCCACAATTGGGACGTGAGCTGCAACCCTTCATCGGTTGCTGCAAACAAACTATGCAGTGCCTAAATGATGACGAAAAACTGGCTTTCATTCAGGTCCTCCCTACCATACTCAGAGGTGATGCATATCAATTGTTCACTTCAGACGTCCTTGCTTTATTCACTGAAGTAGAGAAACGTTTAAACAGAATATACCTACCCCGTGAGACATACCAAGAATTGGTGAATAAGTTGATCACAACCAGTCAGAACCCGTTGGAATCTCTCACTGTTTTCATTATAAGATTGAAGCAGTTGCTGCCGATTTCTAACGAGGCGGCGGCACAGAAATATGGAGCAGTCGTTGTTGTGAACACACAGCTGATGGATTTCGCCAAAAACGCTTTAAAAAGTGAGTAACTAACCCACATCTGTGTCAGTATTTGCTCACGAAGGGAGAAGGTGATCTAGAGTCACTTATTCAAAAAGCCCTGGATATGGAGAAATTGCAACAAAGTGCTACACTCGTCCAGATTGCTCCAGCACAAACTCCTCCAGTTGTCCCAGAAGTCCCAGATTTAAGGGTGAGAGCATGGCATAGATATCTTTATTAAAAAATGCCATCCACACCTCTATTCTAAGCACCTCGATCTCCAAACCCTAATCAGTTTTCACGCAATGTGAATAACTTAACTTCATCTCAGTCATGATAAAGATCATTTACATACGATGGAGAAATAAGAATTTTAAGAACTTTTATTTGATAAATGCAAGAAGGAAAATCATCTGTCTCGTTAGCTCAGTGGTAAGAGCAGTCGCCCGGCAAGCGGAAGGTCCCGGTTTCAAATCCCGGACGAGGCGGTTGTTTTTTCTTCTTGTATTTATAAATTTGATTTAGAATCATTAAAAATAAAAGTTCTTAAAATTCTTATTTCTCCATCATTGACCGATTCTAACAAGTGTAGGTTCGATTCCCGTCCGCGGGAAAAATAAATAAAATTGAATTTACAATTTATTTGTGCGCTTTCATCGTTACTGGTTAATGCCAGCTGAAAGCAAAACGTGGCTTAGTAGGCTAGTTACAAATTTGATAAATGCAAAAAGGAAAATCATCTGTCTCGTTAGCTCAGTGGTAAGAGCAGTCGCCCTGCAAGCGGAAGGTCCCGGTTTCAAATCCCGGACGAGGCGGTTGTTTTTTCTTCTTGTATTTATAAATTAGATTTGGAGTCATTAAAAATAAAAATTCTTAAAATTCTTCTTCCTCCATCATTGACCGATTCTAACAAGTGTAGGTTCGATTCCCGTCCGCGGGAAAAATAAATAACATTTACATACACTGATGCCAGAAAATCGGACACAGATGCATTGGTCCGAAACATCACGTGTAATTTCTGCCAGCGAAAGGGTCATACCTATTCAGATTGCCTTAAGCGCAAGAATACCCCTTTCTGCTCAAACTGCAAGATATATATATATATATATATATATATATATATATATATATATGATTGCTGAAATAACCGACAGACTCTACAGATTCTTCCTCCACGCCCCTCCAATAGACCTACTGATCAGACGATCATAACATACAATGACCTCACAGCATACCAATCATTAATTCTGCATACCATTGCTGCATTCCACAAAAAATAATCCGCATGAAAATGCAACTCGCGCAAATACTGCAACTAGCGCAATGTTATTCGACTGTACAGCAATAAATGCAAGTAAAGCAAAGTCGTTCACCTTTGCTCAATATAAAATGGAAAACAATAATATTTAGGCGTAAGCAATTAATATGTATAAATTGATCGATGTTTTGGAATAAAGTAGAGTTTTTCATTATACGCAAAACAGTAGTTACTTTTTTAGAGCTTTGCTACGCCCCCACCAGTGGTAAGCGTACTTCTAGCATTACACCGACGCCCCCACAAGTGGTAAGCGTTAATTAACCTTTCGGTTCCCCTACCGAACATTGGTCCTTCGAGCCTTTTTACAGCATATCCTATCAGAAGGAAGGAAGTCTACTAGCTGGTCTTAGCTTCAACTAAAGTTCACGGCGATTTCGATTTCTATCAGAAGGAAGGAAGTCTACTAGCTTGTCTTACCTTTAGCCACAATTCACTGCGTTGGACAATTTCCATTAGAAGGAAGACACTAACAAGCCAGAAGGAAACTTAACAGAAGATCCAACTTCAGCATGGATGAAGCGGCACTATTGCAAAAGGAATGCCTAGACGACATTCTTAAAATTAAAATTAATTTTAAAAAAGACGGTGATGAGCGAAAAACAAAAATATACCTACAGGCAAGACTTGACCGACTTGAAGGTTTGTGGGCTGAATTTTTAAAAAGAGATACGGAAATAAGGGAATTAAAACGTACAAATCCCAAGCATCAGTATTTCGAGAAGCAATTCTTCAAAGAATCAGAAAAACATTACGACGCGATTTCTGAATTATTGCTGAATAAACTGGAAGAAGTATTGGAAGAGGAAAAATCCATGGTTGAACATGATACCAGCAAAATGGATGATCACATGAAACTTTTCCGTGTTCAGCAAGAAATAATCCAATTGTTTAAAAGATTAGTGGAATCTATAAAAGAGAAGCAGAGAACGTGCACTCCAATTTTTATTACCAACATAAGCTAAACACCATTAAAGCTTACTGGGATAATATAGCGCTAAATCATACTAATATGATAGCTAGTCCAACTGAGATATACAAAGAGTACAGTGAAAACAAAGTGTTTCAGGCCACTGAGGACATCTACTAAGATATTGTCATCTTTTTGCAAGAAAAAATAGGTACCTTCCAAAGAAGCGATGATGATATCAAGCTACCTAGATTAGCAATACCTATGTTGGATGGAGACTATCAAAGCTGGACATCATTTCATGATATATTCATCAGGCTGATCCACAACAACAGCAGGCTGGGAGAGGCTGAGAAGATGCAGTACTTAAAAACTCATATGAAGAGAGAAGCCGCCAGTCTATTACAACACGTCACAATTTCAGATGCCAATTACAAGACTGCATGGCAGTTGCTCAATGATAGATACAATAATAAAAGGAAGCTCTTCTCAGTTCAAGTACAGGTACTACTAGCCCAACCCAAGCTAGACCACGAGACGGCTGTTGGTATTCGCAAACTTCACGATACAACAAAAGAATGCAATATCCAATCTTGGTATAGATACTAGCGACTGGGCTCCACTAATAGCTCATCTAGTAATTCAGAAATTAGACCTCGAAAGCCACAAGTTGTATGAGCAAGGTCTAGAAAAGCCTCGAGAGCTTCCAACGTATGACGTTCTATTTCGCTTCTTGGAAAATAGATTTCAATCGTTGGAATCACTAAAGGATTCTAAAAAGAAAGAACTCATGCCACAGAAAATTATGCGGCCCCCTAAAAACCAAGACTGGTCCCGCTTCAAGGCATATCACTCTACTACAAATGCGGCTAAATGCCAGTACTGTCATCAACCGCACAAAATATACATGTGTCAAGCATTTAAAGCTTTATCAATTTATGAGAGAAAACGATATATTGAGAACAACAAATTGTATGGTAACTGTTTAACCCACAAAAATGATGAGAGATGTCTTAGCAAGTTCAAATGCAGTATGTGCAAACAACCACACCACACGCTCCTACATCAAGAACATAAAATGCAAACATTGAATCATATATCAACGACTGAAGCCGAGCAAGTACAAGCACTTCTATCGAAATATCATCCATCCACATTGCTAGCAACAGCTAGTATTAAAGCAAGAACCGTAGATGGAAGACTGGAAAATTTAAGAGCGTTGATCGATCCAGGATCACAAGCATCCTTTTCATCCGAATCAGCAGCACAAATACTTGGCCTACCAAGATATAAAGCACACGCGGAGATTTCTTGACTTGGAATGGCTGAATCCGGAATAGCTCGAAACAAAATAACAATTAAGTTATGCCCACACTTCGCTTCAAACTTTTCAATAAACATTGAAGCACTCATCCTGCCACGCCTCACAAAATTACTTCCAAGCAGACAAGTGATAAATTGTAATAACACGGACATCTGGCGAAATACATTATTAGCTGATCCTACGTACGACAAACCAGGACCCATCGACCTTATAATTGGAGCTGACTTTTACCGCTATATCATGATAGACGGCATCAAAAAACACAATGGTCTGATAGCACAGAATACAGAGTTTGGATGGATCTTATCTGGCCAAACAGATGACGTTCCAAGTACTTCAATCACTTGTATGGTCTCTTATGCGGAGCTTGACAATACACTCAAAAGGTTTTGGGAGATAGAAAGTGTAGATAACCCTATAGAGGAGTTTTCCCAAGAAAATAGACTCTGCGAAGAACATTTTCAGAAAACACATCAACGGAATACAGATGGTACATATACAGTGAGAATCCCCTTCAAAAACAATATAGAAAAGCTAGGAGAATCAAAACGGAGAGCTACAGCGAGACTACTACAAAATGAGAAAAAAATTTCCAAGAATAAAGAGCTGGAGAAAGACTACAAAATGTATATGCACGACTACATAACTCTTAATCACATGATGCCCTGTACAAATAAATTTACAAATGGTTACTATCTACCTCATCAAGGAATCATCAAGGAAGACAGCACAACCACGAAACTGAGGGTAGTATTTGATGCCTCGACGACAACCACTAGTGGTATCAGTCTTAATGATACCATGCATGTTGGACCAAAATTGCAAAGAGACCTCTCCGAAATACTACTAAGATGGCGTAAACATCGATATGTTTTTACTGCCGATATTGAAAAAATGTATCGGCAGATAAAGATACACAACGACGACATAGAATACCAAAAAATTCTTTGCGAATCTCCGATAGTCAGCCTATCAAAGAATACTGCTTGACAACAGTCACATATGGAACAGCAGCAGCACCATATTTGGCTCTACGTACGCTTCAGCAATTGGCACTAGATGAAAAAGAGGCATATAGTCGAGCTTCACAGATTTTATTAACTGATTTTTATGTAGACGACCTGATGACGGGAGCTAACACTCGCCACGATGCCAAAATGATTCAAAAAGAGCTCACTAGTCTCCTTTCAGAAGGAGGTTTCAAACTGCGCAAGTGGACTACCAACCACCAAGATTTATTGGAAGCAATACCAGAGGATCTTAGAGAAAAGGGTACACAGGAAATCAGCGATGAAGACACCATCAAAACTCTTGGCATACGCTGGTGCCCATCAAGTGACTGTTTTCAATTTAAAGTCAGGCTATCTCCAGCAGACCAGATAGCAACAAAACGATCAGTCCTATCAGACATCGCCAAGATCTTTGATCCACTAGGATGGCTATCACCTGTCATCATACAAGCCAAGATACTTATGCAGGAACTCTGGGTAACAAAACTGTCCTGGAACGCAGTACTTCCACCTGAATTAATGGCGAAATGGACAAGATTTAAAAATGAATTGACATCTGTCCAGACAATAAAAATATACCGTTGGATAAAATACACCCATTGGAGTAATGGAATGGAGATACATGGCTTTTGCGACGCATCCGAAAAAGCATACGCTGCAGTGATATATAGCAGAGTTGAGAATTCACTCGGAGAAATTTCAGTTACAATGCTCACTGCCAAAACTAAGGTCGCACCAATTCGAAAAGAATGCACCCTTCCTCGACTAGAGCTATGCGCAGCAGTTCTATTAACACAACTTCTTAAAAAGGTAGCCAAGGCATTAGACATTTCGGAAACTGCTCTGTATGCATGGACCGATTCCTCAATCACCTTAGCATGGATAAAATGTGATCCTAGCAGATGGAATACGTTTGTAGCTAATCGAGTGGTTGAAATAAAAAGATTTATTAGACCAGAACAGTGGCAGCATATAAAAACTGACGAAAATCCAGCTGACTGTGCATCAAGAGGAATACATCCAACACTGCTAAAAGCACATCCTCTATGGTGGAGCAGGCCTAAATGGCTATCATTATCAAAAAATAAATGGCCTACCTTGTTAAACAATAATTACAGAACTAGTACAGAAATCCGGGAACACCATCTAGTATTACATGTCAATACAAAGAAAACTGACATACTGGAAAGATTTTCAAATCTATCCCGAATGATACGTGTTCTGACATACTGCAAACGATTTGCCACCTGCTGTAAGAAAAAGGAGCCGCTTACAAACGAATTCACTACCGAAGAACTCCATACCACACTAACCAACATAATTAAAACGGTTCAACAGGAATATTTTCATCACGAAATACACCAACTGGAAACGCTGCAAAGTTTGAACAAATCCAGCAAATTACTCACACTCTCGCCGTTCCTGGATGAAAGGGGATTATTGAGAGTAGGGGGAAGACTGGAAAACTCCCTACTCCCCTATGATGAGAAGCATCCCTTCATACTTCCCCATAATCATCACTTTACGACACTTGTTGTCCGAGACGCGCATGAAAGGACACTACACGGGGGAAACCAGAACACACATGCATATGTACTTCGCCGGTATTGGATAATCGATGCCAAAACAGCGATAAGACGTCTCATACACAACTGTACGACCTGCTGCCGTTATAGAGCAACAACGACCAGACAACTTATGGGTACCTTACCAGGCCCAAGAGTCATTCCATCACAGCCCTTTAGTCACACTGGAATGGACTATGCAGGTCCATTTAACATTCGATTATCGCCAGGACGAGGCACTAAAGTGTACAAAGGATATATCGTAATCTTCGTATGCCTCTCTACAAAAGCATTGCACTTAGAGGCAGTTAGTAATATGACTACAGAAGGGTTTCTTGCCGCCTTCAAACGTTTCACATCCAGAAGAGGCCTTTGTACAAATCTATACACTGACAACGGTACCACCTTCGTAGGAGCCAAAAACGAGCTAGATAAGCAGTTCAACCTCGCCGTAAAAGAAATTCACAATCAATCATCCAAGAAGCTTACTACTAACGGAACTCAATGGCACTTCATACCACCAGCAGCACCACACTTCGGCGGACTATGGGAAGCCGGTGTAAAATCAGTGAAGTATCATCTCAAACGAATTGCAGGAGAGATAAATTTCACTTTTGAAGAATTCTCAACGCTACTATGCCAAATTGAAGCGTGTTTAAATTCGCGTCCATTGTGCCCACTCAGTAACGAGCCTAGTGAGTTGACAGCAATCACACCGGGACACTTCCTAATTGGAAGCTCCATAATTATACCTCCTGAACCAACTCCACCGGAAAAACAAATACACTGCTTGAAAAAATTGGAGCTCATAACCAAGCTAAAAAATGACTTTTGGAAAGTGTGGTCCACAGAATATCTGTCGAGATTACAGCAAAGGCCTAAATGGACTAAACAACAGAATAACATTCAGGAAGGAGACTTAGTACTCATAACTGATGAATCCGTACCCCCAGCACGATGGCCGTTGGGAAGAGTAATTCAGGTACATTCAGGGAAAGACGGACTAGTACGCGTAGTTCATATTCGCACAGCAAAAACTACGTTAGAGCGACCAATAGCAAAACTGTGCAAATTGCCGTACGACAAAGAAGAACTGCCAAACACTGACAATAATCAGTCATCAAAAAATCCACTAAACAACAAGTGTATGGCTTCCAAACAGCAGTCCAGAAAACGAACACGCATTCATCCGACCAATATTCCCATCAGACCATCAATAGAAGAACTTAAAAGGACATGCCTCCATTCAAAACAAGGCAAAAGATTTGCATCCGGCACCATCACGTCATTACTACTATTA
>OZ005740.1:119452535-119613319 GCA_963930735.1 Dioctria linearis | reverse complement strand
TGTTCATGGTTGCAGCTTCGATGAGCACCTTGCTAACCTTAAAAACTGTATTCCAGTGATTACGTGAGGCCAACCTAAAGCTCAGTCCAAAAAAATGCCATTTTGTTCAACTAGACGTTAAGTATTTGGGCCACATTGTGTCTGCCAAGGGACTAAAAAACAGACCCGGAAAATACGGAATTTATCAAGTCGTGGCCAGCAGCGAAAAGTAAGAAGAAAGGTCGTAGTTTTCTCGGCCTGACTTCATACTACCGAAGGCTTGTGCGTGACTTCTCAATCATCTCCAAGCCCTTGACCGAGCTTACAGAAGAGAACGGGAAGTTCACGTGGGGACCCAAGCAAGATGCAGTTTTCCAAGAACTGAAAATTCAGCTGACTTCTCTCCTCCTATTTTGGGATTTCCCCAACCGGATGGAGAATTTATATTAGACACAGAAGCCAGCCAGACTGGGCTTGGTGCCATTCTCAACCAAATGCAATTTGGCTACGAAAAATTAATAGAATACTACAGCAAGACACTCAATAAGCCTGAGAGAAATTACTGTGTTACTAGGAGGGTGCTGTTGGCTGTACTGCGAGCGACCGGGCATTTCCATCACTACCTGTTGGCCGGCCCTTTCGGATTCGTACCGACCATGCTTCACTTCGTTGGCTACTGAACTTCAAAGAACCGGACGGCCAGTTAGGCGAGGTAGTTAGAGAGGTTGCAGCAGTATGATTTTGTCATCGAGCATCGATCCGGACAGAAACATCTGAATCCGGATGCACTTTCTCGACAGCCCCTGTGAAAACCTGCGAGCACTGTAGTTAAAAGGAGGTGAAGAGAAGTGGAGCGAGGAATCAATCTAATAGCATCAGACACATTCGTCGACTTATCAGCCGAACAAAAGGAAGATGCTCTTCGGAAACAGATTAAACTGATCAATCATATTCTGTTGGCCTATCATAACAACCCTGATGGTGGGCATTTTGAAATTAGAAAAAACGGCATATAAGATCAAAAACTGTTGGTTCTGGCACACATTGCAAGCCGACGTAGAGAGGTGGTGCGCCAAATTTCTACTGTGCCCACACGAGAAGGGTACCTTCCAGGAAAACTAAAGGAGAACTCCACACATATAACGTTTGGAGTACATTCGAGCGACATATCTATAGATGTGCTAGGCCCCTTCCCTAAAACACATAAAGGCAACAGATACGCAGTAAGTAGTGATGGACTATTTCAGTAAGTGCCGGAGGTCTTTCCGATGCGGGACCAGATGACAGAGACTATTGCGGACGGACTAATAGAAAATGTATTATCGAGATTCGGTATGCCCTTTTCAGTTTCATTCGGACCAGGGAGGAATTTTGAGGCTTAACTTTTTAAAGCAATTCTCCAGCGGTTTGGTATCGAAAAGACAAGAACAACCGCGTTACACCCTCAACCCGACGGAATGGTTGAACGTTTCAATCGAACCTTATAAGAGTAATTGTCCAAGTTCATTGATTGGAGTCAAGCGAACTGGGACCTATATCTACCCTTGGCACTATTGGTCTATCGTTCAGCTACTCATGAAAGCACAAAGTTCACTCCTGCTTTATTAACCCTGGGTAGGATATTGCGTCTACTCTCTGACCTCACCTACGGCCCTATTCCAGCCGAGTCATTTTCCAAACTTTGCAGAATATACAGATGGACTACTAAACGCACTGGAGAGGGTCCATAAATTAGCTCGTACTAATCTTGCTCTTTCTTCCCATAGGAGGAAGACACAATACGAGCTGAGAGCGCATCCTCTTGTCATGTCCCCACTAGCAATCAACCAAAGAAATTACCGACTTAATTAAAAAAAACACTTCTCGAATTATACTGGAACAATTCTTTATTTATGTACACCGCGACTTAACCTATCTTACGCTAAGTAGACTACCTGGCGCTTAGGTAAACTGTACCGACACATGAAACTTGATGCGCTCCAAAAGCAGCTAAAACTTGACTGCACGATAAAAGGCACCCGCCAGACCAGTCATTGGTCTTTTATGCCCCAATATTCGGAAGTAAGCTTTCTTTGCTCACAAACGCGGATCTATACAAACGACACAACCATTTCGTTTGCTCTACCGGTTGCAGCACCTGAGTTGCTTAGTGGTAAACAATCGCCTTACATAATAATTTCCCATGTGAGGTTAATTATTATTGTAATCCTCGATTGCTCCACTAAGCGCTCATCGCCACCTGCTGTTGGGCTAATCAGCAAAACATTCAACGTTGCAGAACAATTCCGTGCGAGGTAATTGTTTAGCAATCGCTGATTATCTTACCAAGATGTGCCTTTGGCTGTTGGAAGAATTTTCCGTATATTGGGCCACAACATCCCTCCCCCCTTGGAAAAAATAGTTTCCGCAGGGAACTAGGTCGGGAGGGTGCAACAGTCTTAATTAAAAAGTGAAAATATCATAAGCCATGGTTCATTTCAGATTCCTGCACATTTTTCATTACATACTTATTATCTAAATCTTTTTATTTTCCTTTCTTATGTTTTTCAATTTTACGTCATTTCACATCTTTTCATTCACATTTACATCATTTTTCTTATCTTTTTCTTCTCTTTCATTTAATTTTTCTATTCATTTCACATTTAATTTTTCTTTTACATTTCATGTCTTTCTTATATTCTTTAAAAACATTATTGTATCTTTTTCCATTGTTAGATATATAAAACGGACAAAAAATTCCTATATTACATTTCTTAGACTTATTCATACATTTAATTTCTCTTTTCTACTGTTTTTTTTTTTTAACATTCAATTTCTCTCATAGTTTCTTCTCATATTTCATTCCTTACAATTTTTTTCTTGCTTTCTGTATTCTATTTTTATTTAACTTATTTTTTTTTTATTTTTCCGAATTTATATTCTTTCTTAGGCTCTCTTTGAATTTTATTAACATTTTTTTGTAATGCCTTTCTTACATCAATTTGTTATACATTATCCCTCCTATTCACTAACATGCATTACCTATTTATTTACAGTTTTAATTTACAAATTTTATTTTAATTCATGTACCTAAATACCATTAACTTAAGAAAAACGCTAACTGCATAATACTACGTTGAGAAGAAAAAAAAAACTAAATAGTAAGCTCTACCTTATCTTGTTATCAAAAAGAAATAAACATTACTTTATACATACATAATACGAAAACTAATCCTACAGTTATTCCAGCTGCACCAGCTGTTTCCCTACGATCGTGGGTAAGTTTACAGTCGGCATGAGAGGCTGTTGTTGGCACTATCACCTGTATATCCTCCGAATGTTCGCTGGGTTGTTTTTCCTTCGGGGTCTGGACTGTTTTCTTCGGGGTCTGAAACTTTTGATTCAGGTCTTTAACAATATTTACATCAAGCGTTTTTGTACTGCTCTTATTCAACTTTCAGCTATTGCTTCCTTTGCTGTAGTATTTCCTGCACAATATTACGTCTTGTAGTGATCGATTATTATTGAATTCCAAACGTTCATGATCTTTTTCCATTTATCAATAGGAATTATCGATACTGCTGTCTTTTATCATCTTCGAAATTTATATGAAATTGAACGCTCATTTATTCCCTTAATTATTTCGATATAATCTTTTGATGTGCAGTACATTTCTTAAAACCTTGAACGAATTTATGGCTTTTAAGATGTGATCATAATAGAACGTATGACCATTTCTTGTTACAGGCGGTTCTTTAATTTCCTTTCAATAAACATCTCAAAGAAAATCGTTTCTCTGAGTGTCGGTGATTGGAACAATGAATGATAATATTTGTAAAATATTACTTATATTCTTTTATGGGTACGATGGAGTTCTCTCAATTATATCGAGAGTCCATCCGTACCGAAAGAAATATTGTTTATCATCAACATTAAATGTCCAACTAGAAATTTCGAAAGTTATTTTTTTTTTCAGCTTTCCAATTATATATTTTTTAAATGAAACTGCCTTTTACTGGGCTAACTACCAAATTTGTTTTAATATGTACGCAAATTAAATAAATAGTCCCGACCATCCGCATATCCATATTTTTTATCTCATTCCCCCATCTTCAGCTGCATAGTTGTAAGTGTTGCTTTCGTTGGTGTGCCGTATCAGTACCTTATTTATCTCCATCTTTGAGCTTCTACACACACTACGTTTCTAGCTACCCTCTTAACCTCTATAATTTAGTACTAAAGTAGCTGTATGCTTATAGATTGGGAAATTTCAACATTATATTTTTCTCATTTTATTTCCATTACTCTTTTGTTTTTATATTTCTCATTTTTTTAACTCGTCTTTCTTTTAAATCTGTTATTTCTTGGTGTTTTCTTTTTTTTTTATTTTCATTATGTAGGTAAACGAAAAGAACTCACTTTTTTCTTATTCTTTTTCTCTTTTTTTCAAAACTTCTCTGTCTTTTAAATGTCTCTTTGTTCCCGTTATTATATAATTTTAAACTTAACACATTTTATTACATGACTTAATCGCGCTTAATATTCGCCATTGATTTCATAATAGACTTTTCTAATAATACCATATACAGATTAAAAATTGTTTTCATTAAGCCATTGTATTTTTATCTGTTCAAATATTTTATTTTTTTTTAAATCTCCAACTATTCTTTTAATAACATTGTCTTACCTTTTAATCTATAAATTTACCTTTCATTGGATCCACTGGGTTACCTTTTATACCTTCTTTCCATATCTTTCTCCGTCCTTAGACTACCAAACTCCGCTCACAGAATTTCTTCTGAAATTAGAGGGAATTTGTTGGACATTTCTTTGGTTACGTCCCCCCGATTCCCGGATCATAACCGTTACTTACCTTGTAACGGGTTATTGAACTTGCAGTAGAAGTCGCATCATCAACATGACTGAAGTTCCGTTCCCCTACTTTCCTTCTGCCTGATGTATTTCTGTCCTATCCGGCATACTATTATGTCGCTGAAATTTAGACTTACCTTCTTGCACACACCCCTGGGATTTCCGTAGCTGAGGATAGAAATTGTTAGTACGCTTATAGCGCCATGCAGCTCGTTCAGAATACTTTCGAGGACCGAGTTGTTCATACGAAGAGTTCACGGGTTTTACAAGATAGGCTCTTGCATTAGCAAGTCTCACAAATGCACATCCAACCACCAGATCATTTCCGCTGTGGCCATAATATTCATCCTCGCCTCCTCCTCTCCTCCCCCAAGTTCTTCGACTCTTGCCTCGTGAAGTCTCGCATTGTCGTGAGCTGTCTCTAACCCTGTCCGTGTTAGATTTCCATTCCGTCGTCTTTGTTATTAACACCTTGCCCGGTGATTTTTGCCTATGTTCATTTCAACCTCCTCTATTCTTGCATGTAAAGGGTTTCTTTGACTGGACAACTGCAGAGTATTTTGGCACAACTTGTTCACTAACTGCAACATTCTCAAAAAACTAACTTTTCTTTCTTTACCTCACCGCGTTTATAACCACAATATCATTTTAACACAGTCCAATAACAGCTCTTTCACTGAGAAATTCATTCCAAGGATACCGTCGGCTGGAATTGAGTCAGTGTCACCAATGGCATTAAATTGGCAAGCCTGCTGACTATTATCTATTTGCAGCTTCGCTTCACAAGTCCCTATGTAGCTCCTAGCAAATCCAACAGCCCTCCGATTCTAATTTTCTGTTGTGTCTGTATGGGCGTATTTCTTTTTATGCTATTGACCTTAATTATGTTACATGTTGAACCGGTATCTACTAAAAGCCTAAACTTGCCTTCTAAAGCTATGTCCGATGGAACTGTGATGATAAATTTACTCTGCGCTTCTAACTTTTCCCTTTCTTTCTCTGCTAAATACTTTTTTTACGCAGATATCCGGATAATGGTCTCGTGTTTGGCAGAATTGGCAATCGAGCCCCTCCCTTCCTGAATGGAATTCATCTTGAATGTCAGTTGCATAGTTTGCCACTCTGACGTGATCAATTCGGCAATTGGATTCCTCGTGTCCATATTCCTGACATTCATTACAGAAGAGTACTTGTTGGCACTCTTTCGTAAAGCGTACAGGCTGACCGCACTTGAAGTCAATGTTTCGGTCTATGTTCATATGCTTTCCCAGGCATTCTTAGTTCTCTTACCTGTAGTCGCCTGGCGTCTCTCTCGAAGTAATCTGCCTCCTCACGTGCCTCGTCCAATCATTGGAATTTTCGGCGTGTTAGGTATACTTGCGTAGTCCGGTTCATCATGCCTGCTTTGAATGTGGCTACTTCATCAGCCTCAACTATGAAATCAGACCCCCGCCCTTACCCTGGATACTTAGCTGAAACTGCCGTTTTAGTTTGATTCAACAAATCTTTCAATCTGTCCGCAAATTCCCTAATGTCCGCCTCCGGGTCTTTGTCCTGCAAGCTATCATTTCGGTTCTTAATTCGCTGTAGAACTTTTTAGGCATATAAGCAGTTTTAATGGTCTGCTGCAATGCCGCAAAATCTTTTGGCTCCTCTGAACTCACCAGATAGTATGCATCCCCCCTTCAACCTATATCTTACACATTTCATGAAGATATCCTGCTCTTCGACCTTAAGACGATCGTAAAGATCTTTGCAGCAGTTTAGGAAGCGGTGCACGGCCTTTGCTAGCTTTGGTGACCTTTCCCCCGAAAACATTGGGACATATTTGGACACCATATTCATGATTTTGTCATGTCCATCAACCATGTTGTTTTGTTGTTCGTGTGATGTTGATTTCTCTATACAACTCTCTATGTTCTTATTCGGCCTTTGTTTTGTAATGTAGCTGCAATCAATAACTACAGCAAGATTACGGCATTTAGGTGGACAGTGTAGCGGTATGAAAAAAGATATGTGTGCTTTGTTTAATGCTGTATTTATTGAATAATTCTAATGCGAAACACTCAAATTTATAAATTCACTAATTAAATTCTGTTCATTAATTGCTTGATTGCATATGTAAGTTATTATGCCCGTATTTTGGCATATATTCAACTAAATGCAATTTGTAGCCTTTTCTAGGTTTTCAACGCCTTTTCAACTTATTTTTAATTCACTTTAAACTTATTTTAACTTAAATACTTAACTATTTTGTTTCCTTGCATATATTCTTAAAATGCCACATTTGGTATGTGGTTTAATTTTATGCAAGAAACTTACTAAATCTACGCACTAATTTAACACAATACTTATCTTTAGAACAAAAAGGAACCCAATACTTCCTGTCCTTTGCCAACACCAACTGCACACAAATTAAGCATGTAAAATATTGTACCTTAAATATGGCACTTTTTATTTTATGCTTAATTGCTGGAACTGAAAAAAAACTTGGTTAAATTCTTGGATCTTATGCTTGGGCATGTGTGATCGCTGTCGAAAAACTGAGAGAGATCTTAGGAATTGCCCCCCCTTTTTATAGGCCCTAAGCGGCCATTTTGACATACGTTCCACAAGAAAAAATGCAAATTAAGCATATTTTTCGACTTTGCTTGACTTGTATACTTATGTCAAAATGTGCCAATTTCCTTCAACTAATTTATTTAAAATTATCCATGAATTTTCGTAATTTATTTTTATTAAATATTTTAATTTTTCTTAAATTTATCAAGATGGCGGCTCCCGAGCCATATTATGACAATTTCCACTGTGGAACGCAAATATTTCTCATTTTTCTTGCATCTCGTCTTCGTATCTTTCTCTTTCCCACTTATTATGGGAATTAATTTTACCTTTTTCCGCGAATATTTATTTACCTGTTAACTTTCGCGGTTTTTAAGCATTACCAACAGGTAGCGCGTAGCCAACTTCGTATAATCAGCTTTTCACCGTGTCAAGTTGACAGTCGCGATCGCGGTATTTTAGTTCGTTAGTGCCGTGTTGTTTTTTCGTGTTTTCTGCACAAATTAAGGATTAATTGTCCAGGTAAGTGTATTTTATTACTTTCTAAGTGTTCCTTATTAATTATTTATGTGTTTCAATATGAATAATTTGCAAGAAATATACAAATTCTGTTAAATTATTCATGTTGGAAATGTAGATTTTGAAATGTCAACAATGATATAAATTGTTGCATTTCCCTAATTATAATGTATGTGCGTGTTAGCAAGTTTTTATGCTTTGCATATTTACGCATATTTGCATGTTTTGCAAATGTTTATTATGCAGAGCATATGAATTTTGCAAAGAGATTACATTATGTACATTTTGCATGTCTTGTTGTTGTACTGCCAAGAAATTGGTTTTCTTGGCAGTTTTGCAATGTGATTTGTAGAATTTATTCTTGTTGTGTTTTGTTAGTTTTCTATTTGATGCATTTAAAAAACTAATTTATGCATTTTTTAATTTCAGATCAGTTCCTGACACTGTGGGATGACCTGGCGGGAATTACCTGGTAAACAATCAAGGGAAGTAAGAAGTATAATTTTTATCCAATGCTAATGTTTTTTTATTGTCTTTTTAGCTGTGCTCAACATACTCCCCCGTTGAACAGTTTGTTCAACTAAAGCATTTTTTATTTTGCGTATACCTCTTTTAAGTTAGTGATGGAAGGTCAAGTTGCCATCCTTATTGACTCGTAGTCGAACCTGGTATTTGTCGGGGTAGGTTAATGACCTTTTAACGATTTCTTTGCTGTTGTATTGCCCTGACGTCAATGCGCTGCAAAAACGTATCGAGGTAAATATTTATCTTCGCGTTCTCGAGTTAGGAATCTTAGAAAGCTGTTATTTGCTCTCATTTCGAATTCCTGATGGTTGTAGTCAGCAGAAGCTTTGTCAAAGCAGTAATGCGGCTGCCATTGACTACTGCTGTTTGTTGTGGATTTGGATTCGTGTAGGGAGTTGGACCCACAAACGGTCGAGTTGTCACCCTGGTCGCTTGACTCGTCGTTGCTTGCTTGTTTGATGCTCTGCTTCGTTGATGCTCGGCTCGTTGATGCTCGGCTCGTTGATGCTCGGCTCGTTGATGCTCGGCTCGTTGATGCTCGGCTTGTTGATGCTCGTCTCGTTGATTGTTCTCCTCTGTCCCGTGGTATCAATTCATGAGCCAATTCTGGTCGAGGCATGCCGAAGACATCGCACCCTGGGTCACGAAGCATCCTGCGTTCTGGACTTCCTGGTGGGCTAAACTGGATATCCTCTAAAATGTATAGCATGTCCTCATGCTCATATTTGGATGACATCTGAAATAGTAGCTTGTTAGTATGGTATATCAAAATGATGATGACCCTCAGCCAACAATGTGACACTTTTGGACAGACCACATGACGACACTAATAACAGGCAGTTAGTCTTATGCTAGTCGTAGAGGACTAATTTTAGCGATTGGTCGTAAGAAACTACCATTTCGCGTTTGACTCGTACTACCCGCACTAGCTCATCGGCAGCTGGATGTATTTGCTCTACTATACCCATTGCCCAGCTAGTGGGTGGCATGTTTTCGCTTTTTACAAGGACAACATCTCCAACATGCATGTTCGGTTGTCTTGTGTACCATTTGGGTCTATTCTGCAATTGGTTATGGTACTCCTGTGACCACTTATCCCAAAATTGTTTATTCAATTGTTGAATGTACTGCCATCTTTTGGACAATACTACAGGTTCATTTGTATAATCAGGTTCTGGAATCGCGTTTAGTGCTTGGCCAATTAGAAATGTCCAGATGTAAGAGAAATAAATCCGCTGGATCATTTCTAACATAGCATAGTGGCCTAGAGTTTAAAAACGCTTCGACCTGAGCTAATAGGGTTGCATACTCTTCAAACGTACATTTGAGGTATTGTAGTGTCCTTCGAAGATGATATTTCACTGACTATACTCCACTTCCCAGATTCCTCCGAAATGTGGAGAGGCTGGAGGGTTAAAGTGCCAGTTGATTTGCTTGGAGGACAAATATTTTGCAGCTTCTGGTGTTGAGGCATGAATGGCTTGTCGTAAATCCTTTTCCAGAAGAGATTTTCCACCAATGAAGTTGGTGCCACAATCTGAATATATTGTCAGTACACAATCCTCTTCTAGCTACAAATCTCTTTAATGCTGCGAGGAATGCTTCAGATGTGAGATCTGACACCAATTCTAAATGTACAGGCATTTGTAGCCATGCAAACAAAGATACAGAAGTATGCCTTTTGTAACTTGGCGTTGCGTAACTTTGAGCTTCTTATTGTTACAGGTCCGCCATAATCAATTCCCACTTTAGTAAATGGTTTCGTTTCATTCACTCGCGGGGTTGGTAAATTTCCCATCAACTGGCTTCTAGTCGTAGTGCGATATTTGAAACATGTAATGCACTATGTAATAGACTTGTAATGCAACGTCTAGCATCTAGTATCCAGTATCGATTTCGACTAGTGCTGAGAACCAATGAGGGACCGCCAGTAGTGTTCCTACATTTAGTTTGTCGATTAAAATTAATGTGACATGATGATCACGTGGTAAGAATGACTGGATGTTTCCTATTGTAGGGAATTGAATCATTAATCTAGTCTACCACCCACTCGTAACAAGCCATTGTCGTCCATAAAAGGATTAAGTTTAATCAACTTGCTATCCTGTGACAACGGATTCTTCTTCAATATAATTTTGTACCCATCTGCGAACACAGTTTGTTTGTACCATTTTAAAATATTGTTAGTTCTGCCTGGCTCCATTCGAGCGAATCGATGTACGGTGAGCGTTTGTTTATTCTGAGGTTGCCGACAATTGTGTATGAATCGTTGCATCATAGCTCCTATGCGAACAAGGCGAGTATATGATGAATATTGTAGAAGGAACTGGTTATCTACTTTTGCTAAAAGATTTGTCGCAATAGGTTCTTTAGCTTCTAGATTGGTTTGTTCTGAAATATCCTTAAATTTTGGCCATGCATCTTGCTCCCGCCGATAGCCATGGTGGGCCGTGCCACCATAGCTGATTATTTATTAAATCCGCAGCAGGCACTCCTCTTGAGGCCACATCCGCAGGATTATGATTCGTTGACATATGACGCCATTGCTCAAAGCGTACGATGTCCTGAATCACTACTACATGATTTGCAACGTACGTTTTCCATCGTGAGGGATGTTCCTTTATCCATTGCAGGACAATCGTAGAATCTGTTCGAGCAGAAACCTGGAACCTGTTGTAAGCGCATGTCCTTCATTGTAGCTTGAAGCAGTCTTGCTAATAATAGAGCTCCATCTAGTTCCAAACGTGGTATGTTCGTTGGCTTTATGGGAGCTACCCTGGTTTTGGCAGTAAGCAAAGTAGTCGGATACATGCCATTCTTTATCTCCCTACACGTAGATAGACTGCTGCAGCGAATGCCCTTTGTTGATGCATCACAGAAGCCATATATTTGGGTTGTCGAGAGACTTCAAATTAATTTTTGAAACTATCCCATTGATGTTCAATGGCTTCGGATACCTTATTGTCCCATGCGCATCCTGTGACCCCACAATGATTGCATAAGCACCTTTGCTGTAATTAAAACTGGTGCTAACCAACCCAAAGGATCGTACAGTGATGCAATATCTGACAAAATGGTTCGTTTGGTTACCTTGGCATGCATTTTCCAAGGTTTGGTCAAGAAGGAAAATTTATCTGATTTAGGATGCCAACGAATTCCTAACGTTTTTACAGATTCCGTGTCCGAAATCATTAACGTATCCTTGAATTCGCGCTGTTCTGGGGGAAGATGTTTCAACAAGTACGAATTGTTACTTGTCCATTTCCTCAAATTGAATCCTCCTGCTTTCAACATGCTAATTAGATCTCTAATAGATCTTTCGCATCTTCTATGCTCTCAGCTCCAGTGAGTAGGTCGTCCACATAGAAAAATGTGGCTGTGACCTTTGAAGCTAGGGGCCATTTTTGTTGCTCATCACATGCTAGTTGTTGAAGCGTCTGAATGGCTAAGTATGGCGCTGAAGACGTTCCAAAGGTCACCGTATTCAGCTGAAATCTTGGATCTCCTTAGTTTTAGGATGTCTCCAAATGATTCACTGAAAGGTACGATGATCCGGATGCATGGTTATCATACGGTACATCTTTTCAATGTCCCGCGTTCATAGAAATCTTGTTTTTACGCCAGTTGAGCAACGTGGCGAATAATTTAGGTTGTAAAACTGGTCCCTTTAATAGGAAATCATTGAGTGAGTTGCCATTTGAACGTTTTCGCTGAAGCGTCAAATACTACTCTCACCTTTGTTGTCATGCTTTCCTTGACAACTGCATGGTGAGGTATGTAGTAGTGTGGCTCGTTGTTGTTGGGTGGAGGAATTTCCTCCATGTGACCCAACTCAAGATATTCATCTAACATCTCATTCACATCATTCACAAATGGTAATTTCACTTGATAAGTCCCATTGTGAAGACGTTGATGGGTGAGTTGATTATCTCTGTTGACATTACCTGTCTTCTTTGTTGAGAATCGGATTTGTGGGAAACCCTTCTGTTTCCCAAAACAGTTTAAGTTGTTCAGCTAAGTCATCAGTTGTGACGGTAATCGCTAATGAATTGTTTTCTACAACATTTGTTGTCTTAATGGCTGTAGAGGTAGTATTAGATCCTTGTTTAATGCCGTTTAAGACTATCTGAGCATAAACTCTTGCTCCTAGTAAAGCATTTACCTTTCCAGGCTTCCAAAATGTGGGATCAGCTAGTGGCATTTATTGAGATGTAAACATTCCCTTTAGAGATTATTCTGGAAGGTAAAGGATCTGTGATTTTGTTCAATATTAGAAAATTTTCTTCTATATTCTTGTAGACTTCGCTTTTTTTTTTTTCGTGATCGAAGTGTAAGTGTGGTTTGCTGCTTTTGAGATTGCTGTATGGCTAGTTTTTAAGCCAGTAATTGATACTGCAGTTGGGCTGCGACATACTACCAGTTTCCTGCAGGCTTCCTCTGTAATAAAGGATGATTGCGAGCCACTATCTATGAGACATCTTAGAATATGTGAGTTCCCGCTTTTAGTTTGTGCCACTACTAGCGCTGTTGATAGTAGGGCATTATGGTCCCTCTCTAGTTACAAAGTTTTGACTAGTGTTTAAGTCGTCAGTGTTGTTCACTGACTGTAATCGTGGAGAGCGTTTGTGAATAGTATTGCTAGCTTGATTGACTTGACTTGAGTTCGAGCTAACGTTGTTAGTAGTAGACCTATGCTCAGTTCCGACAGTGTAACGTAGAGCTTGTCAGGCGACAGATCCACCTACATTCACTTGTACCTGAATGTAGATACATACTGCATCCGACACCTCTTTGTTACAAAATCATCGCGGGATTAGCGTGATTAGCAAATATGCTGCTAGCGATCAGCCGGCTTGGGGTGGTTCTTGCCACCCACATCCCTTGATGCTTGTTAAGCTGTGCAAAATCGTCAACATAACTGATCAGACAGACGGACGGACAGAAAAAAAAAGATCTAATGCAGGCTTCCTTCTCATGGTGGAACCTGAAAGCCTAAAAAGAAGAAAATTGATTTTATTTATATGCTTCAAATGGAAGGAGAATAGAAGGACCTCAGCAACGCCGAACAAGTGCTAATTCACCCTGGAGAGATGCTGGCAAATGATCGATTGAGAGAGAGTGAGGAGAGCTGAAAGGGGTCTCTGATGTTGTTGAGACCCCGGATTTGGGTAATAATGGGCCCGATCGCCCACATCCACCCTGGCTAAGCCTCCAAAGCCATATCAAAATGCTCAGCCCCATCTGTACGTGTTTTACATCTATTGCCGTGTGTATGTGGAAACGACCTTCCTCTCCTATCCCCGACCATCCCCTTAATGCAACTACTCCCCTCCATCGTGCTGAATCCGTTACCAATCTGTAAAAAAAAGAAGAAAGCAACTTGGAGAAGGACGGCCAAAGGTGACCAAAGTAAATCACCCAAAAGAAGAAGGAAGGCGTATCAAGGAACTCAAAATTTCATCAAGTCCAAATCAAAATAATATATTTATTGCGGTTGTCTATGCATATGTATCGCTTATGAGGAGGAAACCCGATCACACAAAGATTCACATGGTTAATATATAAAAACTAAAGGAAACAAAGTCTCCGGTTAATCTCAATCTAGATCAAAATCCTTACAACTAGCCCTAATAAGCGCTTTCCTATTATGTGACTTATCGAGCCCTGTGATCGACGCCTAAACTTAGATGTACACTAAATGATTTTAACACTGTAAAATTAAGAACAAAAGAACACGAAGCAAATGATAATACTTAGAGAAAATTTGAGCTAACCTTGTGGTCCGCTATGGACTTACATAACACCTGATTTACTCATTTTCGGGGTCTCCTCCTTTACCAAAAGGGTTGGAAACTGGTTTTCCAACTATCTGCTATCTGCTTCAAGACTATACGTTGAAGTCTGAGTTCACCTCCTCGCTTCCCTGCTCCTTGGGTATGTAAGAGCGAAATGTTTTGCCGTAGTTTCTGCCAGAGGGATACTTCCTCGCCGGTATAAATCCAACTTGCCGTCACACAGGAAAAATTTTCAAAATGATCTTTGTTACGTGCATGGAACCTTTTGTTCAAATTTTCTCTCAGGTTCGCCACTACTACGGTATATAAGACTCACCGTCGCACAGGTAAATATTTCAAATAATGCAAATTATATGTGCACAGCATTAATTCTAAAATTTTCTTTCAGTTCAGCAGTAGAAGGATCTTTAGGAAAATCACTGTCGCACAGGTAAATATTCCATTTAATACAAGTTATAAGTGCACCAAAATTTTCTTTTCAGTTCACCAATCGAAAGATCTACATGAAAATCACTGTCGCAGGTAAATATTCTAATTAATACAAATTACGACTGCACAGAATGAATCAATCAAAATTTCCTTTTCAGTTCACTAATAGGAAGACCTACAAATAATATCACTGTCAAAGGTAAATATTCTAATTAATACAATTTACGACTGCACAGAATGAATCAATCAAAATTTTCTTTTCAGTTCATTACTAGGAAGATCTATATGAACAAAAAATCACTGGCGCACAGGTAAATAATTCAATTAATAAAATTTCTTGAATGCGCAACCTTAATAACAACATTTTTTTTTCAGTTCACTGTTAGAAAGATCGATATGAAAATCGCTGGCGCCCAGGTAAATATTTCAAACATTAAAACTTATAAATGTGCAGCATTAATACCTACAGTTTACTTTCAGTTCATTATTAGAAAGATCTTAGGAAAAATCACTGTCGCACAGGTAAATATTCTAATTAACACAATTTATGAATCACAATTTTTTCTTTCAGTTCACTGTTAGAAAGATTATTAGAAAGATCTTTAGGAAAAATCACGGTCGCACAGGTAAAAATTTTAATTAACACAATCTATGAATGTGCAACATTAATAACAAATTTTTTCTTTCAGTTCACTGTTAGAAAGATTATTAGAAAGATCTTTAGGAAAAATCACGGTCACACAGGTAAATATTCAAATTAACACAATCTATGAATGTGCAACATTAATAACAAATTTTTTCTTTCAGTTCACTATGGGAAAGATCTTTAGGAAAAATCACTGTAGCACAGGTAAGTATTCCAATTAATTCCATTTATGAATGTGCAACATTAATACTAAAATTTTCTTTCAGTTCACTATTAGAAAGATCTTAGGAAAAATCACTGTCGCACAGGTAAATATTCTAATAAACACAATCTATGAATGTGCAACATTAATAACAAATTTTTCTTTCAGTTCACTGTTAGAAAGATTATTGGAAAGAGCTAAATGAAAATCACTGGCACACAGGTAAATAATTCAATTAATAAAATTTCTTGAATGCGCAACCTTAATAATAACATTTTCTTTCAGTTCACTATTAGAAAGATCCATGTGAAAAAAATCTAAATGAAAATCACTGGTGCACAGGTAAATAATTCAATTAATAACATTTATGAATGTGCAACATTAATACTAAAATTTTCTTTCAGTTCACTATTAGAAAGATCATTAGGAAAAATCACTGTAGCACAGGTAAATATTCCGATTAATACCATTTGTGAATGTGCAACATTAATACTAATTTTTTTCTTTCAGTTCACTATTAGAAAGATCTTAGGAAAAATCACTGTCGCACAGGTAAATATTCTAATAAACACAATCTATGAATGTGCAACATTAATAACAAATTTTTCTTTCAGTTCACTGTTAGAAAGATTATTGGAAAGAGCTAATTGAAAATCACTGGCGCACAGGTAAATAATTCAATGTATAAAATTTCTTGAATGCGCAACCTTAATAACAACATTTTCTTTCAGTTCACTATTAGAAAGATCCATGTAAAAAAAATCTAAATGAAAATCACTGGTGCACAGGTAAATAATTTAATTAATACCATTTATGAATGTGCAACATTAATACTAAAATTTTCTTTCAGTTCACTATTAGAAAGATCTTTAGGAAAAATCAATGTAGCACAGGTAAATATTCTGATTAATACCATTTGTGAATGTGCAACATTAATACTAAAATTTTTCTTTCAGTTCACTATTAGAAAGATCTTAGGAAAAATCACTGGCGCAAAGGTAAATATTCTAATAAACACAATCTATGAATGTGCAATATTAATAACAAATTTTTCTTTCAGTTCACTGTTAGAAAGATTATTGGAAAGAGCTAAATGAAAATCACTGGCGCACAGGTAAATAATTCAATGAAAAAATTTCTTGAATGCGCAACCTTAATAACAACATTTTCTTTCAGTTCACTATTAGAAAGATCCATGTGAAAAAAATCTAAATGAAAATCACTGGTGCACAGGTAAATAATTCAATTAATAACATTTATGAATGTGCAACATTAATACTAAAATTTTCGTTCAGTTCACTATTAGAAAGATCATTAGGAAAAATCACTGTAGCACAGGTAAATATTCCGATTAATACCATTTGTGAATGTGCAACATTAATACTAATTTTTTTCTTTCAGTTCACTATTAGAAAGATCTTTAGGAAAAATCACTGTAGCACAGGTAAATATTCTGATTAATACCATTTGTGAATGTGCAACATTAATACTAAAATTTTTCTTTCAGTTTACTATTAGAAAGATCTTTATGAAAAATCACTGGCGCACAGGTAAATAATCCACTTAATAAAACTTATGAATGTGCAGCATTAATACCAAAATTTTCTTTCAGTTCACCAACAAGATGATATACATGAAAATCACTGTCGCACAGGTAAATATTCTAATTATAAAATTTACGACCAGAATGAATAAACTAAAAATTTTCTTTCAGTTCACTAATAGAAAGATCTACATGGAAAATCACGGCCGCACAGGTATATATTCCAATTAATAAAATTTACGACCAGAATGAATAAACTAAAAATTTTTCTTTCAGTTCACAAAATTTTCTTTCAGTTCACTAATAGAAAGATCTACATGTAAAATCACGGCCGCACAGGTATATATTCCAATTAATAAAATTTACGACCAGGATGAATAAACTAAAAAAATTTCTTTCAGTTCACTAATAGAAAGATCTACATGGAAAATCACGGCCGCACAGGTATATATTCCAATTAATAAAATTTACGACCAAAATGAATAAACTAAAAATTTTTCTTTCAGTTCACAAAATTTTCTTTCAGTTCACTAATAGAAAGATCTACATGTAAAATCACGGCCGCACAGGTATATATTCCAATTAATAAAATTTACGACCAGGATGAATAAACTAAAAAAATTTTTTTCAGTTCACAAAATTTTCTTTCAGTTCACTAATAGAAAGATCTACATGGAAAATCACGGCCGCACAGGTATATATTCCAATTAATAAAATTTACGACAAGAATGAATAAACTAAAAATTTTTCTTTCAGTTCTCTAATAGAAAGATCTACATGGAAAATCACGGCCGCACAGGTATATATTCCAATTAATAAAATTTACGACCAGAATGAATAAACTAAAAATTTTTCTTTCAGTTCACAAAATTTTCTTTGAATTCACAAAATTTTCTTTCAAAGAAAATCTGAAATTTTCCACTGCGGATTAGTCGCGAGCCGATGGACAATGCGCGGACGCCTGAAGTTCCCGTGGAAGATAAAAAAAAACACGAAAGGAGAAAATCCCCAAGAAGGGAAAACAAAAAAAAAACTCTAAGACTGATTTTAAATAAAGACGAATCACGACTCAATTTTTCTGCGACCGTTCTCGTTCAACGCCAAAAAGCAACTCCCCGACTACACGCAGTCTCCCTACATTGCGAACGTTCTTCACTCAGTCACCGGCAAGCGAGCGCCTTTTTTCTTCCCAGAATTTTTTTGTTCTTCTTTCAAGCCTGCTGCAACACATTGCATGATGGCATCACGCGATCTGTTACAGCTAGGCGAATTGCCGTTTTCGTCGCTTTGGTGTGGTTGACTAGCGACTAGTTTCGAACGAAAAATTGTATTTTGTGCTCATTTTGCACATTTTAAAATTTTTCGACTGAAAAATATTCTGCTGTTGTTGTTGTTTCTTTTAGATCTGACTACATACCCGCATGTATAAATATGTCTTTATCTTTTCAGGAATTTTTTTAATATGAAGAAGTAGCATAGGGCTACTTCTTGTAACTATATAGATTTTATCTTTTATTTTTCCAGGAATTTTTGAACTATGGAGAAGTAGCATAGGGCTACTTCTTGAAAATATATAAATTTTATCTTTTCAGGAATCATCTAATATGAAGAAGTAGCATAGGGCTACTTCTTGAAAATATATAAATTTTATCTTTTCAGGAATCTTCTAATATGAAGAAGTAGCATAGGGCTACTTCTTGAAAATATATAAATTTTATATTTTCAGGAATTTTCTCATAGGGAGAAGTAGCATAGGGCTACTTCTCGGAAATAGCTAAATTTTATTATATAATATACATTGGGAAATCATGGGGTTTTCTCTACAGACGTAGAGAAGCCAAACGAAAGTAGCGTAAGGGGGTATACGCTACAGCGTGTGGACGACCCACCGAGAGTCTCATGCCGGGCAAAACGAGGAAGGGAGAGAATAGAGAGAAAAGAAAAAAAACAAGAAGGTTAAATTCTTGGATCTAATGCTTAGGCATGTGTGAGCGCTGTCGAAAAACTGAGAGAGATCTTAGGAATTGCCCCCTTTCTATAAGCTCTGAGCGGCCATTTTGACATACGTTCCACAAGAAAAATGCAAATTAAGCATATTTTTCGACTTTGCTTGACTTGTATACTTATGTCAAAATGTGCCAATTTCCTTCAACTAATTTATTTAAAATTATCCATGAATTTTCGTAATTTATTTTATTAAATATTTTAATTTTTCTTAAATTTATCAAGATGGCGGCTCCCGGCCATATTATGACAATTTCCACTGTGGAACGCAAATATTTCTCATTTTTCTTGCATCTCGTTTTCGCATCTTTTTCTTTCCCACTTATTATGGGAATTAATTTTACCTTTTTCCGCGAATATTTATTTACCTGGTAACTTTCGCGGTTTTTAAGCATTACCAACAGGTAACGCGTTGCCAACTTCGTATAATCAGCTTTTCACCGTGTCAAGTTGACAGTCGCGATCGCGGTATTTTAGTTCGTTAGTGCCGTGTTGTTTTTCGTGGTTTCCTGCACAAATTGAGGATTAATTGTCCAGGTAAGTGTATTTTATTACTTTCTAAGTGTTCCTTATTAATTATTTATGTGTTTCAATATGAATAATTTGCAAGAAATATACAAATTCTGTTAAATTATTCATGTTGGAAATGTAGATTTTGAAATGTCAACAATGATATAAATTGTTGCATTTCCCTAATTATAATGTATGTGCGTGTTGCAAGTTTTTATGCTTTGCATATTTAAGCATATTTGCATGTTTTGCAAATGTTTATTATGCAGAGCATATGAATTTTGCAAAGAAATTACATTATGTACATTTTGCATGTCTTTGTTGTTGTACTGCCAAGAAATTGGTTTCTTGGCAGTTTTGCATGTGATTTGTAGAATTTATTCTTGTTCTGTTTGTTAGTTTTCTATGTGATGCATTTAAAAACTAATTTATGCATTTTTTTAATTTTAGATCAGTTCCTGACACCGTGGGATGACCTGGAGGGAATTACCTGGTAAACATCAAGGGAAGTAAGAAGTACAATTTTTATCCAATGCTAATGTGTTTTTATTGTCTTTTTAGCTGTGCTCAACATATTCCCCCCATTGAACAGTTTGTTCAACTAAAGCATTTTTTATTTTGCGTATACCTCTTTTATGTTAGTGATGGAAAGTCAACTTGCCATCCTTATTGACTGGTAGTCGAACCTGGTATTTGTCGGGTAGGTTAATGACCTTTTAACGATTTCTTTGCTGTTGTATTGCCCTGACGTCAATGCGCTGCAAAACGTATCGAGGCAAATATATATCTTCGCGTTCTCGAGTTAGGAATCTTAGAAAGCTGTTATTTGCTCTCATTTCGAATTCCATGATGGTTGTAGTCAGCAGAAGCTTTGTCAAAGCAGTAATGCGGCTGCCATTGACTACTGCTGTTTGTTGTGGTTTTGGATTCGTGTAGGGAGTTGGACCCACAAACGGTCGAGTTGTCACCCTGGTCGGTTGACTCGTCGTTGCTTGGCTTGTTGATGCTCTGCTCGTTGATGCTCGGCTCGTTGATGCTCGGCTCGTTGATGCCCGGCTCGTTGATGCTCGGCTCGTTGATGCTCGGCTTGTTGATGCTCGTCTCGTTGATTGTTCTCCTCTGTCCCGTGGTATCAATTCATGAGCCAATTCTGGTCGAGGCATGCCGAAAACATCGCACCCTGGGTCACGAAGCATCCTGCGTTCTGGACTTCCTGGTGGGCTAAACTGGATATCTTCTAAAATGTATAGCATATCCTCCTGCTCATATTTGGATGACATCTGAAATAGTAGCTTGTTAGTATGGTGTATTAAAATGATGATGACCCTCAGCCAACAATGTGACACTTTTGGACAGACACATAACGACACTAATAACAGGCAGTTAGTCTTATGTCGTAAGAAACTACCATTTCGCGTTTTGACTCGTACTACCCGCACTAGCTCATCGGCAGCTGGATGTATTTGCTCTATTATACCCATTGACTAGCTAGTGGTTGGCATGTTTTCGCTTTTAACAAGGACAACATCTCCAACATGCATGTTCGGTTGTCTTGTGTACCATTTGGGTCTGTTCTGCAATTGGTTATGGTAGTCCTTTGACCACTTATCCCAAAATTGTTTATTCAATTGTTGAATGTACTGCCATCTTTTGGACAATACTACAGGTTCATTTGTATAATCAGGTTCTGGAATCGCGTTTAGTGCTTGGCCAATTAAGAAATGTCCAGTTGTAAGAATAAATAAATCCGCTGGATCATTTCTAACATAGCATAGTGGCCTAGAGTTTAAACACGCTTCGACCTGAGCTAATAGGGTTGCATACTCTTCAAACGTACATTTGGAGTATTGTAGTGTTCTTCGAAGATGATATTTAACTGACTATACTCCCGCTTCCCAGATTCCTCCGAAATGTGGAGAGGCTGGAGGGTTAAAGTGCCAGTTGATTTGCTTGGAGGACAAATATTTTGCTGCTTCCGGTGCTGAGGTATGACTGGCTTGTCGAAAATCCTTTTCCAGAAGAGATTTTCCACCAATAAAGTTGGTGCCACAATCTGAATATATGTCAGCACACAATCCTCTTCTAGCTACAAATCTCTTTAATGCTACGAGGAATGCTTCAGATGTGAGATCTGACACTAATTCTAAATGTACAGCTTTTGTAGCCATGCAAACAAAGATACAGAAGTATTCCTTTTGTAACTTGGCGTTGCGTCACTTTGAGCTTCTTATTGTTACAGGTCCGGCATAATCAATTCCCACTTTAGTAAATGGTTTCGTTTCATTTACTCGCGGGGTTGGTAAATTTCCCATCAACTGGCTTCTAGTCGTAGTGCGATATTTGAAACATGTAATGCACTTATGTAATCGACTGGTAATGCAACGTCTAGCATCTAGTATCCAGTATCGATTTCGACTAGTGCTGAGAACCCATGAGGGACCGCCATGTAGAGTTTCTACATGTAGTTTGTCGATTAAAATTAATGTGACATGATGATCACGTGGTAAGATGACTGGATGTTTCCTATTGTAGGGAATTGAATCATTATCTAGTCTACCACCCACTCGTAACAAGCCATTGTCGTCCATAAAAGGATTAAGTTTAATCAACTTGCTATTCTGTGAGAACGGATTCTTGTTCAATATAATTTTGTACTCATCTGCGAACACAGTTTGTTGTACCAGTTAAAATATTGTTAGTTCTGCCTGGCTCGATTCGAGCGAATCGATGTACTGTGAGCTTTTATTCTAAGGATGCCGACAATTGTGTATGAATCGTTGCATCATAGCTCCTATGCGAACAAGGCGAGTATATGATGAATATCGTAGAAGGAACTGGTTATCTGCTTTTGCTAAAAGATTTATCGCAATAGGCTCTTTAGCTTCTAGATTGGTTTGTTCTGAAATATCCTTAAATTTTGGCCATGCATCTGGTTCCGCCGATAGCCATGATGGGCCGTGCCAGCATAGCTGATTATTTATAAAATCCGCAGCAGGCACTCCTCTTGAGGCCACATCCGCAGGATTATGATTCGTTGACACATGACGCCATTGCTCAAAGCGTACGATGTCCTGAATCACTACTACATGATTTGCAACGTACGTTTTCCATCGTGAGGGATGTTCCTTTATCCATTGCAGGACAATCGTAGAATCTGTTCGAGCAGAAACTGGAACCTGTTGTAAGCGCATGTCCTTCATTGTAGCTTGAAGCAGTCTTGCTAATAATAGAGCTCCATCTAGTTCCAAACGTGGTATGGTCGTTGGCTTTATGGGAGCTACCCTGGTTTTGGCAGTAAGCAAAGTAGTCGTATACATGCCATTCTTATCTCCTACACGTAGATAGACTGCTGCAGCGAATGCCTTTGTTGATGCATCACAGAAGCCATGTATTTGGGTTGTCGAGAGACTTCAAATTATTTTTGAAACTATCCCATTGATGTTCAATGGCTTCGGATACCTTATTGTCCCATGCGCATCCTGTGACCCACAATGATTGCATAAGCACCTTTGCTGTAATTAAAACTGGTGCTAACCAACCCAAAGGATCGTACAGTGATGCAATATCTGACAAAATGGTTCGTTTGGTTACCTTGGCATGTATTTTCCAAGGTTTGGTCAAGAAGGAAAATTTATCTGATTTAGGATGCCAACGAATTCCTAACGTTTTTACAGATTCCGTGTCCGAAATCATTAACGTATCCTTGAATTCGCGCTGTTCTGGGGAAGATGTTTCAACAAGTACGAATTGTTACTTGTCCATTTCCTCAAATTGAATCCTCCTGCTTTCAACATGCTAATTAGGTCTCTAATAGATCCTTCGCATCTTCTATGCTCTCAGCTCCAGTGAGTAGGTCGTCCACATAGAAAAATTGTGGCTGTGACCTTTGAAGCTAGGGGCCATTTTTGTTGTTCATCACATGCTAGTTGTTGAAGCGTCTGAATGGCTAAGTATGGCGCTGAAGACGTTCCAAAGGTCACCGTATTCAGCTGAAATCTTGGATCTCCTTAGTTTTAGGATGTCTCCAAATGATTCGCTGAAAGGTACGATGATCCGGATGCATGGTTATCATACGGTACATCTTTTCAATGTCCGCGTTCATAGAAATCTTGTTTTTACGCCAGTTGAGCAACGTGGCGAATAATTTAGGTTGTAAAACTGGTCCCTTTAATAGGAAATCATTGAGTGAGTTGCCATTTGACGTTTTCGCTGAAGCGTCAAATACTACTCTCACCTTTGTTGTCGTGCTTTCCTTGACAACTGCATGGTGAGGTATGTAGTCGTGTGGCTCGTTGTTGTTGGGTGGAGGTATTTCCTCCATGTGACCCAACTCGAGATATTCATCTAAACATCTCTCATATTTGGACTTCAAAGTTTGATTCCTTTCAAGTGGACGTTGTATTCCTTGAAAGCGTTTAATTGCTTGTGGTCTTGATTGCCCTAGGTCAGGCAATTCATCATTCACAAATGGTAATTTCACTTGATAAGTCCCATTGTGAAGACGTTGATGGGTGAGTTGATATCTCTGTTGACATTACCTGTCTTCTTTGTTGAGAATCGGATTTGTGGGAAACCCTTCTGTTTCCCAAAACATTTTAAGTTGTTCAGCTAATTCATCAGTTGTGACGGTAAACGCTAACGTATTGTTTTCTACAACATTTGTTGTTGACCCTAGTAAAATCCAACCAAATATTGTCTTAATGGCTGTAGAGGTAGTATTAGATCCTTGTTTAATGCCGTTTAAGACTATCTGAGCATAAACTCTTGCTCATAGTAAAGCATCTACCTTACCAGGCTTCCAAAATGTGGGATCAGCTAGTGGCATTTTATTGAGATGTATACATTCCCTTTTAGAGATTATTCTGGAAGGTAAAGGATCTGTGATTTTGTTCAATATTAGAAAATTTTCTTCTAATATTCTTGTAGACTTCGCTTTTCGTGATCGAAGTGTAAGTGTGGTTTGCTGCTTTGAGATTGCTGTATGGCTAGTGTTTAAGCCAGTAATTGATACTGAAGTTGGGCTGCGACATACTCCCAGTTTCCTGCAGGCTTCCACTGTAATAAAGGATGATTGCGAGCCACTATCTATGAGACATCTTAGAATATGTGAGTTCCCGCTTTTTGTTTGTGCCACTACTAGCGCTGTTGATAGTAGGGCATTATGGTCCTCTCTAGTTACAAAGTTTTGACTAGTGTTTAAGTCGTCAGTGTTGTTCACTGACTGTAACCGTGGAGAGCGTTTGTGAATAGTATTGCTAGCTTGACTGACTTGACTTGAGTTCGCGCTAACGTTGTTAGTAGCTGACCTATGCTCAGTTCCGACAGTGTAACGAAGAGCTTGTCAGGCGACAGATCCACCTACATTCACTTGTACCTGAATGTAGATACATACTGCATCCGACACCTCTTTGTTACAAAATCATCGCGGGATTAGCGTGATTAGCAAATATGCCGCTAGCGATCAGCCGGCTTGGGGTGGTTCTTGCCACCCACATCCCTTGATGCTTGTTAAGCTGTGCAAAATCGTCAACATAACTGATCAGATAGACGGACGGACAGAAAAAAAAAAGATCTAATGCAGGCTTC
Organism: Dioctria linearis; assembly: GCA_963930735.1. Classification (NCBI taxonomy): domain Eukaryota; kingdom Metazoa; phylum Arthropoda; class Insecta; order Diptera; family Asilidae; genus Dioctria; species Dioctria linearis. The sequence goes on along the minus strand of OZ005740.1, from coordinate 119,588,168 downwards.
CTTCTCATGGTGGAACCTGAAAGCCTAAAAAGAAGAAAATTGATTTTATTTATATGCTGCAAAAGGAAGGAGAATAGAAGACCTCAGCAACGCCGAACTAGTGCTAATTCACCTGGAGAGATTACAACGCTGGAAATGAGCGATTGAGAGAGAGTGAGAGAGCTGAAAGGGGTCTCTGATGTTGTTGAGACCCCGGATTTGGGTAATAATGGGCCCGATCGCCCACATCCACCCTGGCTAAGCCTCCAAAGCCGTATCAAAATGCTCAGCCCCATCTGTACGTGTTTTACATCTATTGCCGTGTGTATGTGGAAACGACCTCCCTCCTATCCCCGACCATCCCCTTAATGCAACTACTCCCTCCATCGTGCTGAATCCATTACCAATCTGTAAACAAAAGAAGAAAGCAACTTGGAGAAGGACGGCCAAAGGTGACCAAAGTAAATCACCCAAAAGAAGAAGGAAGGCGTATCAAGGAACTCAAAATTTCATCAAGTCCAAATCAAAATAATTTATTTATTGCGGTTGTCTATGCACATGTATCGCTTATGAGGGAGGAAACCCGATGACACAAAGATTCACATGGTTAATATATAAAAACTAAAGGAAACAAAGTCTCCGGTTAATCTCAATCTAGATCAAAATCCTTACAACTAGCCCTAATAAGCGCTTTCCTATTATGTGACTTATCGAACCCTGTGATCGACGCCTAAACTTAGATGTACACTAAATGATTTTAACACTGTAAAATTAAGAACAAAAGAACACGAAGCAAATGATAATACTTAGAGAAAATTTGAGCTAACCTTGTGGTCTGCTATGGACTTACATAACACCTGATTTACTCATTTTCGGGGTTTCCTCCTTTATCAAAAGGGTTGGACACTGGTTTTCCAACTATCTGCTATCTGCTTCAAGACTACGTTGAAGTCTGAGTTCACCTCCTCGCTTCCCTGCTCCTTGGGGTATGTAAGAGCGAAATGTTTTGCCGTAGTTTCTGCCAGAGGGATACTTCCTCGCCGGTATAAATCCAACTTGCCGTCACACAGGAAAAATTTTCAAAATGATCTTTGTTACGTGCATGGAACCTTTTGTTCAAATTTTCTCTCAGGTTCGCCACTACGATGGTATATAAGACTCACCGTCGCACAGGTAAATATTTCAAATAATGCAAATTATATGTGCACAGCATTAATACAAAACTTTTCTTTCAGTTCAGCAGTAGAAGGATCTTTAGGAAAATCACTTTCGCACAGGTAAATATTCCATTTAATACAAGTTATAAGTGCACCAAAATTTTCTTTTCAGTTCACTAATTCAAAGATCTACATGAAAATCACTGTCGCAGGTAAATATTCTAATTAATACAAATTACGACTGCACAGAATGAATCGATCAAAATTTCCTTTTCAGTTCACTAATAGGAAGATCTACAAAAAAATTACTGTCACAGGTAAATATTCTAATTAATACAATTTACGACGGCACAGAATGAATCAATCAAAATTTTCTTTTCAGTTCATTACTAGGAAGATCTATATGAACAAAAAATCACTGGCGCACAGGTAAATAATTCAATTAATAAAATTTCTTGAATGCGCAACCTTAATAACAACATTTTTTTTTCAGTTCACTGTTAGAAAGATCGATATGAAAATCGCTGGCACCCAGGTAAATATTTCAAACATTAAAACTTATAAATGCGCAGCATTAATACCTACAGTTTACTTTCAGTTCACTATTAGAAAGATCTTAGGAAAAATCACTGTCGCACAGGTAAATATTCTAATTAACACAATTTATGAATGTGCAACATTAATAACAAATTTTTCTTTCAGTTCACTGTTAGAAAGATTATTAGAAAGGTCTTTAGGAAAAATCACGGTCACACAGGTAAATATTCAAATTAACACAATCTATGAATGTGCAACATTAATAACAAATTTTTTCTTTCAGTTCACTATGGGAAAGATCTTTAGGAAAAATCACTGTAGCACAGGTAAGTATTCCAATTAATACCATTTATGAATGTGCAACATTAATACTAAAATTTTCTTTCAGTTCACTATTAGAAAGATCTTTAGGAAAAATCAATGTATCACAGGTAAATATTCTGATTAATACCATTTTGTGAATGTGCAACATTAATACTTAAATTTTTCTTTCAGTTCACTATTAGAAGGATCTTAGGAAAAATCACTGTCGCACAGGTAAATATTCTATTAAACACAATCTATGAATGTGCAACATTAATAACAAATTTTTCTTTCAGTTCACTGTTAGAAAGATTATTGAAAAGAGCTAAATGAAAATCACTGGCACACAGGTAAATAATTCAATTAATAAAATTTCTTGAATGCGCAACCTTAATAATAACATTTTCTTTCAGTTCACTATTAGAAAGATCCATGTGAAAAAAATCTAAATGAAAATCACTGGCGCACAGGTAAATAATTCAATGAATAAAATTTCTTGAATGCGCAACCTTAATAACAACATTTTCTTTCAGTTCACTATTAGAAAGATCCATGTGAAAAAAAATCTAAATGAAAATCACTGGTGCACAGGTAAATAATTCAATTAATAACATTTATGAATGTGCAACATTAATACTAAAATTTTCTTTCAGTTCACTATTAGAAAGATCATTAGGAAAAATCACTGTAGCACAGGTAAATACTCTGATTAATACCATTTGTGAATGTGCAACATTAATACTAATTTTTTTTCTTTCAGTTCACTATTAGAAAGATCTTTAGGAAAAATCACTGTACCACAGGTAAATATTCTGATTAATACCATTTGTGAATGTGCAACATTAATACTAAAATTTTTCTTTCAGTTTACTATTAGAAAGATCTACATGAAAATCACTGTCGCACAGGTAAATATTCCAATTAATAAAATTTACGACCAGAATGAATAAACTAAAAATTTTCTTTCAGTTCACTAATAGAAAGATCTACATGGAAAATCACGGCCGCACAGGTATATATTCCATTTAATAAAATTTACGACCAAAATGAATAAACTAAAAATTTTTCTTTCAGTTCACAAAATTTTCTTTCAGTTTACTATTAGAAAGATCTACATGAAAATCACTGTCGCACAGGTAAATATTCCAATTAATAAAATTTACGACCAGAATGAATAAACTAAAAATTTTCTTTCAGTTCACTAATAGAAAGATCTACATGGAAAATCACGGCCGCACAGGTATATATTCCATTTAATAAAATTTACGACCAAAATGAATAAACTAAAAATTTTTCTTTCAGTTCACAAAATTTTCTTTCAGTTCACTAATAGAAAGATCTACATGGAAAATCACGGCCGCACAGGTATATATTCCATTTAATAAAATTTACGACCAAAATGAATAAACTAAAAATTTTTCTTTCAGTTCACAAAATTTTCTTTCAGTTCACTAATAGAAAGATCTACATGTAAAATCACGGCCGCACAGGTATATATTCCATTTAATAAAATTTACGACCAGGATGAATAAACTAAAAAATTTTCTTTCAGTTCACTAATAGAAAGATCTACATGGAAAATCACGGCCGCACAGGTATATATTCCAATTAATAAAATTTACGACCAAAATGAATAAACTAAAAATTTTTCTTTCAGTTCACAAAATTTTCTTTCAGTTCACTAATAGAAAGATCTACATGTAAAATCACGGCCGCACAGGTATATATTCCAATTAATAAAATTTACGACCAGAATGAATAAACTAAAAATTTTTCTTTCAGTTCACAAAATTTTTTTCAATTCACAAAATTTTCTTTCAAAGAAAATCTGAAATTTTCTACTGCGGATTAGTCGCGAGCCGATGGACAATGCGCGGACGCCTGAAGTTCCCGTGGAAGATAAAAAAAAACACGAAAGGAGAAAATCCCCAAGAAGGGAAAACAAAAAAAAACTCTAAGACTGATTTTAAATAAAGACGAATCACGACTCAATTTTTCCGCGACCGTTCTCGTTCAACGCCAAAAAGCAACTCCCCGACTACACGCAGTCTCCCAACATTGCCAACGTTCTTCACTCAGCCACCGGCAAGCAAGCGCCCTTTTTTCTTCCCAGAATTTTTTTGTTCTTCTTTCAAGCCTGCTGCAACACATTGCATGATGGCATCACGCGATCTGTTACAGCTAGGCGAATTGCCGTTTTCGTCGCTTTGATGTGGTTGACTAGCGATAAGTTTTAAACGAAAAATTGTATTTTGTGCTCATTTTGCACATTTTATAATTTTTCGACTGAAAAATATTCTGCTGTTGTTGTTGTTTCTTTTAGATCTGGACTTGTATGCGGCTATGTATAAATATGTCTTTATCTTTTCAGGAATTTTTTTAATATGAAGAAGTAGCATAGGGCTACTTCTTGTAACTATATAGATTTTATCTTTTATTTTTCCAGGAATTTTTGTACTATGGAGAAGTAGCATAGGGCTACTTCTTCAAAATATATAAATTTTATCTTTTCAGGAATTTTCTAATATGAAGAAGTAGTAGTATATAAATTTTATCTTTCCAGGAATTTTTGAACTATGGAGAAGTAGCATAAGGCTACTTCTTGAAAATATATAAATTTTATCTTTTCAGGAATTTTCTAATATGAAGAATTATCATAGGGCTACTTCTTGAAAATATATAAATTTTATCTTTTCAGGAATTTTCTAATATGAAGAAGTAGCATAGGGCTACTTCTTGAAAATATATAAATTTTAACTTTTCAGGAATTTTCTCATATGGAGAAGTAGCATAGGGCTACTTCTTGAAAATATATAAATTTTATCTTTTCAGGAATCTTCTAATATGAAGAAGTAGCATAGGGCTTCTTCTTGAAAATATATAAATTTTATCTTTTCAGGAATCTTCTAATATGAAGAAGTAGCATAGGGCCTACTTCTTGAAAATATATAAATTTTATATTTTCAGGAATTTTCTCATAGGGAGAAGTAGCATAGGGCTACTTCTCGGAAATAGCTAAATTTTTATTATATATATACATTGGGAAATCATGGGGGTTTTCTCTACAGACGTAGAGAAGCCAAACGAAAGTAGCGTAGGGGGGTATACGCCTACAGCGTGTGGACGACCCACCGAGAATAGAGTCTCATGCCGGGCAAAACGAGGAAGGAGAGAAAAGAGAGAAAAAAAAACAAGAAGGTTAAATTCTTGGATCTTATGCTTAGGCATGTGTGATCGCTGTCGAAAACCTGAGAGAGATCTTAGGAATTGCCCCCTTTTTATAGGCTCTAAGCGGCCATTTTGACATACGTTCCACAAAGAAAAATGCAAATTAAGCATATTTTTCGACTTTGCTTGTGACTTGTATACTTATGTCAATATGTGCCAATTTCCTTCAACTAATTTATTTATAATTATCCATGAATTTTCGTAAATTTATTTTATTAAATATTTTAATTTTTCTTAAAATTATCAAGATGGCGGCTCCCTGCCATATTATGACAATTTCCACTCTGGAACGCAAATATTTCTCATTTTTCTTGCATCTCGTTTTCGCATCTTTCTCTTTCCCACTTATTATGGGAATTAATTTTTACCTTTTTCCGCGAATATTTATTTACCTGGTAATTTTCGCGGTTTTTAAGCATTACCAACAGGTAGCGCGTAGCCAACTTCGTATAATCAGCTTTTCACCGTGTCAAGTTGATAGTCGCGATCGCGGTATTTTAGTTCGTTAGTGCCGTGTTGTTTTTCGCGGTTTTCTCCCACAAATTAAGGATTAATTGTCCAGGTAAGTGTATTTTATTACTTTCTAAGTGTTCCTTATTAATGATTTATGTGTTTTCAATATGAATAATTTGCAAGAAATATACAAAATCTGTTAAATTATTCATGTTGGAAATGTAGATTTTGAAATGTCAACAATGATATAAATTGTTGCATTTCCCTAATTATAATGTATGTGCGTGTTGCAAGGTTTTATGTTTTGCATATTTAAGCATATTTGCATGTTTTGCAAATGTTTATTATGCAGAGCATATGAATTTTGCAAAGAAATTACATTATGTACATTTTCATGTCTTTGTTGTTGTAAACCAATTTCTTGGCAGTTTTGCATGTGATTTGTAGAATTTATTCTTGTTCTGTTTGTTAGTTTTTCTATGTGATGCATTTTAAAAACTAATTTATGCATTTTTTTAATTTTAGATCAGTTCCTGACACCGTGGGATGACCTGGGGGGAATTACCTGGTAAACATCAAGGGAAGTAAGAAGTACAATTTTTATCCAATGCTAATGTGTTTTTATTGTCTTTTTAGCTGTGGCTCAACATATTCCCCCCATTGAACAGTTTGTTCAACTAAAGCTATTTTTTATTTTGCGTATACCTCTTTTATGTTAGTGATGGAAAGTCAACTTGCCATTCCTTATTGACTGGTAGTCGAACCTGGTATTTGTCGGGGTAGGTTAATGACCTTTTAACGATTTCTTTGCTGTTGTATTGCCCTGACGTCAATGCGCTGCAAAACGTATCGAGAGGCAAAATATATATCTTCGCGTTCTCGAGTTAGGAATCTTAGAAAGCTGTTATTTGCTCTCATTTCGAATTCCATGATGGTTGTAGTCAGCAGAAGCTTTGTCAAAGCAGTAATGCGGCTGCCATTGACTACTGCTGTTTGTTGTGGTTTTGGATTCGTGTAGGGAGTTGGACCCACAAACGGTCGAGTTGTCACCCTGGTCGGTTGACTCGTCGTTGCTTGGCTTGTTGATGCTCTGCTCGTTGATGCTCGGCTCGTTGATGCTCGGCTCGTTGATGCTCGGCTCGTTGATGCTCGGCTCGTTGATGCTCGGCTTGTTGATGCTCGTCTCGTTGATTGTTCTCCTCTGTCCCGGTGGGTATCAATTCATGAGCCAATTCTGGTCGAGGCATGCCGAAAACATCGCACCACTGGGTCACGAAGCATCCTGCGTTCTGGACTTCCTGGTGGGCTAAACTGGATATCTTCTAAAACGTATAGCATATCCTCCTGCTCATATTTGGATGACATCTGAAATAGTAGCTTGTTAGTATGGTGTATTAAAATGATGATGACCCTCAGCCAACAATGTGACACTTTTGGACAGGACACATAACGACACTAATAACAGGCAGTTAGTCTTATGTCGTAAGAAACTACCATTTCGCGTTTTGACTCGTACTACCCGCACTAGCTCATCGGCAGCTGGATGTATTTGCTCTATTATACCCATTGACTAGCTAGTGGTTGGCATGTTTTCGCTTTTAACAAGGACAACATCTCCAACATGCATGTTCGGTTGTCTTGTGTACCATTTGGGTCTGTTCTGCAATTGGTTATGGTAGTCCTTGACCACTTATCCCAAAATTGTTTATTCAATTGTTGAATGTACTGCCATCTTTTGGACAATACTACAGGTTCATTTGTATAATCAGGTTCTGGAATCGCGTTTAGTGCTTGGGCCAATTAGAGAACTGCTGGCCAAGTTGTAAGAATAAATAAATCCGCTGGATCATTTCTAACATAGCATAGTGGCCTAGAGTTTAAACACGCTTCGACCTGAGCTAATTTGGAGTATTGTAGTGTTCTTCGAAGATGATATTTTAACTGACTATACTCCCGCTTCCCAGATTTCCTCCGAAATGTGGAGAGGCTGGAGGGTTAAAGTGCCAGTTGATTTGCTTGGAGGACAAATATTTTGCTGCTTCCGGTGCTGAGGTATGACTGGCTTGTCGAAAATACCTTTTCCAGAAGAGATTTTCCACAATAAAGTTGGTGCCACAATCTGAAAATATGTCAGCACACAATCCTCTTCTAGCTACAAATCTCTTTAATGCTACGAGGAATGCTTCAGATGTGAGATCTGACACTAATTCTAAATGTACAGCTTTTGTAGCCATGCAAACAAAGATACAGAAGTATTCCTTTTGTAACTTGGCGTTGCGTCACTTTGAGCTTCTTATTGTTACAGGTCCGGCATAATCAATTCCCACTTTAGTAAATGGTTTCGTTTCATTTACTCGCGGGGTTGGTAAATTTTCCCATCAACTGGCTTCTAGTCGGTAGTGCGATATTTGAAACATGTAATGCACTTATGTAATCGACTGGTAATGCAACGGTCTAGCAGTCTAGTATCCAGTATCGATTTCGACTAGTGCTGAGGAACCCATGAGGGACCGCCCATGTAGAGTTTCTACATGTAGTTTGTCGATTTAAAATTAATGTGACATGATGATCACGTGGTAAGATGACTGGATGTTTCCTATTGTAGGGAATTGAATCAATTATCTAGTCTACCACCCCACTCGTAACAAGCCATTGTCTCGTCCATAAAAGGATTAAGTTTAATCAACTTGCTATTCTGTGAGAACGGATTCTTGTTCGAATATAATTTTGTACTCATCTGCGAACCAACAGGTTGTGTGTACCAGTTAAAATATTGTTAGTTCTGCCTGGCTCGATTCGAGCGAATCGATTGTACTGTGAGCGTTTATTCTGAGGATGGCGACAATTGTGTATGAATCGTTGCATCATAGCTCCTATGCGAACAAGGCGAGTATATGCTAAAAGATTTATCGCAATAGGTTCTTTAGCTTCTAGATTGGTTTGTTCTGAAATATCCTTAAATTTTGGCCATGCATCTTGTTCCGCCGATAGCCATGATGGGCCGTGCCACCATAGCTGATTATTTATTTAATCCGCAACAGGCACTCCTCTTGAGGCCACATCCGCAGGATTATGATTCGTTGACACATGACGCCATTGCTCAAAGCGTACGATGTCCTGAATCACTACTACATGATTTGCAATGTACGTTTTCCATCGAAAGGGATGTTCCTTTATCCATTGCAGGACAATCGTAGAAATCTGTTCAAGCAGAAACTGGAACCTGTTGTAAGGGCATGTCCTTCATTGTAGCTTGAAGCAGTCTTGCTAATAATAGAGCTCCATCTAGTTCCAAACGTGGCATGGTCGTTGGCTTTATGGGAGCTACCCTGGTTTTGGCAGTAAGCAAAGTAGTCGTATATATGCCATTCTTATCTCCTACACGTAGATAGACTGCTGCAGCGAATCCCTTTGTTGATGCATCACAGAAGCCATGTATTTAGATATGTGCATTTGTTGAATAGTTAATCAATCTAGGAATTTGTAAGTTGTCGAGAGACTTCAAATTATTTTTGAAACTATCCCATTGATGTTCAATGGCTTCGGAAACCTTATTGTCCCATGCGCATCCTGTGACCCACAATGATTGCATAAGCACCTTTGCTGTAATTACAACTGGTGCTAACCAACCCAAACGATCGTACAGTGATGCAATATCTGACAAAATGGTTCGTTTGGTTACCTTGGCATGCATTTTCCAAGGTTTGGTCAAGAAGGAAAATTTATCTGATTTAGGATGCCAACGAATTCCTAACGTTTTTACAGATTCGTTGTCCGAAATCATTAACGTATCCTTGAATTTTCGCTGTTCTGGGGGAAGATGTTTCAACAAGTACGAATTGTTACTTGTCCATTTCCTCAAATTGAATCCTCCTGCTTTCAACATGCTAATTAGGTCTCTAATAGATCCTTCGCATCTTCTATGCTCTCAGCTCCAGTGAGTAGGTCGTCCACATAGAAAAATTGTGGCTGTGACCTTTGAAGCTAGGGGCCATTTTTGTTGTTCATCACATGCTAGTTGTTGAAGCGTCTGAATGGCTAAGTATGGCGCTGAAGACGTTCCAAAGGTCACCGTATTCAGCTGAAATCTTGGATCTCCTTAGTTTTAGGATGTCTCCAAATGATTCGCTGAAAGGTACGATGATCCGGATGCATGGTTATCATACGGTACATCTTTTCAATGTCCGCGTTCATAGAAATCTTGTTTTTACGCCAGTTGAGCAACGTGGCGAATAATTTAGGTTGTAAAACTGGTCCCTTTAATAGGAAATCATTGAGTGAGATGCCATTTGACGTTTTCGCTGAAGCGTCAAAAACTACTCTCACCTTTGTGGTCGTGCCTTCCTTGACAACTGCATAGTGAGGTATGTAGTAGTGTGGCTCGTTGTTGTTGGGTGGAGGTATTTCCTCCATGTGACCCAACTCGAGATATTCATCTAAACATCTCTCATATTCGGACTTCAAAGTTTGATTCCTTTCAAGTGGACGTTGTATTCCTTGAAAGCGTTTAATTGCTTGTGGTCTTGATTGCCATAGGTCGGGCACTTCATCATTCACAAATGGTAATTTCACTTGATAAGTTCCATTGTGAAGACGTTGATGGGTGAGTTGATATCTCTGTTGACATTACCTGTCTTCTTTGTTGAGAATCGGATTTGTGGGAAACCCTACTGTTTCCCAAAACATTTTAAGTTGTTCAGCTAAGTCATCAGTTGTGACGGTAAACGCTAATCTATTGTTTTTTACAACATTTGTTGTTGACCCTAGTAAAATCCAACCAAATATTGTCTTAATGGCTGTAGAGGTAGTATTAGATCCTTGTTTAATGCCGTATAAGACTATCTGAGCATAAACTCTTGCTCCTAGTAAAGCATCAACCTTTCCAGGCTTCCAAAATGTGGGATCAGCTAGTGGCATTTTATTGAGATGTAAACATTCCCTTTTAGAGATTATTCTGGAAGGTAAAGTATCTGTGATTTTGTTCAATATTAGAAAATTTTCTTCTAATATTCTTGTAGACTTCGCTTTTCGTGATCGAAGTGTAAGTGTGGTTTGCTGCTTTGAGATTGCTGTATGGCTAGTGTTTAAGCCAGTAATTGATACTGCAGTTGGGCTGCGACATACTCCAAGTTTCCTGCAGGCTTCCTCTGCAATAAAGGATGACTGCGAGCCACTATCTATGAGACATCTTAGAATATGTGAGTTCCCGCTTTTTGTTTGTGCCACTACTAACGCTGTTGATAGTAGGGCATTATGGTCCTCTCTAGTTACAAAGTTTTGACTAGTGTTTAAGTCGTCAGTGTTGTTCACTGACTGTAACCGTTGAGAGCGTCTTTGAATAGTATTGCTAGCTTGATTGACTTGATTTGAGTTCGAGCTAACGCTGTTAGTTAGTTGACCTATGCTCAGTTCCGACAGTGTAACGAAGAGCTTGTCAGCCGACAGATCCACTTGTACCTGAATGTAGATACATACTGCATCCGACACCTCTTTGTTACAAAATCATCGCGGGATTAGCGTGATTAGCAAATATGCCCCTAGCAATCAGCCGGCTTGGGGTGGTTCTTGCCACCCACATCCCTTGATGCTTGTTAAGCTGTGCAAAATCGTCAACATAACTGATCAGATAGACGGACGGACAGAAAAAAAAGATCTAATGCAGGCTTCCTTCTCATGGTGGAACCTGAAAGCCTAAAAAGAAGAAAATTGATTTTATTTATATGCTGCAAAAGGAAGGAGAATCGAAGACCTCAGCAACGCCGAACAAGTGCTAATTCACCCGGAGAGTTTACAACGCTGGCAAATGAGCGATTGAGAGAGAGTGAGAGAGCTGAAAGGGGTCTCTGATGTTGTTGAGACCCCGGATTTGGGTAATAATGGGCCCGATCGCCCCCATCCATACTGGCTAAGCCTCCAAAGCCGCATCAAAATGCTCAGCCCCATCTGTACGTGTTTTACATCTATTGCCGTGTGTATGTGGAAACGACCTCCCTCCTGTCCGCGACCATCCCCTTAATGCAACTACTCCCTTCATCGTGCTGAATCCGTTACCAATCTGTAAACAAAAAAAGAAAGCAACTTGGAGAAGGGTGGCCAAAGGTGACCAAAGTGAATCACCCAAAAGAAGAAGGAAGGCGTATCAAGGAACTCAAAATTTCATCAAGTCCAAATCAAAATAATTTATTTATTGCGGTTGTCTATGCATATGTATCGCTTATGAGGGAGGAAACCCGATCACACAAAGATTCACATGGTATATATATAAAAACTAAAGGAAGCAAAGTCTCCGGTTAATCTCAATCTAGATTAAATTCCTTACAACTAGCCCTAATAAGCGCTTTCCTATTATGTGACTTATCGAACCCTGTGATCGACGCCTAAACTTAGATGTATAATAAATGATTTTAACACTGTAAAATTAAGAACAAAAGAACACGAAGCAAATGATAATACTTAGAGAAAATTTGAACTAACATTGTGGTCCACTATTGACTTTCATAACACCTGATTCACTCATATTCAGGGTTTCCTCCTTTACCAAAAGTGTTGGACACTGGTTTTCCAACTATCTGCTGGCTGCTTCAAGACTACGTTGAAGTCTGAGTTCACCTCCTCGCTTCCTTGCTCCTTGGGGTATGTAAGAGCGAAATGTTTTGCCGTAGTTTCTGCCAGAGGGATACTTCCTCGCCGGTATAAATCCAACTTGCCGTCAACCAGGAAAAAATTTCAAAATGATCTTTGTTACGTGCATGGAACCTTTTCCTCAAATTTTCTCTCAGCTTCGCCACTACGATGGTATATAAGACTCACCGTCGCACAGGTAAATATTTCAAATAATGCCAATTATATGTGCACAGCATTAATACTAAAATTTTCTTTCAGTTCAGCAGAACAAGGATCTTTAGGAAAATCATTGTCGCACAGGTAAATATTCCATTTAATACAAATTACAAGTGCACCCAAATTTTCTTTTCAGTTCACCAATCGAAAGATCTACATGAAAATCACAGTCGCAGGTAAATATTCTAATTAATACAAATTACGACTGCACAGAATGAATCAATCAAAATTTTCGTTTTCAGTTCACTAATAGGAAGACCTACAAAAAATATCACTGTCACAGGTAAATATTCTAATTAATACAATTTACGACTGCACAGAATGAATCAATCAAAATTTTCTTTTCAGTTCACTACTAGGAAGATCTATATGAACAAAAAATCACTGGCGCACAGGTAAATAATTCAATCAATAAAATTTCTTGAATGCGCAACCTTAATAACAACATTTTTTTTTCAGTTCACTGTTAGAAAAATCTATATGAAAATCGCTGGCGCACAGGTAATATTTCAAACATTAAAACTTATAAATGCGCAGCATTAATACCTACAATTTTCTATCAGTTCACTATTAGAAAGATCTTAGGAAAAATCACTGTAGCACAGGTAAATATTCTGATTAATACCATTTGTGAATGTGCAACATAAATACTAAAATTTTTCTTTCAGTTCACTATTAGAAAGATCTTAGGAAAAATCGCTGTGCACAGGTATATATTCTAATTAACACAATCTATGAATGTGCAACATTAATAACAAATTTTTCTTTCAGTTCACTGTTAGAAAGATTATTGGAAAGATCTAAATGAAAATCACTGGCACACCGGTAAATAATTCAATTAATAAAATTTCTTGAATGCGCAACCTAAATAATAACATTTTCTTTCAGTTCACTATTAGAAAGATCCATGTGAAAAAAATCTAAATGAAAATCACTGGCGCACAGTTAAATAATTCATTGAATATAATTTATTGAATGCGCAACCTTAATAACAACATTTTCTTTCAGTTCACTATTAGAAAGATCCATGTGAAAAAAAAACTAAATGAAAATCACTGGCGCACAGGTAAATAATTCAATAAATAACATTTATGAATGTGCAACATTATTACTAAAATTTTCTTTCAGTTTACTATTAGAAAGAACTTTAGGAAAAATCACTGTAGCACAGGTAAATATTCTGATTAATACCATTTGCGAATGTGCAACATTAATACTAAAATTTTTCTTTCAGTTCACTATTAGAAAGATCTTTATGAAAAATCACTGGCGCACAGGTAAATAATCCACTTAATAAAACTTATGAATGTGCAGCATTAATACCAAAATTTTCTTTCAGTTCATCAACAAGATGATATACATGAAAATCACTGTCGCACAGGTAAATATTCCAATTAATAAAATTTACGACCAGAATGAATAAACTAAACATTTTCTTTCAGTTCACTAATAGAAAGATCTACATGGAAAATCACGGCCACACAGGTATATATTCCAACTAATAAAATTTACGACCAGAATGAATAAACTAAAAATTTTTCTTTCAGTTCACAAAATTTTCTTTCAGTTCACTAATAGAAAGATCTACATGTAAAATAACGGCCGCACAGGTATATATTCCAATTAATAAAATTTACGACCAGAATGAATAAACTAAAAAATTTTCTTTCAGTTCACAAAATTTTCTTTCAATTCACAAAATTTTCTTTCGAAGGAAATCTGAAATTTTCCACTGCGGATTAGTCGCGAGCCGATGGACAATGCGCGGACGCTTGAAGTTCTCACGGAAGATAAAAAAAAACACGAAAGGTGAAAATCCCCAAGAAGGGAAAGCAAAAAAAAACCCTTAGACTGATTTTACATAAAGACGAATCACGACTAAATTTTTCTGCGACCGTTCTCGTTCAACGCCAAAAAGCAACTCCCCGACTAAACGCAGTCTCCGTAGATTGCCAACGTTCCTCACTCAGCCACCGGCAAGCGTGCGCCTTTTTTCTTCCTAGAATTTTTTTGTTCTTCTTTCAAGCCTGCGGCAATACATTGCATGATGACATCACGCGATTTGTTACAGCTAGGCGAATTGCCGTTTTCGTCGCTTTGATGTTGTTGACTAGCGGTAAGTTTTAAACGGAAAATTGTATTTTGTGCTCATTTTGCACATTTTATAATTTTTCGACTGAAAAATATTCTGCTGTTGTTGTTGTTTCTTTTAGATCTGGACTTGTATGCGGGTATGTATAAATATGTCTTTATCTTTTCAGGAATTTTTTTAATATGAAGAAGTAGCATAGGGCTACTTCTTGTAACTATATAGATTTTATATTTTATTTTTCAAGGAATTTTTGCACTATGGAGAAGTAGCATAGGGCTACTTCTTGAAAATGTATAAATTTTATCTTTTCAGGAATTTTCTACTATGAAGAAATAGCATATGGCTACTTCTTGAAAATATATAAATTTTATCTTTTCAGGAATTTTCTAATATGAAGAAGTAGCATAGGGCTACTTCTTGAAAATATATATATTTTAACTTTTCAGGAATTTTCTCATATGGAGAAGTAGCATAGGGCTACTTCTCGGAAATAGCTAAATTTTATTATATTATATACACTGGGAAATCATGGGAATTTCTCTACAGACGTAGAGAAGCCAAAGAAAAGTAGCGTAAGGGGGTATACGCTACAACAGCTGCATGATTGGGTTTGCTTTTTGTTGCATCTTTGACAGCTGTATTTGCTAGTGCAATTGTTGATATGATGCAAGCCTAAACAATTGGTACAACGGCTTGATGCCTTGATTATTTGGTATCTGGATGGTATATCCATCCTACGATAGTATGGCCGTCTTTGTAAAAAGTGACTTGCATTGCATGCTGGGCATTGGATTTCCGTTGTAATATGGTATGATTTGGTTGTATCAGGTGTGCAGCTTGATTTGGATTGTGTGGACTTAATTAAACTATCTGCTAAAGACTCTAATATTCTTAAACGCGTACTTAAAAAATGCTTAAATGACTTGAATGTTGGGAGTTCTTGTGTACCTCCCTGCTCTTCTTCCCACAGTTTGAGGATAATGAAGGGTAATTTCTATACTAGCAGATGTATTAGAAGTACATCCCACGATGTTGTATCAACTTCTAAACTTTGTAATTGTTGAATACATTCGTCTGTTGTATCAGTTATTGATTTGAGTCCTTTAGCAGACTCTGAATTTAGTTTGGCTTGGTTTACTAAGACTTTTAATTGATGATTAACTAAAATTCTCTTGTTCTCATATCTAGCCTTCAACTTGTTCCATGCTGGCATGTAATCTTCATTTGTTACTGGGGTGTGCCGCAACAATTTCTCAGCATCACCCACTAAACAAGATTTCAGATCATGCAGCTTTGGAACTGGTGTTAGCTTTGTATTGTGTTGAACAAGAGAAGTTAATAGATCATGAAATGATCGCCATAAATCGTAGTTGCCGTTATACTTGGGCAACTGAATGCGCGGAAAGAACGATTTCTGTTGAACAACAGTGGTCGAATGAGTTGGTCCTTGTCCCTAGCTTGATGCTTCAGTAGCTGGGACGAATTTCCGCAATCCTTCTACTAACTCTCCCATATATTCGGAATATTTTAACTCTGTTGAGCTATGATTATCTGACATACGTTCCACAGGAAAAATGCAAAATAAGCATATTTTTCGACTTTGCTTGACTTGTATATTTATGCCAAAATGTGCCAATTTCCTTCAACTAATTTATTTAAAATTATCCATGAATTTTCGTAATTTATTTTATTAAATATTTTAATTTTTTTCAAATTTATCAAGATGGCGGCTCCCTGCCATATTATGACAATTTCCACTCTAGAACGCAAATATTTCTCATTTTTCTTGCATCTCGTTTTCGCATCTTTCTCTTTCCCACTTATTATGGTAATTACCTGGTAACTTTCACGGTTTTTAAGCATTACCAACAGGTAGCGCGTAGCCAACTTCGTATAATCAGCTTTACACCGTGTCAAGTTGACTGTCGCGATCGCGGTATTTTAGTTCGTTAGTGCCGTGTTGTTTTTCGTGGTTTTCTCCACAAATTAAGGATTAATTGTCCAGGTAAGTGTATTTTATTACTTTCTAAGTGTTCCTTATTAATGATTTATGTGTTTCAATATGAATAATTTGCAAGAAATATACAAATTCTGTTAAAATATTCATGTTGGAAATGTAGATTTTGAAATGTCAACAATGATATAAATTGTTGCATTTCCCTAATTATAATGTATGTGCGTGTTGCAAGTTTTTATGTTTTGCATATTTAAGCATATTTGCATGTTTTGCAAATGTTTATTATGCAGAGCATATGAATTTTGCAAAGAAATTACATTATGTACATTTTGCATGTTTTTGTTGTTGTACTGCCAAGAAATTGGTTTCTTGGCAGTTTTGCATGTGATTTGTAGAATTTATTCTTGTTCTGTTTGTTAGTATTCCATTTGATGCATTTAAAAACTAATTTATGCATTTTTTAATTTCAGATCAGTTTCTGACACTGTGAGATGACCTGGAGGGAATTACCTGGTAAACATCAAGTACAATTTTTATCCAATGCTAATGTTTTTTTATTTTCTTATTAGCTGTGCTCAACAGCCTTTGATCTTCAACTGACTTGGGTGTTGAACAATGGCTTTTGGCTGTTTTAACACTTCCACTTTGTTTTGCCTCCTAGAACAACAACATTCTTCGTCCCCCACTTTTCTGTGATTCTGCGCCTTTTTCCTTTTCCTGTGTATTCCGATCAAGTCCTATTTCCTTCTCTAATTGCTCTGTTAAGCTCTCTGCCTCTAGCAACTGCTGTTTCAGAACTTTTACTTTCTTTTTGGCCTTTTTCTACTTCTTGTTGCAACGCATTCTCTCCTTTGTGGATAATGTCGATAGTAGCTGTAACCAATAAATCAAGTGTCTCCCCCTTAGTACTTGTCTGGGTGCAAGTATTTAGTTCTTCAAGTACAGCTTCTAATTCCTCACTTGGCAATCGCTTCTTAAGTTCGGTTGTTAGGCGTTCTCCGATATACTGCCAGTCTTGTTCATACCCTTTTAATTTATCTTGGCACTCTTTCAACTCTTGTGATTTATTATCCAATTTTTCTTCCTGCTCTCGAAATCGCAAAAGTTCCTCTCTCCTCAGGACGTTGCTTCTCCCTACTGACATCTACACTAATGAATCACCTTACACTTCAATGTCACCTCTCGCACACCAAACCAATTACATTAAACACGAACCGCAAAACATTTGAATTTTGTTGTTTAACTTTACCGTGTAACGAGTACTCTTCTATGAGCACCTTACTTGAAGATAGTTCAGGGCACGGCACGTTGTTGAGTGTACGTGTATGTATAACGGATGATTTGAGTAGCTAACATAGCTTTGCTCCTAGTGTGTGCTGGAGTAGCTAATATAGCTTTGCTCTTGTGTGTGTGGTGGAGTAGCTAATATAGCTTTGCTCCTTGTGTGTGTGCTGGAGTAGCTAATATAGCTTTGCTCCTTGTGTGTGTGTTGGTGTGACTGAATTACGACCTTACCCGGTATACCCGCGGTTATGCTTAATACCTCCACGAAAACGAGACGTTCAAAACTTAATTATACTCTACTGAAATTTCGATAATTTTCCTTAATTTACATCGCCAAGTAAAAATAATGTACCCACAGCTCATCTAAAAAAAAATTCAAAATTGAGCACATAAAAATAATAAAACCCAACAAAACTCTGAAAGCTCCCGAGATTAATCAACTTCTTATACCTTACTTTTTGCCCCTAGAGCTTACTGAAAATTTTCAAACGCCTATAATGATCAACCCTTCATATTAAAACTCACACTCAGCTCAGTATTATTATAAAATTAAAGTCACACTCAACACTTAATCTAGCACTTCTTAAATTAAGCCTGAAAAGTAAAAGAATTAATTTATTGTAATCTCTGAAAAATAAATTTATCAAAAAGGAATTGCAGAAATCTTAAAAGAATTAAAAAAAAAAAGAAAATTAACCATGGAAAAAAAACAACACAACAGCAAGAAATTCTCAAATTTCTTACCTAAGTTTACCGGCTGCGCCAATTGTCGTGTCCCACTAGCAATCAACCAAAGAAATTACCGAATTAATTAAGAAAACACTTCTCGAATTATACTGGAACAATTCATTATCTATGTACACAGCGACTTTCCCTATCTTACGCTAAGTGTAGCGTATACTCCTTACGCTACTTTTGTTTGGCTTCTCTACGTCTTTAGAGAAAACCCCATGATTTCCCAGAGTACATAATTTCATAAAATTTAGCTATTTCCGAGAAGTAGCCCTATGGTACTTCTCCATATGAGAAAATTCCTGAATATTTAAAATCTACATATTTGCAAGAAGCAGCCCTATGCTACTTCTTCATATTAAGAAAGTCCTGAAAAATGTAAAATTTATATTTGCAAGAAGTAGCCCTATGCTACTTCTTCATATTTAAAAAAAAATTCCTGAAAAGATGAAATTTATATTTTTAAGAAGTGGCCCTATGCTACTTCTTCATATTAACAAATTCCTGAAAAGATAAAGACATATTTATACACACCCGCATACAAGTCCAAATCTAAAAAAAAAAAAAAATAACAACAGCTGCAAAATAATTTCAGTCGAAAAATTCTAAAATGCTCAAAATGAGCACAAAATACAATTTTTCGGTTGAATCTTACCACTAGTCATCCACATCGAGACGACGAAAACGGTAATTCGCCTAGCTGTAATACATCGCATGATACCATCATGCAATGTGTTGCAGCTGGCCCGTAAAATGCAAAAATTCTAAGGAAATTTTGCTCAAAAACGACAAGATTCGTTCTACCTAGGAGGGATACACACACAACCGCGCATATAGTCAGCAGTGCAGTCGCCGGCATTAAACCTCGTGATTTTTCGTTCGGCCGAAAAACAAGAAGATTGTTCGTCAGTCGGTTGGTTGAACGGGGGAACGGTTGTAATGTAGGCAGACAAGTCAGTCAAGTTTGGACAAGCAACGTGAATAGCCGCGGCATAAAACTATTGAGGGAACGTCGGTGGTACTCCTGTGTAATTTTGATTTTTTTTTATATAATTGATTATGATTATTAGTTATAGTAGTGACTCACCTGTGCGCTTATTAATTTGAACTCTGTGCAAAGAAAGGAATTATTCCTGTAAAATTTTGAATGGATTTTGTTTATTAGTTATAGTAGTGACTCACCTGTGCGTGTATTAATTTGAATTCTGCGCAAAGAAAGGGATTATTCCTGTGAAAATTTGGAATTCGTTTTTACAATGGATTCCGATTATTAGTTATATTACTGACTCACCTGTGCGCGTATTAGCCAGTAATCTGCGGAAAGAAGGAAAGAAATTAGTGTTTTCTTTGTATCTAATTTCGGCGTTCACAATATTATAACTATTCGCATCGGCGATGAATTACTGGTGCCTCAGTTTGACAGTAACATTCTGTGAATTAAAAGGAATAATGAATGAGCCTTATATATCCATCTAAAAGGGTCAAATTAGTATACAAGTAGTTCGTTTTAATATCTACTTGTGCGGCAGGAACGTTCGCGGTAGTACATCGCCTAGCAGGTGCATTTGCGTACCCAAAATATAACGATTAGTGACTTATAAGTATTCTGCACAATATTTACCTGTGTGGAACTTTTATAATAGATTTTTGTCGCCAATCTGTGATGATACCTATTTGAGTGACAGTGGATTTGGTACTCTTATATCGCCGAGTGCGTGTATATACATTCTAATTTGTTTTTTTTTTCTGCAAAAATTAAAAGATTAGTGATACAGATCGAGTTCGTGACAACACTTACCTGTGCGATAGGTACATTTGCGTTATCTTACATCTCAGAGCGGAATGTATCTGGTGCAAATGGTAAGGTTAGAAATTTAGGATTAATTTGTGATAAATAATCACCTGCACTAGCAGAATATTATATTTTTTTTGTGGTGTTCTCGACAACTCACGTACTTTCCCTGGAACAAAAGCAGCAGCGTATTAATTAGTGTGTCTCTTTTTTTTATTATGAACCTACCTCCTGTAATAGCAGGATGTCTGATTTTACATACAGAGAGTGCATTTCCCCGTAATGGGAGCAAATTAAGATCAAGAATTAGCGTATTCTGAATGGAAAGGAAGTCGTGTGAGAGAACCAAACAAGCCTCGGATATTTTTTTTTTGTTGTTCTCACTTGGAGAATTATTCAATATTATACAATGTAAGAAGAGTATAAGGTTATAGTTAAGTAAACGCATTATAACAAGAAAAAAAAGGTGAAAAGAAAAAAAAACAAGCATAAAAATAAATAATAAAATACAATAACTAATAAATTGTGATAGTGAAAAAAAAGAGGTCAATGTACCCAAAGAATACGAGAGCTTAAGGAAACTGTGATGAAGATGCTGCTAAAGTCTTTCGACGGGGTGCACCCCATCCAGCTATTGAACGTGCCAGCGAGGGATTCGACATAAAGTTCGACATAAAGCTCTACCAGTCAGGGTGGAAGTCAAGGTTTGATAACTAAAAATTTTCTGTAAATGAATCAAATTTTTTTTTGTGTGGTTTACCATTATGTCCATTGGAAATAACCCATTTAGCATGTAATTTATTGGCTATTCGTGGCTTATTGCATTGGTAGAATCAATATAGTTGTAGTACTCTCCAGCTAGTAGGGTTTCAGGATAGTTAAGAAAAAAAAAACCAAAACGAAAATTATAAGATTTTTATTTGTGTGAAGAAACAAGTGGACGGCGCGGAAGTAAATACATTGGTCCCGATATCATATTTAATTGGTTATTATTATTTTTTTTCTCTCTTTTTTCCTCTCTATTTCTAGACACTTTTCTTAGGTTCACTTCCCTTCTTTTCACTTCGTGCGCTCTAGCTGGGTTTTCACCGGAGTGGTGGCCACCTTTTCATTTGCTGCGCTTTGGTCCTTTTTGTTTCATTAATTTCAGCATGAGCGAGTAGACCACCGAGGGAGATGGGGTGGTGGTTCAACGGGAGAGACGTGCCTCCCTGATATACACGCACACGATGGGGCTAAGCATTTCGATAAGGCTTTGGAGGCTTCGCCAGGGTGGATGGGGGCGATTGGGCCCAACATTACCCAAAGCCGGGGTCTCAACAACATCAGAGACCCCTCTCAGCTCTCTCACTCTCTCTCAATCGTCCATTTGCCAGCGTTGTAAGCTCTCCGGGTTAATTAGCACTTGTTCGGCGTTGCTGAGGTCTTCTATTCTCCTTCTGTTTGCAGCATATAAATAAAATCAATTTTCTTCTTTTTAGGCTTTCAGGTTCCACCATGAGAAGGAAGCCTGCAATAGATTTTTTTTTTTCTGTTCGTCCGGCTGTCTGATCAGTTATGTCGACAAATTTGCACAGCTTTACAAGCCGGCTGATCGCTAGCGGCATATTTGCTGTGCAGCCACCCACACATATCCTGGATATGATTTTGTAACAAAGAGGTGTCGGATGAAGTATGTATCTACATTCAGGTACAAGTGAATGTAGGTATATCTGTCGGCTGACAAGCTCTTCGTTACAAATGGCGCCCAAAATGGATTTTTTCTGGCCTTTAGTCAAGCTTCTCTTGACCAAAGTGCAATCAATATTACTCTTTCCTATACAAGCTTTGAATTCAGGTTTTGCTGTAAAATCTTCATATTTTATTTTTCTGGTCGCCCATTTGTCGTTACAAATGGCGCCCAAGTTTTAGGTTTTTTTTTTCTTTTCGGTCTCTAGTCACGCTTCACTTGGCTAAAGTACTAGTACCATTTCGCAATTAATTTTTGATTTTGCTGGTCGCCGATTTGTGTTACAAATGGCGCCCAAGCGGTTTTCTTTTGCTTTAATATCAAGTTTTATTTTTGCTGTATTTCTGGTCGCCCATTTGTCGTTACAAATGGCGCCCAACCGGTTTTTTTTCGGTCTTTAGTCAAGCTTCTCTTGACTAAAGTGCAATGACTATTTTGAAGTTATTTCTGGTCGCCCATTTGTCGTTACAAGTGGCGCCCAAACTGGATTTTTTCTGGCCTTCAGTCAAGCTTCTCTTGACCAAAGTGCAATCAATATTACTCATTCCTATACAAGCTTTGAATTCAGGTTTTGCTGTAAAATCTTCATATTTTATTTTTCTGGTCGCCCATTTTTCGTTACAAATGGCGCCCAATCATCGGGTCTCTTTCTTTTCTTCGCACTTAGTCAAGCCTCTCTTGACTAAAGTGTTAATGCATTTTCAACTTTTAATTGTTGACCTTTTCTGGTCGCCCATTTGTCGTTACAAATGGCGCCCAACTGGTTTTTTTTTGGCCTTTAGTCAAGCTTCTCTTGACTAAAGTGCAATGACTATTTTGAAGTTACTTTGGTCGCCCATTTGTCATTACAAATGGCGCCCAAACGGATTTTTTTCTTCGCATTTAGTCGAGCTTCTCTTGACTAGAATGCAATTGCTATTTCAATTTTATTTTCTCAATTTTTCTTTGTGTTATTACCACTATTAGAACTTTTCTTTGTTTTGTAAAACCTCAGTATATTTTAAGCTGACGCAAGTGATTTGCCTGGCGGATACAAGGTCCTGGGTCTACGCAGAGCTCTTCTTGCTTCTGTGGAGTTTGTTACTCCCATGATAGCTCCCTTTTGGGTCTCGTTAGGCCCGAACTTTGTATCGTGGCTGGGTCACTCGACAATGGTTCTGGCTGTATGTGCGGTGGTAAACTTCCTTCGGGCAAGTCTAAGTCAATTTCTACCTTAAATTTAACAGTTTCCTGGATTAAGTGCTCATCTCCTCGGCAATAGGCGAGTCTTGTGCGCGAGGCATACCACTTTTGAAGCCAAGCTTCGGCTCGTGGACGCCGAGATGACGACCACTTGCCAGTTTTACTTGCATGACGAGCTGGTCAGCTGACCAAAACCTGGCAAGTTGTTGAACGATGTTCTTCTTTCGATTCTGTCCTTTTCTGGGCATTGGTGTCAGCTTACCGGCTCTAGTGTGTAACCTCGTACCAGATTTTTTTTTTGTTTTTTGTTCAAACCCTTCTTCCCTTATTCTTAAAATTCTGTAATCCCTATTGATACTCCCTAGTAGAAGTGTGAGTTGTTCAGTTTGCAGCGGTCAGTCAGCGTTGTATGCGATGCATATGCTGTTGAAATTAGTTCCGCTGACATGTGCTAGTTCCATGGAGAAGCCAGTATTTTATTAAATTTCTATGTTGTTTCGGGCTGTGAGCCATTTTAGTTTTGGGTTTTGTAAGGCTGTTTTGAGGCCTGTATTGTCGCAATTGGCATGGATGAGCTTTCATTTTCGTTGGTTCTTGGTAATTATTTTGGGATATTTATACATACAATCGGCTACTGCTTCTCGCCTGAGTACTGGCAGCCACTGAATTGCTGACAACTCACATCCGCTGTTGATCTGTTGACTTCAGTCTCTTGCCAAGTTGATGGACGTTGTCCATCCCTTTTTGATTTTTTTTATCCTTGGTAAAAGAGTGTTCGTCCTGATCATCCTACATGGGACGGCAGGCCTTCAGGCTCCGGTCCCACAATTTCAGCTTCTTCTACAATTGTTAGCCCACAATATGGACTGACCGAAGTGCATCGATGAGCAATATCCTGCGAGGAGAGAGAGAGAGAGAGAGTTTTCTTTTAAATCCAGCTGGGCTAAAGAAGAAGAAGTTTTTTTTTGTGTGTGTTGAACGGGCATACTGTCCTCGCCGAACCGCCATGCCAACATCCCTCTTTACAAATGATCAACGTATAGTATAAAAGCATTTTCTTATATATATAGATATTTGGCACAACTTTCTTTGAAATTATTATTAAACGTTTTTTTTTTATATACATATATATGGAACAATTTTTTTTTGTGGCTGAATTACCTTCAGCATTCGGATAAACACATTTATACATTCCTTTTCTTCGGTGCTTTTTTTTTATATACATACTCGGCACAGTTCCAGGTGAATATTCTCTCGCATTAAGAAAGACACGGTTTTTTTTTTGTAGTTTTATTTTGCACAATTTTCGTCTGAATTATCGCGACATTAGTACAAACGCATTTTCTTTCTTTCTTTTTATTTATACATTCGGCACAATTTTTATGGGCATCATCTTTGGCCTTATCATAAAGGTTTTGTGGTTTCTTACATATACATAGAAATTTGGCACAACTCCCGGTCGCAGTATCATCGTAAGTCGTTAAACGCCTTTTGGTTTTTTTTTTTGTTTACCATACTTGGCGGAATTTTCAGGTGAATTATCGTGAGTAGTCACATCATTGTTTCCCTGTTGTATTGGGTGCAATCGCTGGTTGAACTACTCTTGGCACTACTATAGACGCGTCCTTTTATTAAAATATTCATTATAATTCTCGGCTGAATTGTCTGTTGGTATTAACACCAGAGCATTACCTCGCGGGTATTTTTTTTTCTCCTCGTGGTTTTATTTGTCGGGAGATTCAGACCAAGATGGACTTCTCCTTCTTATCACCGGATGAGCTTGAGGTCGAATTCGCGGTACGCAACCTTAGATCCGCTGACGCTAACGCTCGCCGTAAGGTCACAGAGGTTTTACGAGGCCGAGAAGTTGGAATCGGGTAGAGCACCCTTTAAGTCTCACGCTCATAAAAATCCAGCGCGCGAATTAGACTATATTATCAGTCGAGTCGACGCTCTGAATAGTGACCTGAGTTCGAACCCCATCCGAACTGTCGAAGATCGTACGCGTTATACCAGTCAGGTGCTCCATGTACTCTATAGACCCCGGCGGCTGCGTAACACGTCTCCCTCTGTCCAGGCTGATGCGCAAGCTTATGTCCAGACCTTGGAGGATATCCTGAGCCGTGTCGAGGCTTCTCAGCCTACGACAGAGTCCGTGGCTGAGGGCGCTGGAGGCGCAACGCTCTCAGTTCCTGTGATTAGCACAGATAGTCAAGGGGCTAACCCGTTGACAGGTGCTAAGCCGAAAACAGTTTTGACCACCGAAAGCGCTGCGGTGAACTTACCAGGACCTAACTTGGGGAACGTCCACACTAAGCCTGCCGAGTCGTACCTGGACTTTTCAATATTCGAAGAGCAGAGGGCTCAAGCAGCTCCCACTGACATACCACACACGTTTGCTGACCCAATGTCGGCAAGGTCACGTATTCCATCGATCTACGATCGGTTTGAAAGTTTGAATAGAGGTCCAGTCACGGAAGTACCTCCATTGCCGAGACAAAGTAATACTGAGTCTCGTGTACCAGCTTTATCGTGTCCGTTTGTTTCTTCGCTTAACATTCCAACTCATACTCGACAGCCAGCAGCGAGGGACCGTAACAGCGTAGCTCACAGTCCTGTCTTCCGCTGGAAGTTGAATTTTGATGGCACATCCGGCCTGGATGTGACAGAGTTCATACTTCGGGTAGAATCTCTGGCAGTACTAGAGCAAGTATCCGCCTCCGAATTGTGTGCTGGGTTCCATACACTCGTTACCGGGAAAGCGGCTAACTGGTATTGGCTATATCTGCGAAATCAGCATACGCACTCGTGGCAAGAGTTACGTTCAGCACTCCTACGCGAATTCCGCAGCCAGGAAACTGACTACGAAATTCGAAAGTTGAGTAAAGGAGGCAAGGAGTGAACGAGTCCTTCAGTGATTTTCATTTAGCGGTGCACGCGTTAGTGTCCAAAATGAGCATACCGAGCCCAGAAGCAGAGCTGGTGGAAATACTATGACATAACATGAAACCTGCCTTACAGGAGGCGTTACTCCTTTATCAGACTGATAACGTGCTAGATTTGGGGGACCTGTGTAACCGATTTGAGAAATTATGGTCCGATATAAGCTTTCCGCAAGCAGTCGCACAGCATCGTATTTGAATCACACTTTGTCCAATCGAATAGACGCCATTGAAGTTCCACCGCGAGGCGTCCAAATTAATGCTCCGAGAGACATTCACCGACCCGCTAGGTCTCGAGTGACATGTTGGAATTGCTCGGCGGAAGGTCATGTCTACGTCAACTGTCCACTAGGGCCACAGAGAGTCTTCTGCTATGGCTGCGGTGCAGTGGGGGTAATTAAAACCCAATGAAGAGCTTGCTTGTCGGGAAACCGAGGCAGTGGTCACCGCCGTTTGACTCAAAGTCAAACCTTCAGGCGCACGACAGAAAAAGCGACTACCAACACCGAGCCCGACCAATACCGTTAACTTCACGGCGTAGAGCTGTCAGCGATGCTGCAGCGCTCCCAAAACATAAAACTCGCGAACCCAGATTGAATTCTAAACCTGTTAACAGTCTCAAAGTAAACATGTCTAACTCTTCCACTCAGACAGAGAATCCCAGCACGCAAAGCACGCCAAATTTTACCACCCACTCGGAACACTGTCCCTCAGAAAGATGTAGCTGCACCTTCTCGGATGAAAGCTCGTCAATCTCCACCTCGGATATAGAGGATGCATCGTTTTGTGTCTACGAATTCGCATCGGCTTCGGGGTCCATTTCCTCCAGGAGTGTCCCACGAACACATAGGTACCTCAGCCTGCGTAGACTCATAAAGGCTGCCATTGCCGAAACAGTAGTATCTGATGAAGAGGATCCTTGGGATCCTCGTCCTTACGCCGATGTCTACATTCAGGGACGAAAGATACGAGGTTTATTGGATAGCGGTGCAAATGTGAGCGTGGTCTGGGCTGGAGCAGAGAGTTTCCTGAGCAAGATGGGGATTTCGTTCCACTCGATGCCGTCTTCAGTTTCGACAGCTGATGGGCGGCAGCAAAAGGTCCTGGGGCACATACGGGTCCTCGTAAAATATGGGCAAAAGACGCGTATGATGAGACTGCACATAGTTCCCTCTCTTCAGCAACACCTGTACCTGATAAATCCATTTTTGGAAAGCATTCGGCTCAAGACCTGTCATGGTAAGTGAGCTTCACTCCTTGCCAAAAGCCTCGCCTTCTTGTTCGCAACAGCACGATCTTTCAGAATACGACTCGCAACGTTTGCAGGAGGTGATTACCTCCTTTCCATCATTCAGTCAGCAAGGCTTGGGTCTTACCATGTTTGTAGAGCATGAGATAGACATTGGTCTGTCGAAACCCATTAAACAGCGTTTCTATTCAGTGTCTCCGGCAGTGCAGGAATCCTTATACGATGAGCACGACCGAATGCTGTCGCTAGGAGTCATTGAGGAGAGCCAAAGTTCATGGTCGTCACCAGTCACTTTAGTTAAGAAGGCTAACGGTAAAGTGCACCTCTGTCTGGACGCCCGAAAATTAAACCCCGTAACAGTCCCAGATGACTTTCCGTTACCTCTTATAGATGGACTCCTCAGTAGACTCCAGGAGACAAAGTTCATCTCTGCCATAGATTTAAAGTATGCGTTCTGGCAGATCCCTCTCGCTGTGGGATCGAGAGACAAAACGGCTTTCGCAGTGCCGGGAAGACCCCTGCACCAGTTCAAGGTGCTTCCGTTTGGTCTTTGTAACACTCCGCAGACAATGTGCAAGCTGATGTGCAAGGTCATCAATCACCAACTGCATGACCGGGTGTCTGTGTATCTTGACGACTTACTCATTACTTCCTCCACCTTTGACGAATACCTAAGGCTTCTGGCGGAAGTCGCGTCGTTGCTTCGCGCTGCCGGCCTGACGATCAACGTGGAGAAAAGTAAGTTTTGTATGAGAGAGGTCAGATATCTCGGCTTTGTAGTTTTGGATGGGTGCTTGCGGGCCGATCCCGAAAAGGGCACTGCTATTCAGAGCTTGCCAAGGCCAACAACTGTCAAGAAAATACGTAGCTTCCTCGGAGTATGCGGCTGGTATAGGAGGTTCATCCCACATTTCGCTACCATCGCTAGTCCTCTGACGGACCTTCTAAAGAAAAACATCAAGTTCGAGTGGAACGAACAAGCTGAACTGGCATTCCAACAGTTAAAACAGTGTCTGATGACCGCCCCAGTGCTCGCGAATCCTGACTTCTCCAAGCCCTTTTTCATTCAGTGCTACGCTAGCACTACAGGGGTTTGAAGCGTCTTGTTTCAGCGTTCTGTGGATGGGGATGAGCATCCCATCGCTTACATGTCACAGAAGCTGAACGCTGCTCAACGCAACTACAGCATAACCGAGTTAGAGTTTCTGGCCGCCGTATTGAGTATAAAGAGGTTCAGGCCGTATGTGGAAGGACTGGAGTTCACGGTCATTACTGACCACGCTAGCCTCAAATGGCTCATGGACCAACGGGATCTATGCGGCAGGCTGGCTCGTTGAAGCCTCAAACCCCATGCCTTCAAATTTCACATTGAATACCGTAAAGGTAAGGACAATGTGGTGGCTGATGCTCTTTCCAAGTCATTTGCTGACAACGCAGCGAAACAACACAGAGACGAGTTAGTTTATCCTGCGCAAGTCAGTTCGCTTTATTTGAAGTCTCCCGCATGCCAGGAGAAAACGTATGTGGAGAGAATACAGCGGATCGCTCCCAATCCAAGCGGTTTTCAGAACTTACGAATTAGCGGTGGTAAGGTATATATCTCATTTTCGTTTCCAAATAACAACGTCTCAGAGGATCGGGTTTAGTGGAAGCTATGGGTTCCTGATAGTCTCACTGGCGATTTAATAAAATCCGAGCATAGTCCTCCTATAGCAGCACATTTAGGTTTCGCAAAAACCTTAGAGAAAATACGCCGTCAGTATTACTGGCCGAGCATGGCTTCAGAAGTACGACAATTCATAAACGCCTGCGAAACGTGTAAACTGATCAAGCCGACTAATGTGTCTTCAAGAACTCCCCTGGGCACGATACGGACTACCGAGCTGACATGGCAACGCCTCTTCTGTGATTTTTTAGGTCTATATCCGCGTAGTCGAGGTGCAATAAGTACATCTTCATTGTACTGGACCACTTATCTAAGTTCGTGCTGTTGAAAGCAATGCCAGAGGCCACAGTCTCGCGGGTCGTCAAATTTCTGGAGCAAGAAGTCTTCTTAATGTTTGGGGTTCCGGAAATGGTAGATTCAGACAATGGTAGCCAGTTCATTGCAAAAATAAATATTCGCTCAGCTGTTAGACCGTTACGGGGTGAAACACATCTTCTCACCAGCCTACTCTCCTCATTCAAATGCCTCAGAGCGTGTCAACCAGTCGGTCCTGGCAGCGATTCGTGCCTATTTCGGGACGGAGCATCGGAATTGGGACGAACATCTGAGCGAGATCGGCTTCGCCATCCGCAATGTCGTGCATTAGTCGTCTAAAAGCTCGCCATATTTCTTGCTTTACGGTCGACATCCGGTGACAAGCGGTAACTCATATCAACTTCTGCGAGATTTGAAGGCAGATTCCGATGGGGCTATTGAGTGTATACCTGTCAACCAAAAGCTTCAGCTGTTGCGCGATGAAGTAAAGTTCCGTCTTACGGAGGCGTATCGAAAGTACGCCACTGGTTACAACTTGCGAACTCGATAAAGAGCTTTTGTACCTGGACAGACTGTGTATGTCCGAAATTTTGTGCAAAGTAGCGCAATTGATCGCTTTGCGGCCAAATTGGCACCTAAGTTCATAAAAGCGACTGTTGTAGAACGAATCGGGCGTGTTTCGTACCGGTTGCAGAATGCTAAGGGTCTCTCGATCGGAATTTTCCATGCTGAGGATATTAAGTCTTGATCAAAGTTGATTAGATCTCGGTAGCCCTAAAAAGGCATCCGGCAAGCTTCACTTGCAAACTATAGGTTATCGCGTAACCCTCTTACTGCCTCATTAGTGGTGAGAGATATACCTTTTGTAGTTCAACCAGTTAACCTTTTTCCCTTGTCTGACAATGTGTCAACCTCAACCCATACGGTACCCTACGTGTAGAAACTACAGTAGGAATTCCGCTTGCTTAACCCTCTGGTTTAGCCTCGATACGAGGATTTTATCCTTTCCTGCCTCTTCTTCATATTTACAATTCCGTGGTGGTCGAGCGAAAATCTTATTAATGGACAACGATCCTAGTATAACTCATCTCTACCTTTAATGTGTAGATGTTTCACTTCTAATCCCGTCTGGATTAGCCTCGATATGAGGATTTTTTTCTTTCCTGTCCCTTCTTCAATCTTCTTTCAATTAGTCTGGCGTGTCAAGTAGTGTCGTGTGAGCGGAGTCGGCGGAAATTTGGTTTCTAGTGCAATACATCTAAATGCACGAGTTTAGAGCGCCACCTCTCGTTGCTACTAACCCCTTCTGGTTTAGCCTTCATCTGAAGGATTTTATTTTCCGGTCCCTTCTTCAATCTTCTTTCAATTAGTCTGGTGTGTCAAGTAGTGTCGTGTGAGCGGAGTCGGCGGAAATTTTGTTTCTAGTGCAATACCTCTAAATGAACGAGTTAAGAGCGTCACCTCTCCTTTCTACTAACCCCTTCTGGGTTAGCCTTCATCTGAAGATTTTTTCTTTCCTGGCCTTTCTTCAATTTCTTTAGAGCTTGAACCCGCTTGTTGCATCCCGCGGGATTTCCGTCATCCCGAGCGAGTCGATAGATTAATTCTATCTGTTACGAAGCGATTACCTCTCTTGGGATTGGGGGATTTCCGGGGTGTTGCAACTGGGTTCAGCAGAACATCAAGTAGCGGCACTTCACCGACGAAGTCGTAGTCTCGAGTGGACATTCCCGTACCTAATAACTCAATCGCTGCACCTCTCCCTGTTCAGTTCATTGGGCGAGGCGAGTTGGTAGACGACGCCTATCGGTAGATCAGTCCTCCCTCGTTCAAGACGAATTGGGACCTTAGACCTCAACAACACAGGGTCTAGTGTATGCCCGGCTTGAGACTCTTGTGGGTCGTCCCCACGTTGGGCGCGGCTGCAAAAATGTTATTCATAGTCCACCTCCCGAGTCGACCTTCTTGTTTTTTTCCTTCTTCTCTCTCTTTTCTCTCCCTTCCTAGTTTTGCACGGCATGAAACTCTATTCTCGGTGGGTCGTCCCCACGCTGTAGCGTATAGCCCCTTACGCTACTTTTGTTTGGCTTCTCTACGTCTGTAGAGAAAACCCTATGATTTCCCAGAGTACATAATCTCATAAAATTTAGCTATTTCCGAGAAGTAGCCCTATGCTTCTTCTCCATATGAGAAAATTCCTGAAAATTTAAAATCTATATATTTGCAAGAAGCAGCCCTATGCTACTTCTTCATATTAAGAAAGTCCTGAAAAATGTAAAATTTATATTTGCAAGAAGTAGCCCTATGCTACTTCTTCATATTTTTAAACAAATTCCTGAAAAGATGAAATTTATATTTTCAAGAAGTAGCCCTATGCTACTGCTTCATATTAACAAATTCCTGAAAAGATAAAGACATATTTATACACACCCGCATACAAGTCCAGATCTAAAAAAAAAAAAAAAAAAAATAACAACAGCTGCAGAATAATTTCAGTCGAAAAATTCTAAAATGCTCAAAATGAGCAGAAAATACAATTTTTCGGTTGAATCTTACCACTAGTCATCCACATCGACACGACGAAAACGGTAATTCGCCTAGCTGTAATACATCGCATGATACCATCATGCAATGTATTGCAGCAGGCCCGTAAAATGCAAAAATTCCAAGGAAATTTTGCTCAAAAACGAAAAGATTCGTTCTACCTAGGAGGGATACACACACAACCGCGCATATAGTCAGCAGTGCAGTCGCCGGCATTAAACCTCGTGATTTTTCGTTCGGCCGAAAAAACAAGAAAATTGTTCGTCAGTCGGTTGGTTGAACGGGGGAACGGTTGTAATGTAGGCAGACAAGTCAGTCAAGTTTGGACAAGCAACGTGAATAGCCGCGGCATAAAACTATTGAGGGAACGTCGGTGGTACTCCTGTGTAATTTTGATTTTTTTTTTATATAATTGATTATGATTATTAGTTATAGTAGTGACTCACCTGTGCGCTTATTAATTTGAACTCTGTGCAAAGAAAGGAATTATTCCTGTAAAATTTTGAATGGATTATGATTATTAGTTATAGTAGTGACTCACCTGTGCGTGTATTAACTTGAATTCTGCGCAAAGAAAGGGATTATTCCTGTAAAATTTTGGATTCGTTTCTATAATGGATTATGACTATTAGTTATATTATGGACTCACCTGTGTGTATTAGCCAGGAATCTGCGGAAAGAAGGAAAGTAATTAGTGTTTTCTTTGTATCTAATTTCGGCGTTCACAATAATATACCTATTCGCATCGGCGATGAATTGCTGGTGCCTCAGTTTGACAGTAACATTCTGTGAATTAAAAGGAATAATGAATGAGTCTTATATATCCATCTAAAAGGGTCAAATTAGTATACAATTAGTTCGTTTTAATATCTACTTGTGCGGCAGGAACGTTCGCGGTAGTGCATCGCCTAGCAGGTGCATTTGCGTACCCAAAATATAACGATTAGTGACTTATAAGTATTCTGCACAATATTTACCTGTGTGGAACTTTTATAATAGATTTATATCGCCAATCTGTGATGATACCTATTTGAGTGACAGTGGATTTGGTACTCTTATATCGCCGAGTGCGTGTATATACATTCTAATTTGTTTTTTTTTTCTGCAAAAATTAAAAGATTAGTGATACAGATCGAGTTCGTGACAACACTTACCTGTGCGATAGGTACATTTGCGTTATCTTACATCTCAGAGCGGAATGTATCTGGTGCAAATGATAAGGTTAGAAATTTAGGATTAATTTGTGATAAGTAATCACCTGCACTAGCAGAATATTATATTTTTTTTTTGTGGTCTTCTCGACAACTCACGTACTTTCCCTGGAACAAAAGCAGCAGCGTATTAATTAGTGTCTCTCTTTTTTTTATTATGAACCTACCTCCTGTAACAGCAGGATGTCTGATTTTACATACAGAGAGTGCATTTCTCCGTAATGGGAGCAAATTAAGATCAAGAATTAGCGTATTCTGAATGGAAAGGAAGTCGCGTTAGAGAACCAAACAAGCCTTGGATATTTTTTTTTGTTGTTGTGAATACCCCGCCGCTCACTTGGAGACATATTCAATATTATACAATGTAAGAAGAGTATAAGGTTATAGTTAAGTAAACGCATTATAACAAGAAAAAAAAGGTGAAAAGGAAAAAAAAAAACAAGCATAAAAAAAAGGAAATAAAATAAAATAACTAATAAATTGTGATAGTGAAAAAAAAAAGAGGTCAATGTACCCAAAGAATACGAGAGCTTAAGGAAACTGTGATGAAGATGCTGCTAAAGTCTTTCGACGGGGTGCACCCCATCCAGCTATTGAACGTGCCAGCGAGGGATTCGACGTAAAGTTCGACATAAAGTGCTACCAGTCAGGGCGGAAGTCAAGGTTTGATAACTAAAAATTTTCTGTAAATGAATCAAATTTTTTTTTGTGTGGTTTACCATTATTTCCATTGGGTATAACCCATTTAGCATGTAAATTATTGGGCATTTGTGGCTTATTGCATTGGTAGAATCAATATAGTTGTAGTACACTCCAGCTAGTAGGTTTTCTGGCTAATTAAGAAAAAAAACCAAAACGAAAATTATAAGATTTTTATTTGTGTGAAGAAACAAGTGGACGGCGCGGAAGTAAATATATTGGTCCCGATATCATATTTATTTGGTTATTATTATTATTATTATTTTTTCTCTCTTTTTTCCTCTCTATTTCTAGACACTTTTCTTAGGTTCACTTCCCTACTTTTCACTTCGGCGCTCTAGCTGGGTTTCCACCGGAGTGGTGGCCACCTTTTCATTTGCTGCGCTTTGGTCCTTTTTGCTTCATTAATTTCAGCATGAGCGAGTAGACCACCGAGGGAGGTGGGGTGGTGGTTCAACGGGAGAGACGTGCCTCCCTGATATACACACACACGATGGGGCTAAGCATTTCGATACGGCTTTGGAGGCTTAGCCAGGGTGGATGGGGGCGATTGGGCCCAACATTACCCAAAGCCGGGGTCTCAACAACATCAGAGACCCCTCTCAGCTCTCTCACTCCCTCTCAATCGTCCATTTGCCAGCGTTGTAAGCTCTCCGGGTTAATTAGCACTTGTTCGGCATTGCTGAGGTCTTCTATTCTCCTTCTTTTTGCAGCATATAAATAAAATCAATTTTCTTCTTTTTAGGCTTTCAGGTTCCACCATGAGAAGGAAGCCTGCATTAGATTTTTTTCTGTCCGTCCGTCTGTCTGATCAGTTATGTCGACAAATTTGCACAGCTTTACAAGCATTGAAGGTATGTGGGTGGCAAGAACCACCCCAAGCCGGCTGATCGCTAGCGGCATATTTGCTGTGCAGCCACCCACACATATCCTGGATATGATTTTGTAACAAAGAGGTGTCGGATGCAGTATGTATCTACATTCAGGTACAAGTGAATGTAGGTATATCTGTCGGCTGACAAGCTCTTCGTTACAAAGTAGACTACCTGGCGCTTAGGTAATTTGTACCAACACATGAAACTTGATGCGCTTTAAAAGCAGCTAAAACTTGACTGCACGATAAAAGGCACCCGCCAGACTAGTCATTGGTCTCTTATGCCATAATTTCGGAAGTAAGCATTCTTTGCTCACAACGCGGATGTAAACAAACGACACAACCTTGTCGTTTGCTCTACCGGTTGCAGCACCTGAGTTGCTTAGTGGTAAACAATGGCCTTACATAATAATTACCATGCGAGGTTAATTATTATTGTAATCGTCGATTGCTCCACTAAGCGCTCATCGCCACTAGCTGTTGGGCTAATCAGCAAAACATTCTATGGTTGCAGAACAATTCCGTGCGAAGTAATTGTTTAGCAAACGCTGATTATTTTACCAGATGTGCCTTTGGCTGTTGGAAGAATCTTCCGTTTATTGGGCCACAACACTCTTAGCTTTGCGGAAGGAGACAGCGTCTGGATTTATAGCCTCAAACGACGGCGAGGAAATGTCCAAAACTACAGCACGACTGGGAAGTCCCTGGCCGCATTTAAACTCGCTTCAATGACGTGCTTTATAGGGTCGAATTTCCCGGAGGCACGACAAGGAGAGTTCTACATATTGATCGATAAGCGCGATTCAATGATAGTACTAGTCAAACTAATATCACTTTTCAAGCACCATGCGAAGGCCAAAAAAACAACTTTTTAGTGCCAGGGGAGCAAAACTCTAGTAGATTTGCTTCTAAGATTTTGTTCAAATACGGATTTCAGCCTGGAAAGGAATTGGGTAAGAAGCTACAAGGCTTTATTGCGCCTTTCCCAATTCAACGCCATTCGTTACGGAAAGCTGTTATCTATAGGTGCGAATGTATTTAAAAAAAAACTATTAAAAAAAAGTAATTTAATAGATAAACAGCAGTAAGATGCAGCCAGCAAAATGACCACAGATTGGCGTTGAGGACTTGTTACTCCCCTGGAATTCTTCTCAATCTGACGTTTCCAAGTAAGTTCACCTGGCTCTGGATAGCTTTAAATCCATTTTAACGCTAGCTTAGTCAGTAAAATGGTTGGTCGAATCCCCAATTTGGAGACCATACTGACGAAGCTATAGGTAATAACACTTGACGAAAGTTCTCCTTGCGCAGCTAATGGAAACGCATCTTTTTACGGATGTGTTAAAGATAACTTGGGAATCTGAACTAAACCTGATCTAGGATTGATTGTAACATTTACACTTGGGCCAACAACTTTTGTGGTACCGGCAAATCAGCTGTACAGTAATTAGAAGCTATATACAAATAAGTTGAATAGCAAGTAATACCACGCTATAATATGCCACACCAGCCGAATATACCAAGAGATTCTCATTGCCTTTTCCGGTATGATCGCGAACTCACACGCACCTATGGACCAAGGTCGACCTGATTAGAATCAACTTAAATTGAAAAAAACTATTTCAAAAAAAACATTATAAGTTTTTCGAGTGTACTATCCTGGTCTTGTTTCTCGAGACTTCATTCTGAGAGCGCATCTGGTATTAAATACATCCTCCAAATTCTAGGCGAACAACCAATCAGCTTCCATGGGCTTTCCCAGGCCTTAAACTTCGGGCGATAGCATGGTGAACATAAGAACGCATACAAGGCGGATCATTCGGACAATTCTTTTGGAAACGAGTCAGTTTTTTTTTCTATTATTTTAATATTTTTTTTATTTTTTACTTATCATTTCCTTTATTTAGTACCTTAGATGTGGAGTATCTTGGTCCATGCCAGACTATATAAGACCCAGGGAGGACTGTAGGGACGAATGGGAGGAATCCGAGCAATTGTATACAAATGACTCAGACTACAACAATTATTTTGAGCGACCATAAAATAAGTCCTTTACTACTAATTTTTTCCTTAGGTTATACTTGGTTGGAACTTCGAGTCTTTTACCAGGTGGAAATGTAACGCCGCGAATTTAACAACTGCGGGCTTGGCAGCACGCGTGGATAAATTTTTTGCGTGCGCGCGCCCGCAGATAATTTTGCGAGAGGCCACTGAAGGTCAACGGCCCTGAACAACGGACAGATTCTGAACGGTCAACGGCCGTCCAGAATTGGTTCTATATAGTTCCTTCGGCACAAATTGGCAAAACGAGGATACTAGGAAAAATCCGGAGGAAATCTCCACGGACACCCCGAAATAATCAGCACAGGTTCCCCAGCGAGGAGCCCCGAAGCGCACATTCCTACAGACATCTAATTAAAAAAAAATAACTAAGTACCTTTCATTTGTTTCTTCTTTTTTTTGTTCTCCACCGAGGTTCAAACCTGGAAACGTTTTTTCCCCCTCAATTCTAAATTATGATCATAGCACAACAGCTGTAGGGTCAACGAACTTTGCTGAAGCAGCTTCCTGTCACAGCTCTCTAGCGAGTGTCGCTTGTTCAAGCTAAAAAAAAATAACAATAAAAGAGACTCAACAAAGGTTCAGCACACATATTTACTACTCACTAGAATCACGGAAAAAAAGGAATCGAATTGCTGCAATTTTTTGTTTTTTTTTGCCCAGCGATTCCTTCACCCATTTCTAGTTCGCGTTGAAATTCACGGAATTCAGGAGCTTTGGGGTGAAGCGATGCTTTATTTATTAATCTAGGTTATGTTTCCCTTTTAAATTCAAGCTTAAAACAGAACTCTTCGTTTTCCATTTGAAGAAAGATCACTTCCAGCAGTGTGACAATATCGAGAAAGTTTTGGTGACAATTGCGCCTTGAATTCTTTCTAATTTCTTCACTCATCAGACACAAGAACGAAAAGGAAACCCGATATTTTACAAATAAACACCGGCCGTGTATACCTAATTAGTGTCAGAATTATGAACCCTGACAGAAAACAGCTGGTTTCATAATTTCGAAAACAAAAACATACAGCGATTCTCTTCCCTAGCCGATATGTATCCCACAGCACGGGGATTTTGTGAACCTACCAAGGAACTTTAAATTCATTCCGAAAGCTTTTAAGAGCTTAGTAAAACCACTCGGTGATCTAGCCAATACATCGCCCACTTACCTCAGTAGCTTTAGGACTGTATATGCACGAGTCCCAAAGCTGTAGAAATCTGATTGTTCCTTCTCCTCCGCTCGACCGGGGCGATCAGTAATAACCATTTTAAAATTATCTTTATTGCATTTAAATATTTAAATAAAACAAAAACGTAACAGTAAAAAATAATTACCCCATCGGAAAGCTCCCCATGCGCTTGTAATAAATACTACTTTTATATATTCGTTCCGTCATATATTGATTTCGAAGGAGACGAATAAATATTTTTGCATGTCCGTCCGTCTGTCCGTCTATTTGTGTGTGCGGACGAGAACGCGGACAGACGGACGGACACGCAAAAATCAAAATAACTTTTAGTATTATGCGTGGGTGTCCAATCCGTTTTGTTTTACCATAATTATTTCGAGGTGTTACAAACGGAATGACAAACTTTGTATACCCTATAGACTTCATCTAGGGTATAAAAGCCACTTGTAAGTCCATCCACTAAAACTATTTCTAAAATTTCACATTTTTGTTACAAATGTTGCCAATATGCACAAAATTATTTAGGTGGGGGTTAGTGAGTGGATAAAAGTTATTTTAAGACCGACATTCTACCTGCATATTCTTCATAATATCCTCACATGCACTGACTGCAGTTAAAGCAGTTAAATATCGAACGTCACTCCATTATTGTAACTATAATAAAAAAACTTATAAAAGTCCATGAAGCTGTCAGTGCTGCTGTCAGTGTAGCTGTTGCTTAACCAAGTCATCAATAATAAATTTGAGGTACTTAAGATGTGTGCCAAACGAGCTAAATGCTGGCAAATTCTATTATATTTTTATTTAGTAAATTTTCGAGCTTGCTAATTCTTCTTCTCTCTAAATGACTAATTCTTCGTCTTTTTAAATGGCACATTCGTTTTTTAAAAGTATCCAAGAGCGAGTGGTTATGACCGATGTAAGTAAGCAGGAATAAATTGTAATTATTCCCGTATTGAAATATTGTGATTTTAATTATTTCAGGGACGAACGATGAAACAATGATGTTTATTGCAGCTAGGATAACGTTTAATGAGGAATTCAAAAATAATAAAGTCGATGTAAAACAGGTTGCGGAGTAAGTAAATGATATTCTTAAAATGTTTTATTGAAACTTAATTATTGTATAATTTTTATTCTAATCATGTTGCATCAGAAGCCGGGTTTAATAAGTCGAATGAAAAATTAAAAAAGAAATGGAACAACTTAGTCAGTAAATATAAAGTAAATGTTTTTTTCTGGTCAATTTTTTTTTTTAATGTTATGAAATGCATTTGTTTCTGCAAATTACAGAACCTCAAACCGGCATAAGTACGGACTTACTCTGGTTAACAATAAACTCATCCTTCTCTCAGCCCTAGCCTCTTTCTCTTTTTTTTTGTAAAATTTCCGCATTTATAAATAAAATTCAGGAAAATAATGTTACCGCCATAGACTCTTTATTTATTGCCTCATTCAAATCCATCTTGTACAATTTATGTAAGATAAAAATTAATAAACGCCACACAATTTCAATAGCAATGAAAGTGACAGCTAAGCAATTGGCTAAATTCCACTTTAGTTTGTCACAGCCCTGGAATTAGCTGGCTAAATTGCCAATGCAAACTGGAATTTACCCAGCGCTTAGCTCATTTGGCACAAATCCTTAATGCTAAAAATTGTGCAGCTGGAGACAAATTTCAGACAACTTACCGTTCGGTTGGAATCCATTGAACATATTCATAAGCTGTGTAATGCGGTGATCACGGGCGTACCGTTTGTGAAAGTGTCGGGTTTGTTGTGTTTCTTTTGGCGGATTAAATGAATAAATAATCTAGGTGAGTACATTTTTTTATTCTTTAACCATGTGTGAGTTCCAGCGTGAATAATTTACAAAAAATATGCAAATTCTGAAAAATTGAATGTTGGAAATTGATTTGTAAAATGTCAACAATGGCGCAAATTGTGGAATTTTGTCCAGTATAGTGTATCTGCAGGTTGCGAATTCATGTAATTTGCCTATGTAAACATATTTGCATGTTTTGCACATGTTTAGTATGCATAGTATATGAATTTCAATAGTTGCATTTATATACAATTGTTGTTGTACTGCCAAGAAATTCGTTTCGTGGCAGATTTCACCTATATTTGGTGAACTTTGTATTTGTTAGATTATTATTTCCTTATTTTATTCAAGCTGTACTAAGCTATGTATTTTCTTTTACTTTCAGCTTAGTTCCTGGCGCTGCAGAATGAATTGGACGACGTGGGAGTACAGAAATTGAGTAAAGTATGAAATACATGTGGGATCGGAACCAACCCACTAGCTTGTTCGATAATAAAAAGACAACCCAACACTGTAAACCTAACCACTGATGACGGCGGATATAGAAAGTGACAGGGGAAGAAGAGAGCAAGAAGTAAGAAGTGAAGCGGAGAACATCGGTGCCATCTAGTATAATCATCCATTATTAATATCCATCAATCATTTTATTCTTATAACTAAATCTAATAATAGTCTCGAGTAAATTATATTAACTTAAATCCATCGAAATAAAGGAACTTAAAATCAAAGGATTTTCCAATTATTTTGAGATTCCTACAAAATATGGGGGCTCGTCCGGGATTCCAGACATCGAGGCACTAGAGCAAGCGCATCCTAAAGAGTAGTTTTTGAAGGTTGTTGGCACCGCATCGGAAGCTTTTGGCAAAGAAAAGACGCAAAACTACAAGTGGAAGAAGCGAAAAGTGTGATTATTAGCGTTCACCGATTCAGGATAATTAAAGATGCAGCGTACTTATTATCGGTGTAGTGCAGCAATTTAAAGCGAAATCATATAGAAGCAGAAAGGATAATCGTCGCTTTTTACCTAAACTATGCATTGGTGCGGATGCCGCAGCAAACCAGTTCAGAAAAGTCGACAGAGTACATACCTACATCAATCAAGACGTCGCGTATTCCTGATCACGCATGAGAAATTGTGACAGAAAAACTTTTTATTCCAAGGTAAATTTTTTTCATTTACATGATTATTCGAGTGCGGCAAGGAGACAATATAATTTCTCAATTTATCAATAAAAG
Source organism: Dioctria linearis (assembly GCA_963930735.1). Lineage (NCBI taxonomy): Eukaryota > Metazoa > Arthropoda > Insecta > Diptera > Asilidae > Dioctria > Dioctria linearis. Next base: position 119,547,097 of record OZ005740.1, on the reverse strand, counting down.
TGACACAGTGTTGTTGGGAATACTTATTAAAAGTATTGACTTTTAAGTGTTTTGCACGACCTCTATTGCCAAGTGGCGTGTTTCGTAGTAGACACCCAAACTTTGAACGAAATCAATTGCATAAACATAGGCTCACTTTAATTCCCATGCCGTATTAAGTTGTAAGCTATTTTTGAACTCCATGAACTAAATTATATTAAAAATACTAGTGTTGATATTTTAAAACATTTTTAGTAATTACATAATATCTTTGTATGAATTTACCGAACTGAATTAATAAGTATGCCTCATAAAAGACGTCGCAATGTTAATAATACCGCGCAAGCTGAACAATTTTCAGAGCTGCTAAATTTGACTAAACAAACGCATGAAATACTTTTAGCCAGGGAATCATCCTCAACGAGAAGAGAAAGCTGGCCAACCCGAAGGGTTGAGGAAGCTATAGTACATAACCAACAAAGTAATAATAATCGCGAAATAAATCGATCTGATTCGAACTCATTTAATTCATTTGTGTCGTTTAAAGACGTGTCCAATGCGTTACCCTAATTTTCCGGCAATGACGATTACGATATCAGAAATTGGATTAGTGATTTAGAAAACCTATCGGTGCTTTTAAATTGGTCTCCGATTGAAAAACTTTTGTATGCCAAACGGCTATTAACCGGATCTGCAAAGCTAGGTCTCAGTTAAATTTAAATACTTGGCAAGATCTCAAAGATTTTTTGATAGAACAATTCGCGGAAATTGTAAATAGTGCCGATGTACATAGAAAGCTTGCAACACGTAAACAGAAAAAGGGCGAAGCTCTTTACGAATTCTTTTTACATATGAGGGAACTGGGTGCTAAAGCTCGTATAGATGAATCAGCAGTGATTCAAAATACGATAGATGGAATTTATAACACAAACCAAAATAAAGTTATATTATATGGGGCGCGAAATTTCAAAGAATTTAAAGTTAAATTAGACGTCTATAAAAGCTTTAAAGAACGATGCCAGCCCGAAAGGTCAACAGAAAATAAACCTCCACGGTCTAAGAAGAAAACCGGTAGATGCTACAATTGTGGTATGATAGGACATGACGCGAAACGAGTGTAAAAAACGGGCAATGGGCCCAAAGTGTTTTAAGTGCGGGGAATATGGACACAAAGCACCTAGCTGTCCATCAAGGACAAATCAAACCAATTGTAGTAGTGATTTATCCCTAACTGAAGTTAAGTCAAATTCGGAATATAAAGACGTAGTCATACTTGGTCAAACTATTCAAGCACTTATCGATACCGGTATTGATATCACTCTTTTACGTGCAGATGAATACATCAAATTAGGTTCTCCAAAGATGACGATATTAGGACGTACTATAAGGGGTTTGTCACCGTCACCGGTTGAGACATTAGGCGCATTTACTTCTAGCGTGGAAATTGACGAACAAGTTTTCGAAGCTACGATCCACGTCATATCAAGTCAGTATCTACAACCACTAATGCTTATCGGACGTGATATTCTTGAGGGCACGGAGATCTCAATTGGTCAAGGAAATATCAGAGTGAAGAAGAAAGATACTTCTGATGTGGTATGTTGTGCGACCGAAATTAGTGCACCACACGTTGGCATCGATAAATATAAGCCGATGATTTCAGAGCTTATTCATAAATACGAGCCGCGGAAAGGAGAGACGACAGAAGTCGGATTGAAAATAATATTAAAGGATGAGGTCCCAGTTAGCCTTAAACCACGAAGACTTGCTCCATTGGAAAAGAAAGAAGTGGATACACAAATCAGTCAATGGTTACATGCAGGAACTATTCAACCTAGCTACTCAGACTTTGCAAGTCCAGTTGTACTCGTCGATAAAAAAGATGGAACGAAGCGTTTATGTGTTGATTATCGAGCCTTAAATAAAAAGATAATACGTGATCGATTTCCACTACCTCTCATCGAAGATCATTTGGATGCATTACATGACGCTAGAATATTTTCGACAATTGACTTGGAAAACGGGTTTTTCCACGTTCCAGTGTCAGAAGAAAGCAGAAAGTACACCAGTTTTGTGACACATAATGGCCAGTATGAGTTTCTTCGCATGCCATTTGGGCTTTGTACTTCACCGACCGTATTCCAGAAGTATGTGAACACAGTTTTCCGGCGCCTAATTCAAAAGAAATATGTGTTAGTATACATTGACGATGTAATTGTAATCGCCAAGAACGAAGATGAGGGAATACTCCGCTTGAAAGAAACACTACATTACGCAGCATCCCATGGATTGAAAATTAAATGGAAAAAGTGTCAATTTATGTGTAACACAATAGAATACTTGGGATACCAGATTTCAGCCGGACAGATTAAGCCAGCAGTTAAGTTGAACGCTGTGAAACGATTTCCGGAACCAATGGATATGAAGAGGCTCCAAAGTTTCCTAGGCTTTTCAGGATACTTTAGGAAGTTTATACCGCAATATTCACAACTCGCGCGACCACTCACTGACTTGCTGAGAAAAAATATTGAGTTTAAATTTGGTCTTGTTGAGAGAGAAGCTTTTTTGAGCATTCAAGCCGCACTAACCCAGCAGCCGACGTTGTTAATTTACAACCCTGAATCGGAAACGGAGTTACATACTGACGCGTCCAAGATAGGTTTTGGAGCAATACTGCTTCAAAGAAGCCAAGACGATAACTGCTTTCATCCAGTAATTTACTACAGAAAGACGACAACGCCAACTCAGGAGAATTATTCTAGCTACGAGCTAGAAGTGCTTGCCATTATATTAGCATTAAAAAAATGCGAGTATACCTACTGGGTATACAATTCAAGATCGTCACCGATTGCGTTGCTTTTAAGATGACCATGGAGAAAAAGGAAATTCCACCGAGAATAGCAAGATGGGCTCTCTACCTGCAGGACTTCGATTATACCCTCGAGCATCGGCGTAATAATAAGATGAGACATGTAGATGCCCTAAGCCGCTCCCCAACTGCAATGATTATCAGTAATGATTTAGTCCACCGGATGAAAGCTGCCCAGTCGCAAGATGAAAACCTTAAACTAATTTGCAAAATCTTAGAAACACAACCATACGACAATTTCTTGATGCAGAATACTTCATTCCAAAATTAAAGAAAAAAATAGAAAACTGCAGAAACAATTGTGTTCGGTGCATTTTAACGGACAAGAAAACTGGAAAGCAGGAAGGATGGTTACATCCATTGCCGAAGAACGAGTACCCGCTCACCTGTTTTCATGTGGATCATCTAGGTCCTTTAACGACTACTAACATGGTTACAAGTACATCTTCACGGTTATAGCTAGCTTCAGCAAATTCACTTGGATATACCCTGTTAAGACACTCACCACGGACGAAGTGATTGCTAAGTTGGAATTTCAGAAAGTCCTCTTTGGAAGCCCGAAGCACATAGTTTCCGACCGCGGAACAGCGTTCACCTCAAACCTTTTCGAAGAATATTGCACAAAGGAAAGAATACACCACACATTAGTTACAACGGGGGTACCTAGAGGAAATGGACAGGTAGAAAGAATGAAAAGGATCATAATCTCCGTTCTTACAAAACTAGCAATAGGGAACCTTGAAAATTGGTATAAGTTCACCAATAATGTTCAGCGTTATATCAACTCTAGCTTCCAAAGAAGCATTGGGTGGACCCCTTTTGAAGTTATGTTTGGAGTCAGGATGAAGAAGGAGGAAGATCTACACATATCTGAAGCCATCAACGAGGAATTGGTTCAATTATTCGAGGAGGAGAGGAATGAAATGGGAGAAGAAGTAAAAAAGCAGCTTTTAAATGTACAGCAGAAAAATAAAGCAACATTTAACAAGAATAGGAAGGAGCCAGCTACAAACCAATGTGGAGACTTAGTGGCAGTACGGAAAACGCAATTCGGAGCCGCTGCAAAAATTCATTCAAAATTTCTAGGGCCCTATAAAGTCACCAGAATTCTAGGAAACGACCAATACGAAGTTGAAAAAATCGGACAACATGATGGACCAAAAACAACCGTAAGTAGCTGTGATAACATGAAAGCATGGCCGCTATCTACCGACCTATGCAGTTCCAGCGAAGAAGACGAAACCAATGAGAATCCCGAGTTATCGCAAAGAACATGAAGAACAAATACAAATAAGATTCTAAACGAACAAAGACAGACGTACGCAGTTCCTAGAGTATAACTTTACAGACATCAGCCATAACGAAAGACAACTGCTATGACAAAACATAAGACTGACAAAAACGTGAACTCTAACCATTTAAGTCATTTCAGAACCAAAGAAGCTATGTAGACAAAGACGAAGAAGATATTTATAGAGACTACCGTTACATAGATGCCTGAAGACGCTAGCCAGAACCAAAAAACATGTAAGATGCCATCGGAAGTACTGTGAATAATCTTAAGATGCAACTAGAGAGGAAACGTTCAGACGCTTAACATGTCCTCGATCGTCATCGCAGCTAGAAGATGATGTCTAATACTAAGATGACTAATGTAGACGCTACCTATTATATATCGAAGATGACACCATTCCCTATGACCAGATAAGATGATGACGCTGGTTACCAATGACGATGGATGCAGATATCTTGATGATAGCTACATCAAACTTAACCAACGGGATCCATAGATCCCTACCTACGATGAAAACCTCAGACGACACCAAAGATGACGACTGTTTATCTACTCAGCATTGACGCCCAGGAGCCTTACTTGGGACTGTTCGGCATATTCGGGACGAACATGCTTCAGGACGGCCGAGTTGTGGGATCGGAACCAACCCACTAGCTTGTACGATACTAAAAAGACAAACCAACACTGTAAACCTAACCACTGATGACGGCGGATATAGAAAGTGACAGGGGAAGAAGAGAGCAAGAAGTAAGAAGTGAAGCGGAGAACATCGGTGCCATCCAGTATTATCATCCGTTATTAATATCCATCAATCATTTCTATTTTTATAACTAAATCTAATAATAGTCTCGAGTAAATTATATTAACTTAAATCCATCGAAATAAAGGAACTTGAAATCAAAGGATTTTCCAATTATTTTGAGACTCCTACATACATGTATATCTGTTTCTAATGCTTTTGATTTGTGTTCAGGTGTGCTCAACATGCTCCCCTACCTCCCAACCCGTTGAATATTTTGTTCAACCAAAGTCTCTTTTATTTTACGCATACCCCTTTTATCGTAGTGGTGAAAGATCAACTTGCCATCGTTGTTGGCTCGTAGTCGAACTTGATATTCATCGGGTAGATTGATAAATGTTTCCCGATTCCTTCGCCGCTGTATTTCCCTAATGTTGATACGCTACAATACGTATCGAATCAAATATATGTCCATGCGTTCTCGAGTTCGGAAATTTTGAAAGCTGTTATTTTCTGTCATTTTGATTTCCTTGCCGTTCATGGTCAGCAGAAGCCTTGTCAAGGCAGAAATGCGACTGCCATTGACGACTGCTGTCTGTTCTGGATGTAGATCCGTGTAGGGAGTCGGTCCTACAAAGGATAGGTTTGTCACCCTGGTAGCTTGACTCGTCGTTTCATGGCTCGTTGTTATTTCTTCTCTATCGCGTGGAACTAACTCATGGGCAAAATCTGGTCGAGGCATGCCGAAGACATCACACACTGGGTCATGAAGCATCCTTAGTTCTGGACTTCCTGGTGGGCTGAACTGCATATCTTCTAAAATGTGTAGCGTATCGTGTTGCTCGTAAGCAAACGACATCTGAAATAGTAGTTTGTCAGCCTAGTGCAAATGAATGAAAAGACAACTCTCAGCCAATAGTAAGACATAGATGGGCAGATATATGACGACACTAAGAACAGGTAGTTAATCTATTGCTAATGGTAGAGGACTAATTTTGGATTGGTCGTGGTCTTGTGTACCATTTAGGCCGATGTTGAAGTTGGTTAAGGTAATCCCTTGAACCTTTATCCAAAAACTGTTTGTAAAATTGCTGGGTGTACTTCCATGTTTTGGAAGGTACTACCGCTTCGTTAGTGTAGTCTGGCTCTGGAATGGGTTTAAGTGCTTGGCCAATCAAGAAATGTCCAGGTGTGAGGATAAGGAACTCCTCCGGATCATATCTGACATAGCATAACGGTATAGAATTTAGACATGCTTCCACCCACCTGCGGAAAGACCGTCACACACTTGTCCGGGTGTCCTTGAATTGGCGTTGGTCTGCAGGAAGATATCTTAGTAAGTCAGATTTGTTGCTTGTCCATTTCCTCAGAGTATATCCTTCTGTTTTCAACATACTAATTAGTTCATCTAAGAGGTATTTCGCTTCTTGGATGCTATCCGCACCAGTGAGCAGGTCGTACACGTAAAAGTCTGTGGTTGTGACCTTAGACAGCTTTTGCTAATTGTAGAAGGGCTTGTATAACCAAATATGGCGCTGACGAGGTTCCGAATGTCACCATGTTCCGCTGAAAGTCTTCAATATCGTTTGGTTTTAGGATGTCTCCAAATGATTCGCTGAAACGACCGATGATCTGGATGCATTGTAATCATGCGATACATCTATTCTATGTCCGCATTGTGCTGTGACAGTGAACGAAGATGTATTGTGCTCTGAAGTGTCTACTATAGACCCTAGTAGAATCCTACCAAATATTGTGTTGATGGCTGCAGGGGTGGTATTTGATCCTTGCTGAAGACCGTTCTGGAGTATTTGAGCGTAAATGCTTGCTGCTAATAACGCATCTATCTTTCCAGGATTCCAACATGTGGGATCCGCAAGTGCCAGTTTGTTTAGAGTTAAACATTCTTTTTTGGAAACTGTTCTGGAAGGTAAGGGATCTGTGATTTTATTTAGTATTAAATAGTCTTCGTTTAATACTGTTGTAGACTTCACGTTTCGAGATCGAATTTTAAGTGTGGTTTGTTGCCTTGAAGTGGCTGGATGGCTAGTGTTTAAGCCTGTGATGGAAAATGCAGTAGGACATCGATATGCTCTTAACTTCATGCCGGCTTCCTCCGTGATGAAGGATGACTGCGAGCCGTTATCTATTGAACATCGTAAGATATGAGGTGTCTCGCCCTTTGCTTGTGCCACTACTAGTGCTGTTGCTATCAGGGCATTATGACTTACTCTGGTTACAAAATTCTGACTAGTGTTTAAGCCATTACTATTCTTAACTGATTGTAACCGCGAAGAGCTTTCGTTTGTGACGCTAGGTTGATTAGCTTGACTTGGGTTCAACCTCGCTTTGTCATGTACTGACTTAAGCTCATTGTCGACAGCTGAGAATTTGGATTTGTCCCTATTGTGATTCTCGTGGAGTGTTCTTCGATGCTGCTGATTACACTTCAAACATCTAAACTTGCTCGTACAGTGATTTATGTGTTGAGTTCCTAAAATTAAATCAACCGCCTGATATCTTAAGTATTTGATATCTGGATGGTTTGTCCATCGCTCAATACCTCGGACATCTTTGTATGAAATGACTTGCGTTGCATGCTGGGCATTTAATTTCCTTTGCTGCATGATATTGTTACGCGCCACAAAGTGATACAAGCGACATCTATTGGAAATGGACACAACTTTAGGTTAGTGACATCCTAGTAAATTGGGTTTCGAGAACGGAATATTCAGGAATGTTCTGGGATAATTTGTAGAGTATAAATTGGGCGCTACTCACATCCAGGAGGCGAGTCTTATTTCAGACAGTGAAGTGAATGAAGTAAACTATTAGGATTGTGATAATTAGAAGTACAGTACTAGCGATAACTATAAAGAAATTTGATAATTACTTGTGAATTTGTGAGAGTAAAGGGTAAAGTTAAATAAAGAAAGAACTTTTTAATTATATTTGAAATATTGTGTTTTAAATAACGAATTGAGACCACGCTCGTAACAATATGATTTTGTGACTTAAGATGTGGTATTTGGTTTATATTATGGTGACTTAACTAAGTTATCTGCTATTGATCCTAAGATTCTTATACGAGTATTCAAAAATTTCTTAAACGAGATTTAAGATGATGCAGCTTCTGTAGTGTTGACAGCTTGGCATTATCATGAACAAGAGAAACGAACAGATCATGAAATGATCGCCATAAATCGTAGTTGCCACTATATTTACGCAATTGAATTCGAGGAAGGCATGACTCCTGTTGAAAATTAGTTGTTGAGTGATTTGGTAATGCTCCCGCGCTTGCCGTTTCAGCAGCTGGGACGAATATCCGCAGTCCTTCTACTAATTATCCCATATGTTCGGAGCATTTAACTCTGTTGTACTATGGTTATCATGATTTGGATAGTCATGTGGCGTGTAATCAGAATTTTCTAATAAAACGTGATTGATTGCCATATCTGTATCACTACATACCTCCCATAGTTTCTTCAAATCTGTCATTTTGGGCTCGTAGAAGCCTTGAGCTCGTTTTCTTTCCGTGAGGATTAGTTTTTCTACTGACCCCATGTTAATTTATAGCCTACTATTATCGTTGATTGACCGTGTTGGCACAACCGTAGTAAAACGTGTTCGCAATACGTTGATAAAGCGAGGATGCGCTTATTGTCAATAAAATGTTCTTATTACTTAGGTGGCACGTGTGGTCACAAATTCGTTTAAAAATGTCCCTACTGCTGTGCTGCTACGTGCGGGCACAACTTGAAGCACAACTTGTGAAAAGAACTATGCGACGTACTTTAATGCCACGTGTGGAATAATTCATAAAAGTATTGGAACTCAATGTAACGTGTGGAACAAATTATAAAAATACTAGAAATAAATTGATGCCACGAGTGGGCTCCACGTAGATAAATGGTGAAGATAGCTGGATAACCGTGTGGGCACAAATTGTAGAAACATTTTTGAGAACTACTTATATTAATACAATCCCGCATATAGGCACAACTTATTAATTATATTTTCTTTGTAATTGATGCCACGTTTGCTCAAATTGAAGTGTAAGGTATTTAAGTAATTTGTTGACGCAATTTCTAGCTATTTTTTTAACCGAATATTTATCACGAGTTAATGATATGTATGAGCAGCATTTGTCGCATAAATTTTCTATGTTTCTACCCGTTTACTGCCACTTCTGAGCACACATAAACGGTCTTATTGACTTAATAATTCGTTTACTGGCACGTCTAGGCACACTTATAAATGTTCTATTAACTCGTTTAGGCAATTTTTTAGGAAAATATTTCCTCACTAATTCAGCGTAACTAGAATTGTTCTCAATTGTACCAGTAAACAAGCACACATTCCTGGATGGAACCACCATCAAATGTTTTGTAATGTAGCTGTAAGTGTGCACCACAGTTATATTACGGCATTTTGGGTGGGTTAGTCTAGCGGTGTGTTAAACTTACAAGACATGTGTGTTTGTGATTACTGTTACTTTATTAAACAAATTCTTTATTACTCAATGTTAAACATTCTCTTATTTCAACTTTATTGTCTAATTACACAGTGCTTATTCTATTATTAATTCTGTCTCTTGGTATGTATGCTTGAGGTGTCGTAGTGTGACTCGTACTCAATCTTATACCTCAGACTTACATTGCTTTATGTTTAAGTAAATTCACTGTACTTGAATTTAATAGTTAGTAATCACTTCAATTTTCTTATTTATCATACTTAACACTAATTAAAATTACTTTGTTTCTCCACATGAAACGCTAAATATGCTAAGCGAACATGAGTTTAGCCGTTATGTGGACAAACCTACATCTAAAAATTTGCTGCCACCAACAAATAAATTGATTTCAGAAAAAGATTTGAAATACTTATCCTGAAATTCTGATCACCACAACCGCAATTGTTCACCACAGAAACTTCCTAAAACACCCTTAAATTTGTAGCATGAAAATAGTGTACCTTACAAGTACGTTTATTTATGCTACTGAATTTTCCTAAAGTTCACTTATATTGCCCTGATTAAACTCACTGTGATCTTATACCCAAATTGACATGTGTAATCACGATAACTGATTGAGAATGATCTTGTGCAGCTATGTGAAAATATGTTAAAATATGTCATCTAATTTATTTTTCATTATACATGAATTTTCCTTATTGATTTGCTTAAATATTTTAATTTTTCTAAAAATATAACAATACGGCGGCTCCCTATGTAATTATGTCGATTTCCAATATGGAACGTAAACTTTCTCTCTAATTTCTTCTATCTCGTTCCAACATAGTTCTCTTTCCCACTCATTATGGGAATTAATCTTCTGATTTTTCGTGATTATTGTGTTACCTGGTGAATTTCACATCTTTTAGGCCTCAGCAACAGGTTGCGCATCGTCCAATTAGGGAAATTGACTTTTTACGCCGCCAATTTGACACGAGTAATCGCAGTATTTTAGTTCGAAAGTGTCGGGTTTGTTTGTGTTTCTTTTGGCTAGTATGCATAGTATATGAATTTCACGATAATTTTGTTGTACTGCCAAGAAATTCGTTTCGTGGCAGATTTCACCTGTACCTTGTGAACTTTGTAATTGTTAGATTATCAGTTCCTTATTTTATTCAATCTGTACTAATCTATGTATTTTCTTTTACTTTCAGCTTAGTTCCAGACACTGTAACATGAACTGGAGGACGTGGGAGTACATAAATTGCGGGAAGTATGAAATACGTGTATATCTGTTTCTAATGCTTTTTATTTCTTTTCAGGTGTGCTCAACAGAGGATGACAGACTTGATGCTCATAGTTAATATAAATTGACAGTGCATTTTCTATACCCTAGATGATATCTATAGGGGTATACTAAGTTTATCATTGCGTTTGTAACACCTCGAAATAATGATGGTAGAGCAAAATGAATTGGACACCCACGCATTATATTAAAAGTTATTTTGATTTTTGCATGTCCGTCCGTCCGTCCGTCCGTGCGCACGATAACTCGAGAACGCTTCACCTAGAAAGCTGAACTTTTGTATACGGACATTAAAAAAAAGTAAAATTAAGTTCGAAAATGAGACAAATCGGGCACCTCCTTCGTGGGGTTGCCATACAAAAATTTCGATTTCCATGATATATTTGGACACTACCTGAGAACACGTCGACATAGAAAACTGAAATTTGGTACGCTGAGTTTTGATACTAATATCAAATAAAATTTTAAAAATGGGCTAAATCGGGCGACCTGTTCTTGGTGTTGTCATATAATAATTTTGGTTTTTTACATATGCTTTGAAAACAATCAGTCCTACACATTTTTATTGTACTAAAAACTTCTTCAGAATAAGCAATCCTATAAAATTGGTTATAATCATTTTTTCTGTCCGACAAGCCGTGCTAGAAATATATGTGCGAAACCAATGCAAAAAATCAAAATTGCTCAAATGGGTGACCATACGAAATTTCACACGTGCATTCATCTAGGGTATCATAAGAATTGGTCTTAGAACAATTCTAGCTTTTTCACTTGTTATTTTTAAGTTTTGTCTTTTCGTTTTACATATTCATTAATTCCGCATCACTTTGCTTTTGTTTTTTTTTTGTTTTTATACAGGTATATTAGCATTTTATTTGAGTTGATCTGCTAAGTTTTTGTACTTTATCTCCGATTTATTTCAGTTGTCTGTGCGTGCGCCCATTATGTTTGCTCAGCCATGAATGAAGCTGAAAAGAAAAGAAAAGGAATTAATAAAAATCAAACTAGTATAACTTACTTAACTTGAATTCAAGTCCAGGGAATTCAACTGGATACTTTACTCCCACGAAGCAAGATACTCATGTACCTAGATATTAAGAAATATCAACAAATTTACACAGAAAAGCATAAATTTTTCTAACTTCCCCATGCAAAATGTAAACATAAATGCAACAACAACAACACTGTGGGAAATGGAAACTATGTCATATTTAGTTAAATTTCAATGTCTCTCCCTTGAAATTTACACCAACTATGGAAAAATAGTGACATAACATATTAATAATAACAAAACACTTTCGCGCGAACAATTTCGAGGAAAATTACACATAAATGTTCACCTTTGACATTTCTCACAAGGGAAAAAAATTTACTCAAAAATCGAGTTTTCAAACGTTTTTTTTAAAATAATGACTCAACAAACCGAAGTGTATGAGTTATTGAAAAGATTTTTTACAAAAAATTAACTTTGCGCGAGGTTTTTCCGCGAAAACAACACTTGAAAATCTCGCTTGAAGACAGGCTTAGATGACAAATGCCGTAAACAAACGAATTTTCTTATAAACTAAACACACACAAACCCTAACTAATGCACAAAATACAATTTGAACAACTTACCTTTATGCAATCTGCGTACTTTTCACTGGAAAGCGCACAGAAAACTCGCGACAGAAAAACCGTCAAAGCAAATTTATAAATACCGCGAAACTGTCAGAATTCATGTATTGCGAACATATGGCACATGAATTTGGGGTATTTTTTTACGAGGAACCTGATGGTGGTATCAAAAAAGTGCTTAAGTAGCTTAACGAAAAGATATTTAAAAATTTTTGATTTCTCATATAACTAATGAGAAAGAAAGAGATAGCAAGTGGAAGTGAGATGGATAAAAATTACATTCCACATCGAATTCTCTCAACATGGACGACAAGAATTTCATTGCACCATGTTATAGCACAATTTGGAATTTTAATTTTCATTCACTGAAATTAAATTATGAACGAGATCTTTTGATAAGAAAAGATAAATGTTAATATTCCTCATCGAATGAGATAATTACACCTGATGAAAAATAACACATTCTGAGAAATTTGCATTATGGTTGCAGATTCCACAAAAAAAAAATGGCGGTTGAGACCCTATATAAGGCCGAGCATTTGCATGGATCACTCTCTTAAAATTTTCGAGTTCAAGCAGTTCAGTTTGAGGTATATTTTGTTCAAATTCTTAATTGCATTTTTGTTTGAGTTTTTTACTTTGTTCAAATCGTGCAAATTGGCTTGCAATCTGCCTCCCTTAAGCGTAAGCTCATATGCGCTTTTTGGTGAAGGTGAAATTTGTTAAGTGATTATAATTTAATGACATTAATGTGGTTACGTGACTCATCATCTTTCTTTTCTTAATAAAGTGCATCAATTTTCGTTTAATAACATCTTTTTTTTATAATAAGTCAATATTAATTAATGTGCCTTGTACAAGATAAATTTAAGACAGTAATTCCTATACTTCCCAAATCGGGTTAGCTGGAATATACCTGCGAATTATCCCTTGTTTGCTTAAAATTGTAAATAAATTAAATAGCACTAAGATCATAAATTTGAAGAATTTTATAGTTATTGTATATATGTGCTTTGCTGTGAATTAGAGAGGTTAAGCTAACCTGCATATGATTTTTTTTTATTAAATCGAAATGTAAATCTATTTATGCTCGTTCTGATTTTAATATACTGCTAAACTAACATAATCCACCAAAGATAACATCATTACATGTGGCTTGTGAACGGTTCTACAGCAACTGTTCCGTTACACACGTGCTGAAATTACTCAATTGTTAAACAACAAGGGATTTTATATCAGCTTATACAAGCGCATGGTATAACCTTTCCATACATAGTGTTTTTTAATAGTTCCAGGAACTATTCTCTACGCAGTAAAGTATTTGGTGATCCTACAGGAATCAAGTTACCTTGTGTAACATTTCTGGAACAATTTTTGGTAGTTCAATCTATGATCCAAGCTACTTGCGTAATATTTTTTGGTGGTTCCATCCAGGAACCAAGCTACTTGCGTAACAATGTTCGTAAATGGATAATCCGGGTGGTGTTGACGAAGTACCGTGCACAAAATCCTTAATTAATATATTATGCAAACGGAAAATTAGGCTCAGGATTTCACGTTATAATTCAAAATGTTTGCAGGCAAAGATGAATGAAATTCGTGTAATGCTATATGGTTCATTGCTCGATGTAATTTGCGCGTCGGAAACTTGCTGAAACCTGAGGTTAGTGACAGTCTTATAAATATTACCGGCTTTAAAATATACCGTCATGACAGAGCGATTACGCCTGGAGGTGGTGTCGCTATGTATGTCAGAGATGGTGTAAAGTGTAAACCGATCTTACGAAGTTGAAATAATGATATTGGAGCAGAGTACATCTTTTGTGAGCTAGGCTCAGGTCCCATTAAAATCTTAATAGGGTGCGTATACAAACCCCCGCTTTGTCTTCATGTTAATCTGAAAAATGATTTATGCTATATAGTCCCTCGCTAGGAGAATATCATTATAGGGGGCGATTTTAATTTTAACTTTCTACAGCCTTTGGGTCCTGCTTGCTCTCTTAATGCTTTAATGAAGAGCCTACATATTTTACTAGCCACTCCTCTTCACTACTAGATGCCTTTTTCGCTGCTTATGTGAGTCAGATTTTCTTTCATGATCAAATTTCTCTTCCAGGGATATCTGATTATGACTTAGTATATCTTAAATAATATATCTTAAATGTATGATGTACATTTAGATATGCAAAAAGTTCCTCGGACGTTTTCCTTCAGATGTTATCAACGCATCAATCTGCAAGTGTTATTTGAAGATGCACAGTCAATTCCATGGCATATTGTTCACTCATCTTCATCTGTAGATGAACAGGTTATTTTTTTGTGCTCTACCCTGAAATATTTGCACGATATGCCTGTACCCCTTGTTACTAAAAACTATTGTTAGTTCCCATTGCCTATGGATTTCCAACCACATTCTTTCTCTAATCAGTGCACGAAGCTGAGCTCATATCTGTGGAAGCGGTTTCGTTCATCCAATTTTTGGGAGGCGTATCGAGTTCTACGTAATCGTGTTTCTTGTGTAAAGTGCAAAGTGATGAAGACTGGACGTTAAGTCCCAACTGCCAGCATGAGCTGACAAATCACTTGGTGGACAGCGTTGACTGCAGGGCGCAGCACTAGCTCGCCCCGGCTATTGGCGGAGAGTGTGGGGAGGTTCCACGAAAACCGGCCGCTGTGCCACCAGCCATATGCAAAAAATTCGTACCTGTCAAATCAAAGGCCGTTGCACACATCCAGTCCTGAAAGGACCTTTACACTACATACCACTTACTTATGTGAAGGCGCAGATATTCTGCCTTCACTGCTATTGCCCGACCGCCCATGTGACACTGAGGGCGGCAATTGTTTTCAGTTTCCCTTCAATGACCTGAAAAGAAGTGGAGGAACAGACCTAACCAACCTTCACAAGCGAGGGCTCCGGCAGAGTGAGGATATTACAAGTATAGCTGTGCATTAGGTTATAATTTATACATAGGGTGATTCAGAATCTAACTTAACTACAAGATCGGGACGGGTGCATACCTAAATTCCTGGAACTATTTCTTTAATACATCGAAACTTTAATCGTGTCCATATTGTTTTGCGCTACAAAGTGACACACGCGACATCTGTTGGAAATAGAAACATCTTTAGGTTAGTGACATCCTAGTGAACTTTGGGTTCGGAGAACGGAATATTCAGGATGGTTCTAGGATAATTCGTTGAGTATAAATACGGCGCTTCTCACATCCAGGAGGCAGTAATATTTCAGACAGTGAAGTGAACGAAGTAAACTATTTGGAATGCGAAAATTAGAAATACAGTACTAGCGATAACTATAAAGAGTTGATTTGATAATTATTTGTTAATTGTGAGAGTAAACAGTAAAGTTAAATAAATAAAGAACTTTTGAATTATATCTGAAATATTGTGTTTTAAATAACGAATTATAGCCACGCTCGTAACAACTGATGTGAGAAGTAAAATAAAATTGCGGAATAAAGTGGTGGCATATGAGTTTGTAATTCAAAGAGTGATTAATTTTGTGAAATCGTGTGTAAAAATTCCGAAAGACAATTTTATATTAAGCTGTGAGTGAATTACAAAAGACGCAAGAATGGGACGCAAACTAGAGGAGCTTCGCATACAGGAATTGAAAGTGGAGTTGAGGAAGCGGTCATTGCAAACGACAGGTCTAAAGAATGTTCTAGTCCAGCGACTTAGACAAGCCTTGATAGAGGAAGAAAATAATCCTGAGGCATTTGTTTTTGTAGAAGTAGCTGAAACTGAAGAAGAGCCTGCGATGAACATGGAACAGCTTTTTGGTACCTTAATGACCAAAATGGAGCTTTCAGCCCTGCAGATGAAGAATGCTCTTGAGGAGCGAAGGCAATCTCTCTTGGAGGAACAAAAGAATGCTCTTGAGGAACAACAGCAGTCTTTCTTGGAGGAACAAAAGAATGCTAATGAGGAACAAAGGAATTCTCTGCAAACATGTTTAGAAGAGCGAAAGTATTATCTGTAATCCTGTTAAGATGAGCAGAAGATTGCTCGTGAGGAACAAAAGAATTCTCTGCAAGCATGCTTAGAGGAGCAAAAGAATTCTCTCTAAATCCGTTGTGAAGAACAAAAGAATTCTCTAGACGCCCGTTTGGATGAGCAGAAGAAAATTAATGAGGATCAAAAGAATTCTCTGCAGGCATGTTTAGAAGAACAAAAGAATTCTCTGGAAGTCAGTTGGGATGAACAAAAGAGTTCTTTGCAGAATTGTCTAGAAACCTGTTTGGAGGAACAGGAGAATTTTCTTAAAAATTCATTAGACGAACAAAATGTGAAAATTGAAGGAATCCAGCAGGAAGTGCTAGAAGTTCAACAACAAGTGTCGGAAGTACAACAAAATGTTAGGGAGAAGCTTGACAACTTTAAAGCAGATTTGAAGAAGATCAAGCAGCGAAAACCTCGGCATGAAGGAACTGAAATATCCGGTGCAGGCAGAATGAAACCGCTAATATTTGATGGATAAAATTCGTGTCATATTTTCAAGATACAATTGGAGGCAGCCTCCGAATGATGCAGACAAAGCCCCAGCTCTGGTTTTAACACTTCGGTGTCCCATGTCAGAGCTATTACAAATTATATCGATTGACAGGCAACCTGATTACATTTCATTAGTACAGGCGATAGAATTACGTTATGGAGATGAATACATGCAGCAAGTATATCGATTGCAGTTACGCAACCGGATTCAAAAGCATAGCGAATCACAACAAGAACAGCAGGCTGATGTGGAAAGATTAGCTTATCTTTCATACTTTGTGAACGCTATTGCAAATCAAAATTTACAACAAGCACTAAGGCTAGCAGGAAAGAAGTCAACAGCAGAGGTGCTAGCCTATGCACTAGCATATGAATCTCCTCGACAAGCTACTCGGAGTGCAATAAGAGTGAGAGAAATTTCGGTGGAGGAATGTACTTGCAACAGATTGCAGTCATCCGAGAGCACTCGGTCAGATGGTATTCTTCGATGCTGGAATTGTAATAGCGACGGACACCTCCAAAGAGACTGCAGAAAACGTCGACAAATAGAATCACAAGAAGAGAAGGACAGAAAAGTATGCCAAAGATGTGGAGCCAGGTAGCAAGCTATTCGTAGAGAGACTACAAATCAAACAGCGACTAATCGCATCAGCTCTCCTGTTGAGCAGTCGGAAAACTAGTAAAAAGCAATTTTGCGGGGGGGCAGAAGTTGGTTGGTAGGGTCGACGGCCCCGAAGTCATCATTCAAGTAGGCCAATTGCAGAGAAATAATAGAAGTCTCGTTATATATGGAAGTGTAGGAAAAAATGACTGCGCAATCACTATCGACACTGGTGCTTCGAGATCAACTATTAGAGCAGATCACGTCAAAAACAAGTGGCTTCAAAACACTTCCAAATATTTACTAACTGGAGCAGCAGCACAAGTTTTTGGAGAAATAACTGTGTATGTTCAACTAGGTGAACTACTATTTCCTCGCACTTTCCTGGTTTCAGACATCATGGATGAATGCATTTTTGGAGTAGATTTCATGACCACATATAAAATAAATCTGGATGTCGGAGAACGGATCCTCAAATATGGCAACATAGAAATTCCGATCAGAGTAGGGGCAGATTATCCTTCGAAAATATTACTCTCTCTGCATGCTCCGAGACACTAGTATAGACAAAGCTTACTGATAACGTCGGGACCTGCCGATTGTATCTGGTGGAGCCTAACCCTTTAAATGATACATCGAACATCATCATTGGTAAGACTTTAGTGAAGGCAGAAGGCGCAACATTAATTCCAGTCAGAGTGCTCAACAAATCCGTAAATAAGGTACAACTAAAAGAAAGTGCTATAATTGGAAATTTTGAGCCCGTTTACCAAATCGTCAATTTGGGTAATGGTAGTGATGTCAGGGAGATAAGACCTATACCAGCTACTACCAAACAGGTTCAGAAACTTCTTTCATCTAGTGCTCAAATGAAAAGCAATGCAACGATGCCAAAGAGGTGATCTATGAATTTTCGGAATTATTTGCAATGAATGATGCTGATCTCGGTAAAACAAATCTTGTCCAGCATCGAATAGATACAGGAGATTCTGGGCCCATTCGGGAGACAACACGAACACTACCATTAGCCAAGCAACCAGATATGATAAACTCTATGAAGGAGCAAGGCATAATAGAGGAATCTAACAGCCCTTGAACAGCGCCGGTTGTTTTGGTCAGGAAAAAGGATGGCAGCACCCAAATCTGCGTAGACCACTGCCAACTAAATAACATAACCAGAAAGGATACCTAACCATTACCAAGGATTGATGATACATTGGACACCCTTTCCGGAGTGCAATGGTTTTCCACGCTGGACTTGAAGAGTGGCTACTGGCAAGTGGAAATACATCCCGAGGACCAAGAGAAAACTGCCTTCTCAGTTGGTAGTGTCTTATGGCAATTTAAAGTTATGCAATTTGGATTATGTAATGCTCCAGTCACATTCGAACGACTCATGGAATGTGTTTTACGTGGATTAACCTGGATAATATGTCTTGTCTATTTAGACATAACAGTAATCGGAAGGACATTAGAGGAACATAAAAACGACTTATGGGACGTACTTCAAAGACTGAGAGATGCGCAACTGAAACTCAGTACGAATTAATGCGCTCTATTTAAGAGTGAAGTAAAATATTTGGGGCACATAGCTTCATCACAAGGCATAAGAACTGATCCAGAAAAGATAGCAGATGTCAAAAATTGGCCATTTCCAAAGGACAAACATCAATTAAGGAGTTTTCTTGGTCTAAGTACCTGTTATTGCCGAAGAATAGATTTGCAAGCAATCAAATTACTTATATGTGTAGAATCATAGATTCTACTTAGAATCAAGTCAGTTATAATTTTCGAATAAAAAAGGTCGTTTAGGTTTCTTTTTATCGTCTACGTTCAGAGCATAGTTTGCCCGTAAGCATTTAACATTTAACTTTGTGTACTTGTTTTGTACTTGGACACACATCTCCAACCGTGCACTTGTTTTGTACTTGGGCACACACTAATTATAATTGCATTGGTTTTGTACCATTGTAAGCAAGCGGCCAATAAAGGAATTTGTCGCTCTATAAACATTTTGGTGACCCCGACGTGATCTCTCACGCAGAAGAGTATCATACCAACATTCAATCAATCATTCTTCAAGGATGGAGGCACTTCTAAGCAAGCAGGCAGAGATTGGAGAAGCCATTCAAAACGGCTATAGAAATCTTAAGAAAGATTCCGAGATTCGCAAAACCGAACCGGCGTACTACAACAAACGCTTAAATAAACTGCAAGTTCAGTGGGAGGAATTTCAACTAAATCATGAGAAATTACCTTCCCCTGAGATCAACAAAGATAATGAATACTTCACAAAAAAGAATTACCAGAATCTAGCACCGGTATATGAGGCCTTTAAACAGATGCTAAAGGATGGACTAGCGACTGTTTCAGAAGACGTCAGAAAGGCTCATCAGCAACAATTGGTGAAGAAACTCCCTTAACCACCCAGCAGTCAAGCAAACCCGAATTTAAGGTCTACGATGACTTACCAGTCTCCATAAAAGAAAATAATAACACTGATGAAGCAACCAAACTAGTTAGAAAACAACATCGAATGATGAGCAGTTTAACAAGGCATCTTCAAGAAGATGTAACTGCAAATGACGAGATTATTTGGGAGACTACAAGCAATCCGCCACTAGACTACACGCAGGAACTGTACAATGAACTTGCTGACTGGGCTTAAGAGATCTTAATAAACCTACACGAAAGGTTAGAAGTGTCAAGCACAGTCAACAATCCTGAGAAGAGCATTCATCCAAACTTAAAACTTCCCCAAAAAACGCTCCCTACATTTGATGGAACTTACGTCAGATGGTCACATTTTCATGATCTATTCGTACGGCTGATCCATTCACAAGAAATCAGCGACGCCCAGAAAATGTTCAATCTGACAGTCAATCTAAGCGGTGAGGCAAAATCATTAATCCAACATCTTCCGGCGGCCGACGCTAACTATTCCGCAGCTTGGGAAATGCTGACTACACGCCACAACAACAAAAGCTCATTGTCCACAGACTTCTTCAACAAACTATTGTATCAGGCAATAACACAGCCTCATTCCGCATCATCAATTAAGACTCTGCATGACACCACCAAGGAATGTCTTCATGGGCTTAAAAATATTGGCATATCTATTGATACCTGGGACCCACTTCTGGTACATTTATTGATAAAGAAACTCGAAAAGATAACTCACTCTCTTTACGAGTCATCGCTGAGTTCTCCACGAGAGCTACCTACCATACAAGGACTCATGGCATTCTTAGAGAGGCGATTTCAGGCATTAGAAGCATTGGGGAGAGAAAAACACTCAGCGTTCCTCAAATACTCAAGCAATAAATCAAGTTATAAATATTCAAGGGCAACACTTACATCAACAATAAGAGCACAAGGCTGCATCATTTGCAAGAAGAATCATCCACTGTACTTTTGCAATAGGTTGAACTCAGTCAAGAGAAACAAACTGTGTATATAGTAAACTGCCTGAAGAATGATCATTCAGCTGACAAATGTACAGCCAGAAATTGCTGTAAATGTGCCAAGAAACAGAACACATTGGTACATGTCGACAGCCCGGAACCTAGTGCCAAGAATCAGGTCAACTCGTCAAGGGTTAAATTACGAGCGATCAACCTTAACAGTGGATTGCAGCAAATCGAACACAAATGCGCGTCGCCATCTCAAGCAGATTTCAATACTCGTACCCACCGAGATCCAACTACTTCGACAGCAGCGCAATCATCAAATTTCAATAAAACTAGTGTAATACAAGGTACAGTCAGAGTTGAGATAAGCAAAAACGGCGGTAATGTTAGTCAATGTCGGGCCATTCTCGACTCTGGCTCTCAGTTAAGTTCCATAACTGAGATTCTCGCAAGAAAACTAAAATTAAATCGAAGCTCTGAAACAATGTGCATTCAGGGCATAGGAGAAAGTAAGCTAAAGGCTCAGCATAGAGTAAAATTCCAACTGAAGTCAAAGATGAACAATTACTCGACACGAATAGAAGTGTTCATACTATCCACGATAACACTTCAAAACACACCTTTCGGATGGGTAGTTGCTCGACGTTTTAGTGGAGAAAGATCTCCATATGCTTCTTGTTGTAAGAGATTGAATCATCTGATGAAAGCGAAAATGTTACTACAGCAGAACAAAAATGTGTTAACCATTTCTATCAACACATTAAAAGAAACAATGATGGAAGATTCATAGTCAAGCTACCATTTTTAAAAGATCCCAGGGCATTGGGGAACTCAGAGAATATCGCTCGCAACAGGCTCCTTTCCTCCAGAAAGAAAATTCAGCAGGCACCCAGAAATAAAAGAACAATATGTGCAGTTTATGCGTGAATATGAAGCTTTAAGGCATATGATGGAAGTATGTAAACCCAACTGAGATCGGTAGTCCACATTACTTCCTCCCACATCACTGTGTTACTAAATTGGATAGTAGCACTACAAAACTTCGTGTAATATTTGACGGCTCAGCTCATACATCCTCCAGCGTGTCCCTAAACAAAGTACTCTACAAGGGACCAACAATTCAAGATGAGCTATTTTACATCCTGATTCGATTCAGATTTCCGAAGTTTGTATTCACAGCAGACATCGAGAAGATGTATAGACAATTCCTGCTAGCTGAAGTGGATCAACAATATCAACTAATCTTGTGGAGGAAAAACCAAGTTCAGCCAATCAAACACTACAAGCCAAGTACGGTCACGTATGGACTAACTACAGCACCATTTCTGGCAACGAAATGCCTAGAACATCTAGCTAACGAAATGACCCTAACTCATCCTCTAACATCTCAAGTGTTAAAAAGATATTTCTATGTCGATGATGTTATGACTGGATCCAACCAGCTAATTGAAGCTATCGAGATTCAACAACAATTAAAGCATATTCTTCAATCAGCTGGGTTCAATCTACGCAAATGGTGTTCCAATCACCCCAAGTTGCTTGAAAAGTGCCTCAAGAAGACATCGAGCTAGAACTAGATCTCAACGACACCCTGGAAGGATTCATAAAAACATTGGGACTGAGTTGTCTACCCAAATCCGACATGTTGTCTATCAAAACATCATGGAAAGAAACGAAGAGAGTCACGAAAAGAACTGTACTATCCGATATCGCACACATCTTTGATCCTCTTGGATTGATGAGTCCCGTCATTATAACTGCAAAACTGTTTATCAAGAAAATCTGGACCTTGAAACTTGACTGGGAGGCAGCATTACTCATGGAAATGCATACTAGCTGGTTTAAATTTCGCGAAGGATTGAAAGCACTCAATGATATAAAAATTCCATGACACCTTGCATCAGGTAAAACTATCAAGATACTTCAAATTCATGCATTCTCAGATGACTTGGAAGCAGCTTACGGAGCAGTAGTATATATCAGAGCAATAGATCAAGATGATACCATAACTGTGAGGCTACTGTGCGCAAAGTCAAAGGTTGCCCCAAATAAGACAACAACTCTTCCTCGCTAAGAGATCTGCCCCGCAAGGCTATCAGCTCAGTTAGTACAACGTGTATCTTCAAATTTAAGGCAACCCAACATAAGATGTTACTTTTGGACAGATTCTGAAATCGTGCTGTCTTGGATCTATTCAGAATCATCATCATATCACATTTTCGTTGCCAACCGTGTTGCGACTATTCAACGTTTATCGAATGCAGATCAGTGCAACCATGTACCTTCTAAGGCAAATCCAGCAGACATAGTTTCGAGAGGAATTCCTGCAGACAGATTAGCTCAGTGTAACTTCTGGTTTTACGGTCCAATGTTTCTACATGGCACGGAAACAATCTGGCCTGAAAGCTGGTGCAAACAGCCTACAGATTTAGAGAAAAGGAAGCCTAAAGTAGCTCTAACTACGTCTGCACTACAACTGTCATGGATTATGGATATAAAGGACAAAAACTCATTTAAACGGTTGCAGAGAATAGTCGCATACATTGTGGAATTTACATGATTAACGAAACGGCTGGTATCTTGACTACTGAAAAATTAAATGAAGCCCTATTGTTAATTTTTTTCCAAATGCAGAAAGATGGCTTCAAGGGAGACTTAAATCAGTTGCAGACAAGAAAGCGTTTGATGTCACCAGCTCTTTAAATAGTCTCGCACCCTTTCTTGATGAAAGAGATATCATTAGAGTTGGCGGTAGACTAGAAAACGTAAATATATCGTATGAAGCAAAACATCTTGCACTTCTACCATATGAGCATCACTTAACGAAGCTCCTGATGACAGACATTCACCTCAGAAATCTCCACCTTGGACCTCAGGCGCTGCTCACAACAACAAGGCAAAGGTTTTGGCCCATAACGGGAAAGACAATTGCCAGATCAATAGTGCAACAGTGTATTCGCTGCATCAAGTCCAAGCCAAAGCTGATGACCCAGTTCATGGAAAATCTGCCTCCAACAAGAGTACAACCTGCAAGACCATTCATAAACTCAGGGGATGACTTTTGCGGATCAATTTATACGCATTATAAAATAAGAGGAAAACATCCTCAAAAGTCATACATAGCAGTATTCTGCTGTTTTGCGACCAAGGCACTACATCTCGAAATAGTCAGCGACCTCTCTACTGAAAGTTTCCTTGGTTCCCTCAAACGATTTATTGCTAGACGCGGACACCGTCAAGATTTGAGCTGTGATAACGCAACAAACTTTGTTGGTTCAGACAACCAATTGAAGGAACTTCAGGATGCGATATACAACGAAAGTGGCCAAAGGAAGATCATCGAATTACGTCAATCAAAGGGAATTAACTTCAAGTTCATACCTCTACGTGCCCCTCATTTTGGTGGATTGTGGGAGGCAGCAGTGAAGTCAGCCAAATCCTTGCTAAAAAGATCCGTAGCGTCTGCCTCCTTCACATATGAAGAACTATCAGCAGTCACAGCCAAAATCGAAGCAATCTTATACTCAAGGCCAATTACGCCATTATCATCAGATCCAAATGATCTTGCGGCTCTAACTCCAGGCCATTTCCTAATTGGTGAGCCACTTACAGCAATGTCGACCCCCAGGCAAGTCCTCAACCCATAAGCCTTATAAATCGGTGGAAACTGGTAGCTCACATTAGACAAGAGTTTTGGCGTCGCTGGTCAAACGAATATTTAAGCAAGCTGCAACATAGGCACAAGTGGTAGCAACAGAGAAGGAATGCTCACCTAGGGATGATGGTTTTAAGAAAGGAAGATAATTTACCTCCTTTAAAATGGCAACTTGGAAGAATAACAAATGTAATAAAGGGCGACGATGGTTTAGTACGTGTTGCTGACGATAAAACGGTCTCAGTCATTTTCAGAAGATCGATTCATAAATTGGCTCCTTTGACCGAAATCACTCCCTTTGACTCACAACCTGGCATACACTTTGAGAGCCTAGGGTCTGTTCATCTCACCTCTATCGAATGGAACCTAGTTGATTATTACGACTTAGAAGATTATCGGAAGGAATTTACAGATATTAATAGGAGCGTTTACCAACTACAAAAGATATGCAATTTACTGACTGACAAGTCTCGGTGTAATAGTTTACTGAAACAAAAGAGCGCGTGAAACAGAAAATACTGACGGCAAAAGAGTATATGACGTCTTCGAACTGCGGTTGGAAGATTCGGGAGTCACAATCAAAATAAAAAACCACTACCATCTCATCTTAATGTCAGAAATCTTATTGCGCTTTTAAATCAAATATACACTTTGATGATCAAATTCTTAGCGAGCAAGAAAAACAAAAGATAATTATTCAAATTAATGATACGATTTTTAACATCTTGAGTAGATTGAACAAAGATTCGATTAATGCTAAACGGTCTGAACAGCGAAAAATTATTAAAGGTAGCAATATTTTGGATGTTCCATACGAAAAGCAAAGTTCCGGTGAATATTTAACTACCCCAGTGCCTATTGATACTAATATAGACAACCTGTCCACCTTCTTTACGGATATATTTCTCCAAACACCTGAAAATAAGCGTGAGCCTGACGCCATATTGTCAGAAATAAAAGAATCTTTTAATACGGCAGTATTACGTTAGGAGCATATGTCAATAATAGACACACTTAATAGACTGGAAAGATCAGTTACGGACTGGGCACTAAGGTTACCACAAGAGTCTCAGCAAACATCAAAGGACTGTTATGAAAAATATATAATTTATGTCTACACTGATATTATTCAGCCCAGAGTTATAGGTGATCAGTTAGTACGATACTTATGTATAATACCTTTCAAAGAATGTGAAAGTACAATAAGATTTCAACACGTAGATTACTGTCCCATTGAAAAAACCTTTATCGAAAATATTTCTATAAAAATAACTAATCAGCAAGGAGAGTTAATTGATTGCAAGCCAGACTGCATTCAGTACAGCTCTCTAATGGCAACGAGCTTTTACTCCCCACAACCAATTGAAGCAATTGAAACGAGTTCCACTAAATATCGTGGGAAATGTTGCTAGTGCATTATTCGGTATTCTCGATTCCGACTATGCAGAGAAACTATCATCAACAACTTTTAGTGTATTCAATCGAGGAGTATTTGGGCACTTGGTGAAACATGATCGTATTATGTTGTTATGAGTGATTTGCTTTGGGACGTAAAGTCCCGACTGCCAGCATGAGCTGACAGATCACTTGACGGATAGCGTTGACTGCAGGGAGGCACGCTAGTTCGCCTCAGCTATTGGCGGAGAGTGTGGGGAGGTTCCACAAAAAAACCTGCCGCTGCCGTCAGGCATAATCAAGAAAATTTCGTGCCTATCAACAAAAAATCGGGACAATCTCGGTCCTGAAGGGAGCCTTACGTCACTTACCTGCATATGATTGAAGGCGCAGATGTTTTGCCTTCCTGCATGCCCCATCCATGCGACTCCGAGGGCAGTTTTCTTCGGAGTCCCTAATTGACCTGTAAAAGAGAGAGAGAGACTAGGCGAGCCTAGACGACCTTCATCCTATGTGAGAGGGCCCGCGGATAGTGAAGGAAGAATTAAAACTCTCAAAATTTCATATTTACGTTATAACTGCAGAGTAATAGACCCAAAAAAATCTCATCATTTCAAGGTAAGTATATGCAAGGATCTCATTACATTAACTATAGCTAGATGTATATGAAGCATTAAATCAGAATCTTACATATATATGTACAAAAATTGTCAAATAAAAAAAATCTCATCATTTCAAGGTAAATATATGCAAAGATATCATTAAATTAATGCTATGTATATACATGTAGGTCTATCGTGGAATCAAAATTTATATATACATGAAAAATATCATTAAATCAAAGTTGTCTACACATGCCAGTCTCTCCAGAAGCCCAAAGCTCGTACGTATGTCAAAAAAATGTGTAATATAGATAAAGAATACTCACGGTTGAACTCCACGGCATGATGAAGCGCTTGAGCATCCGGTATCTTTTAAAAGAATGAAATTAAAGTCAAAGGCTTCGACTTGCTCTCTCGGTAGGCTCGACCACAATTTTCTTTCGAGCTAGAGTAAAGTTGGCCGGCGGCACTATTAGTTGCCAAACACCATTACGTGACACATGAACGAACTTTACTTTCGTACAATGGACAGACAATCTCCGAACAGGTTAACGTTTTACTAAAGAAAGATGGTGAAATGCGTACTAAAGCGCTACAACTACAAGCTATGTATAAAGCTTCTGTTTCGATGTATAGCAAAACGATACTAGTACTCGTAACTATTTCATTATTGCGATAGACTCTTTGCCTTTGTTGTTTTAAACTGTATCTTTTTAACTCTTTCCGAGCCCTTTTGGAGCATTTCCCGCCAAGGTATACTGTATTATACCAATTTTCGTATTGAAATGCCGGTAATGTCGCTGAATGCAGTTGCATTTAACACTGTTTTATAGATGTAGGTATTTCCGAAGATGCACTTCCTGCTTAAACGCGTGTTTATGCATTATACTGGTGTCTTTATTTGGGGGGGGGGCGGTGGGGGCTAATGGCCTGGTGTTCCCGTTTCCGACCTGCGGTGTTCTTTTTTTTTTGATTTCACCCTCTCGAATTTTACTCGGTTATTTTGAGTTATACCAAAACCTCTTGATAGACATTTAAGATTATGGATGCTTCTTTAACATTCCTACGGGTTTCCTTTCCAATAGATACAAATTGATACCGCACTGCAGCACTCGAATGCCGTACGGAGGCAGATTAAAAATAATTCTATGAACTGCGATAATTTAGTGTGAGGAATGAAAGATATTTTAATTATACTTACAGGATGTATATTTTATCAGATGGACACGGAACCTTTTTTGTAGCCAACCTATGGCGATGTGACACGGAAACTTAGTGTTCTTCTTCTTCCTTGTCTTATCGCATGTCACACCGAGCTCGAGGAAACGCACTTCTCTCGGTCGGGGTGCGTTTTAATTTTCTGCTCGTCGCGGCCGGCTTACATGCTTGCTTCAGTACTTTGTGTAGCATATTGCTATATGCAATATGCAACGACCATAACAATGTAAAACCCTCATTATTAGAACTAGGGTAAAACGAAAGCAAAAGACTTGTATGTAAATATTCCACAGATATATTTCTTTAAGTTTTAACAAATTTAAAACTACGTATAAACAATGGCAGCCTTCCATAGTATGCTTAACAGACTTATCCAAGTTCCCTTAAGTCCAATAAATTTTAAAAAAGAGTTAAAAATGATAATCGGCATTGCTTCAAATAACGGTTACACGAAAAAATAGTTTACAAACTTTTATACCAAAAAAATAGCAATGCTGCAATAAATTTAATTTTTCCGGTTGTCAATTGCAACAATAATTTTCAATGGCGAAAAGTCCCATATATTAAGGGTACAGGAGATCACAAATCCAGAGAAATTACCCAAGTGGATTCAACTATATAATCCCAATCAGTGGATATACTCCGTAAGAACACCCACCATTATAAATGTCGTTTGTGGAACTACCATGGTTCAGAAATCAGTAGGGGGAGTCGGGATTTTGAAAATGCAAAGAGATTGAGAAATAAAACAAGAATTCCTAACAGTACGAGCTCATAATGATTATCCACAGTAAACGAGATTATCATTCACACAAACAGATAACCTCACGGACTTTGTGAAGCCGAAACACTTTCCACTGATACATCACCTCAAATCGCAAGCTATCGACCATGCGAAGAAATTGCAAGAGTTACAGAGAAGTCTCCAAGAAATCAGGAATGAAGAGATATTACCAAACCAGATGCATTCAAATGACATCCACCAATTCACGTTAGGCTACTCTTCTCTTGCAGTAGGATTAGTCGTAGCAGCCCTCCTAATCTACGCCAAATGGAAAAGGGGTGCAAAATCCAACTCAAGCATACCAGTCCCGATGCCACGGACATTGCAGACCACAAAATTTGTGATCAACGTTGAGGATGAAGCCAGTTGAACACCGTTCAACGCGGGGGAGAATGTTAATGCCGAAGAATAGATTTACAAGCAATCAAATTACTTATATGTATAGAATCATAAAATTAAATTAAAATCAAAATAAAATAAATTATCATCAAAATTGTCACAGGTAAAGTGTAAAGAACTCAAGTTCATGACCGCAATTCTTGAGAATCATATTACATGCATTAATTTGCACAGATATTGATTTGCATGTTAATCACATTTTTATTATAAATTTGAGATTCTACTAAGAATAAAGTCAGTTATAATTTTCGAATGAAAAAAGTCGTTTAGGTTTCTTTTTATCGTCTACGTTCAGAGCACAGTTTGCCCCTAAGCATTTAACATTTAACGTTGTGTACGTGTTTTGTACTTGGACACACATCTCCAACCGTGCACTTGTTTTGTACTTCGGCACACATTAATTATAATTGCATTGGTTCTGTACCAAAGTAAGCAAAGCGGGCAATAAAGGAATTTGTCGCTCTATAAACACTACCTACTACAGGCGCTTCGTAAGAGGTTTTGCAGATATAGCAAGGAGCCTACATCAATTTACAGAAAATGGAAAGCCGTTCATATGGTCAGATAAATGTAACGGGAGTTTGAGAATTTCAAGCAGCATCTCTGTGAAGGTCCAGTACTTCACTGTCCAAAGATGGGAAAAGCTTTTATATTGGACACGGATGCCAGCAATGTAGGTATCGGGGCAGTGCTTTCACAGGAGGAGGATGGTCAAGAGGTGCCAGTAACGTATTATAGCAAAGCACTTTCAAAATCAGAGAAAAATTATTATGCTACAAGAAAAGAGCTACTTACTATTGTAAACTCAACGAAACATTTCCATAAATATCTCTACGGGCAGAAATTTATCCTCCGCACAGACCATGCAGCGCTTAAATGGCTTTTGCAGTTTAAGAACCCTGAAGGGCAAGTGGCGAGATGGATAGAGCGGCTCCAAGCTTATGAGTTTGAAATCCAACACCGAAGAGGACGTATCCAGGGACATGCAGATGCCCTTTTCACGACGTCCATGCAAACTTGAATGGAAACATTGTGTTCAGGTGGAAGAAAAAGAAACAAAGGCAACTATACAGCTGATAACGGTGGAACTATCGACGGGTTGGGACAACGAGAGCTTGAGAACTGCACAACGGGAAGATCCCCAAGTAGCAAATTGTGGTGAAAAACCCGTCATATAACCGTTTTATCACTTCGGTTGCATACGCCCAACAGTTACATATTCGTGTATATAACGTATCATATATGATGCGATGACGTGTATTCAACTGTATTTGGACGGTTTTTTAATAACTTCGGTGAAAATGTAACGTATAAATCATGGTAAAAACACTAGTGGTAATAATGTTACTATGACGTTTTTCAGTGACTTACGTGAAATAATAACAATAACAAACTATCGACATAAAGTTTACTGTGACGTTTTTTAATTCCTTCGGTGTAAATGTAACTTAATCCGCACGGTAAATAAAAGAATTATTTTCAACGTTACCACAATGTTGTTGTTCTTTTTTGGAAGATATTTGAAAAGTATGAATTAGGCCTTGATTATAGCATCTACTGTACATAAATGCATGAGCTGCACGCAGGTTATTCAGCTTCACGACGATAATTACTGAACAAATTTAAAAGTACGCAATCATTCATTTATGAAGAGGGCCACAGTTGAGCAATAGAATCAATTACCAAGCAAACAACGGCAAAATTCTTGAGGCTAAATTGATCTAAATACAAACGCTGGTGTCCATCTTCATATAATACTTCGTTGAGGTATCTAAAGGATAATCCAGAATGCACAAGATACGGGAAGGAGGCTAAAACTAGTGAGAGTGATATAATAGTCTATTGTAAAAAGCTTCTATGTTCGCGCACAACAACGCTTAAGGTTCATATGGTTACAGAAATATAAATACATCAAACCAGAAATTATCTAAGTATTATATTTTATAATAGATTTAATTAATGATGCCATTTTATGTTAATTATAATTTTTGAACAACATGAAAGGCTTAAGGTTAATATGCTCACATAATATAATTAAATAAATCAATACAGCATAAATTCAAGTATTATAAACTAAATCATTTTCAACAGAATACTAAATATATATTTGAATCAAAACAATAAAAGTCCAATTATTCAATTTTAAGCTTACCCGTGAGGGATTAGCAAAAGTAATTTTTTAC
This sequence comes from Dioctria linearis, assembly GCA_963930735.1. Classification (NCBI taxonomy): domain Eukaryota; kingdom Metazoa; phylum Arthropoda; class Insecta; order Diptera; family Asilidae; genus Dioctria; species Dioctria linearis. Next base: position 119,516,078 of record OZ005740.1, on the reverse strand, counting down.
GCGTGGTTTACGTTGATTTGAAGTGGATGTGCTTGTCCATGTAGCATCTGCTCGTTTCCTAATAATATAAATAAATATACATAAACAAATTCGTCGAAATATTAACACCTAGTTTTAGAATGCTTTAAGTATTCTTTGAAGAACAGTGTCCCGTCGTTATCGGTAAATTTGCTATGCAAATGACTAACAACTCCAAAAAGTAACTGCACTGTTTCCTGAAAACTTACAAAACTGCGTTTTGTTGCTGTCCCCGTCCACGATAACTGCTCTAATAGCTCATCTTTAAACAGAAAAGTGATAAAGTTCGCAACATTTTATTTGCATTAATTCTCCCAAACGTTAGAAATTTTTCTTCTGATCTTGAAGTAATATTTTCGTTTAAACTAGTATAATTTTTATTAGAATATTTTATAAGCCCCCCAAGTAATTTACATTGCTATCTTCACTATTTGAAATTATTTGACTTTTATGTATTTTTTTGTTATGAAGAATCATCTCCGGTAAACGCCTGTTAAATGTTTGTCGACTTAAAAGTATGCGTCTAATTATAACTTTTTTTCACCGAACAAATGACATTAATTTAATTCATTTAATTTTTTTCCCTGTGGATTTTCTATTTATTATATTATTTTACCACTAAAACTAAATTTTAGGTTATTTTTCTTGCACGGAGTACATGCAGCACTACCGGTACCGTCTGCAGTTAATACATTATGCGTCTTTTATTTGCATATTTCTGCAAGTTCTGTTGCTTTGAGGTCAATATGGAACTTAAAATTCACCAACAGTGGTTTCCAGGGTACAGAGTAACATTTTCTCAATCGAAATATAATTTTGTCGTCACTTTTTGTAGCTCTGAGGTCAGTATGCAACTTAAATCCACCAACAGTGTTTTCTAGGGTACAACGAAACCATTTCTGCCTTGGAAAAAAAACAAAAAAACTTGTTTGTCACATTTCGTTGCTCTGAGGTCACTATGGAGCTCCAAATTCACCAGCACTGCTTTCTTGTTCAATTTTGAAGATTCAGTTTTTTAAATTTGGTGAATATATGGGAAAAATATGACTGAATTTCGCAATACCACTTCAAGCTAGTAACGAAGAAACCCATTTTTCACTTGCAGTTATTTTAAAGTTACAAAGAACATAAAAATTAAGGCACATTGAAACCTCAATGTCTGTTTTCATACATAAAGCTTTTCTGATACTAAAATTGGCTGCGTTTTCTGAATGAGTGACAAAGTAACTGAGAAGCTACCATTTTTTAAAGAGACGCTAGTTATTTTGTAACCGCGGTGACAGATTGCTACTTGGGGGACCTATCACCCATTCTTGCTTGGAAAGAAGACATGGAAAGACCACAATGGAAAGATATCTCGGAGACTAGTGAGAAACTGAAGAGCTAGTGGGCACAATGGCATTCTCTTCACGTTGAGTGTGGTATATTAAAACGCAAGTGGAAAGCAAGTAACGGCGAGTCATTCCGAATGCAGACAGTCGTGTCAGCATACAAGGTCAAAGATGTTTTAGAAGATCTCTGGAGGACATTTGGGGCTGAATAAAACAATTTCCAAAATACGAGAACGGTTTTATTGGTTACATATGCGAGAGGATGTTGAGGATTGGTGCCGCAGATGCAATATCTGCGATTCTTGCAAAGGACCGTCACACAGAAGCAGAGGAGAAACGCATAGGTATAATGTAGGAGCCCCATTTGAAAGGATAGCCATAGACATCGTAGGAACTTTTCCAGAAACAGATAATGGTAACCGTTATATATTAGCTGCTGTTGGTTATTTCAGTAAATGGCCGCAAGCTTATGGAATCCCTAATCAAGAGGCAAACACAGTTTCGGAATATGTACTAATAAATTGGGTCAGTAGATTTGGTGTACCTCAGGAACTTCATTCGGACCAAGGACGGAACTTCGATCACGGATCTTCCACGAGACGTGTAAAATGCTGGGAATAAGAAAAACCAGAACAACTCCTCTGCATCCACAATTTGATGGCATGGTAGAGCGCTTCAACAGAGCATTGGTCGATCATCTAAAGAAAGAAATCGACTATCATCAACGCGATATGGATCGACATATTCCCGTGTTCGTAATGGCTTATCCATCAGCTGTTCACAACATGACAGGACAAACTCCAGCTAAGTTAGTATTCAGAAGGAGATGCGTTTACCAAGCGAGCTCAGGTTTGGTACACCCAGAGGCGAACAAAAGTTACCAGACGACTATGTATCGGATCTTAGACAACGATTAGTTGATGTGCACGAGGAAACGAGAGCAAAATTAGCAATAAATACCGATGGGATAAACACCCGCTATGACTAACGTGCCAACTCAGCAGGATTTCAGAAGTTCTCCAAAATTACAAAAACAGTGGGAAGGACCGTATTCAGCGGTAACTAGAATTAATGACGTAGTATACCGGATTCAGCGTGGTACAAGAAGTAAATGGAAAATAAAATTGTTCACCTGGATCGTTTGTGTAAATACTACGAGCATCAAGAGCGTGGACCACCTGTTGTTCGGGGCGAACAATTTTAAGAAGGGGATAGTGTTATGCGCTACAAAATGACACAAGAGACATATGCTGGAAATAGAAACATCTTTAGTTAGTGACATCCTAGTAAACTTTGGGTTGAAGAACGGAATATCGAGGAAAGTCCTTGGATAATTCGCTGAATATAAATACGGCGTTTCTCATATCCAGGAGGCAGTATTATTTCAGAGAGTGAAGTAAACGAAGTAAACTATTTGGATTGCGATGATTAGAAATACAGTACTAGCGATAACTATAAAGAGTTGATTTGATAATTATTTGTGAATTATTAGAGTAAACAGTAAAGTTAATTAAAGAAAGGACTTTTGAATTATATCTGAAATATTGTGTTTTAAATAACGAACTAAACCACGCTCGTAACAATGTAAAGATCATAAAATTCATTAATGGTAAGTCTATATAATTGGCTTGTGTCTGCTTCTATAACTGGGCTAGTCTCGAAAAGTCAGCTCAATGAAGTGAGTACCAATTTCTATAAGAGATAAAATTATAACTACTAGATACATCATTGCATATCTAATCACTTTATGTACAGGTGTTCACCAAGATAGAATCTTACGGACTATAATTAAGTATATTAATTCATTGATTACGTATGAAGTGTATTCAAAAATTTCATATTATTTCCGGGAAAAAAATAGAATCTCAACTCTAATACTATGTCAAAAAATAATAATAATAATATTATGCTCTAGTGGATTGACACACATCTATTTTATACATATATCAAAAATCAATCGTCATATCAGAGGAAATATAGATGATCTTAAACCCTTGTACTATGCTTTAGGCGATATACATACCTCAATCAACGGTGCCTTCTACAAAATGTATCGACTTCCTTTCTGTAACCGAATGAACCAGTCTTCGTATGAAATATTTCAGTTGCTAAACTGGAACACCAAACTTACATACACACAACAACTACCACTAGGATTCCATAACTTTTCTAGAAATATTGTGGGTTACAAATAAATTCAACAATTTAATAATGTACACGCTTTCTGTCGGGCTAGTCTAGGTATTGTGTACAAGTGCGGAAATGAATACTGTTAACGTCGATCAAGAAAACCGTACATGCATATGCACCGTTTAGGCCAGCCCAATCGGCTAATTCATTTAAACATCAAAAAAGATAAAAACAATTTTCTTGACTTACAGTTTTGACCGGCTGTGCTTCCGCACAGATGCACCTCCTCGGAAATTCAGCTCCATCACTGTCAGGAAAGATAAAATTTATATAAATTTAGTTTCTGCTCAATGGAATCCCTGCGCTAAACTGACTATTGGGATGTTCCTACGATTACAACGCTTTAAAACATTATTATTAAAAATAAGTCTAAGGTGGGCTGACTTATCGAATAATGTATCTCAACAGTCTGCATGGCTACGCCAATGTAAACGTTGTTACTCTAGTCTAGATTATATGGGGCCTCAGAACGTGTATCTATGATATGCGTGTGGTCGCTGTATGTTTAAGAAAATGTGCCTCAAAGGCTTATAGAATGTGGCCGCAATGAACAACTGGAGCTCCAAAACGTATATAGGTGATGTATGTACTGTCGCCAATATTCGTAGAAAATGTGCTGAAGCCTCAAAGGCTTATAGAATGTGGCCTCAATGGAGCACCAAAATGTATATATGTGCTGTATGTACTGTCGCCAATATTCGCAGAAAATGTGGTGAAGCCTCAAAGACTTATAGAATGTGGCCGCAATGAACAACTGGAACACCAAAACGTATATATCTTCTGTATGTATTGTCGCCAATAATCGAAGAAACTGTGCTGAAGCCTTAAAGATTGTGGCCGCAATGAACAACTGAAGCACCAAAATTCATATATGTGGTGTATGTACTGTCGCCAATATTCGCCGCAAATATGCTGAAACCTGAAAGGATTATAGAATGTGGCCGCAATGAACAACTAGAACACCAAACGTATATATGTGCTGTATGCATTGTCGCCAATAATTCGAAGAAAATGTGCTATTTCCTTCATCCAGCTTTTCTCCCCCTTTGCTGGTTTTCCTTTTTCTTTCGTGTACTCGATGTAGCCGATATCGTTGGATTTTAGCTTTTTTCGCTTTGGACTTTCACATTCACTAATCTAAGGAGTTTTCTTCCAAAAAACTTTTTCCTTCCTGTTCTTAACCAAAAACTCTTGCACTCTCAAAACATCTTCTTCTTCCCTCTTCTCCAAAAAACTTTTTCTATCTAGAAGCGCTGCTCTCTCAATTAGGTGCGTACAGCCCCTCCGTCCATTCAAACCGCAGTCCACGCTTACATGACACAGCTAGTCTCAGTTTAGCATACTGCTGCATGCAATATGCTACGACCTTAACACATCAATCTTCCTACAAAATAGTTCTGGAACAATTTAAAGTCTTTAAGCATAAATTCAAAGTAAAATATTCTTTGTGAGGCTGATGCTGATGAATTAGATAACTCTTTTCTCGCTAACCATCATTCTTCGTCGTCTGAAGCCACCATGGATTTCTTATCACTGGTTTCATCCCAATGTGAGGGCTTGTCCTTTTTGACGGTAATGGCGGCTGATGTATTTAAATTCTTTAAGTGTATTAAATCGTGCTCTACCGGCCCCGACATGGTTAATCCCAAATTTGAACGATTACTTCTGCCCTTTATTCTCTCTCCTATTGCTCATATATCTAATACATGTTCCATAACCTCAATATTTCCTCGTGCTTTTAAATATTCTAAGGCAATACCTGTTCCGAAAAATCCATCGTCAGAGTTTCGTCCTATATCTATCCTTCCTTTCCTATCTAAAATTATAGGAAGCTTTTATCAGAACAAATCTCAAGCTACGTTGTGATCAATGGATTGCTTCATGATCACCAATCTGGATTTAGGGCCAATTATATCTATATGACTGCCTTTTTAAAAATAACTAATGACATTAAAATCGCATTAGATGATGATAAATTTACTGCATTTGTATTTCCCGACTTTTCTCAGATTTCTGATTCCGTTGAGCATGGAATTCTTTGCAAAAAACATTTCACAGAATTTAATTTTAGTTCCCATGCTGCTCGTTTGTTCTTCAGCTACTTGAGTGGTCGGTCTCAGGCAGTCTTTTCTAACGGCAGGCTTTTTTCTTTTTTAGGAATAATATCTGGAGTACCACAAGGCTCCATATTAGGACCACTTCTTTTTGTAATGTTTATTAATGATATATTTGTTCGTGTTAATAATTGTCAATTACACCTTTACGCAAATGATGCTCAACTATTCCTGTCCATTTTGTTTTTTGGTCCACGTAATTATGTAAGAAATAGATAGCCATTCTTATTTTAATGATCTTTACTCACCAGCTTAGCCTATTACCCATCAAGTGATCAGCAACGACTGCCTGAAAGGATGAGAACTGCCATGTATGTTAATGTCCAACTCAACAATTCAGCAATGGTTAGCTCTAATTTATGTCACATACCCAACACTTTCCTCCTCTTAAAGGAATTATAGAATTACAAGAATACAGGTCATATATACTTGTTATTCAAGCTTCTTAAATTAACTCCACGAATGTAAGTCTTTTCGGAATTTGTGGACTTCATATTCTAAGGTTTACTGTAATTATTACTTAATACATTTTCTTTTGTTTTTCCTACTTCATCCAATTCAAATTGATACAATTTCATGGGTGGATGATAGACATCCTCTAAAGTATATCACCTTGCCTGACCTTCATGTACCTACATATCTTACGTTATTGTTTACATTACTAAGATAAGTTTTAGGGATAATACATTTTAAAATTCTGGCTGGCTCCCATTTAATATGTCTCATAAAATGATTATTATACATTACTTTTTCCCCCTGTTGAAATCAATTTTTTAGTTCTACATTTCCTTTTTTTTTTGTTAATTTATTCCTAACGAATTTCTAAAAGCTTTGCTTTTCAACATACTTAGGATTATATCTATTTATTTGTACATCATCTTTATATCTGAAAATTGAACCTAAAACACTGTTACGCTTAAAAGAAAAATCATCTCAGCTGGTGTGCTCTTAGGTATCATATTTGGTGTGTTGTTGAGATTAAATATAATTTTATTAATATTGTCTTCCGGTACCTGATTGGACTCTCTATTTATGCTCATTTTGTTCAGTTCATTTTGATTGTTTGAACGAAACGTTCTGCTTGACCGCACGATGAGGGGAGGTAAGAAGGGGTTTTAGTACACTTTATACCAGAGTGAAGACAGTAAGTTTTAAACACGTAACCACTATATGGTGGTCCACTATCGGAAACAATTTCAACTGGTAGCTTGAAAAATTTAAAAAAATCATCTAATGCAATTATCATTATAGTGGCTGTGGTTGATTTCATCAGAATTATGTTACAAAATTTACTAAATTAATACACTAAGTATCAAGTATCAAGTAATTTTTATTCTGCCAATAAAAAAAATCTAAATGTATACTCTGGAAAGGCTTACTAGTGGATGGTCAAGAATTTAATATTAATTCTCTGTTCACATTCCTCGTTTGCTGACATGCAAGACAGGATTTAACAAACTTATCGATATCTTGCGTCATTAATAGCCACCACATATAGGAACGTACTGTCGTTTTCATCTGTGCAATACCTACATGCATTTCCTGAAGTTGGGCTAGTATTATATTTTGAATCGCTTTTGGAATGATTATTCTATTTGCGAAATACAAACAGTAGTCTTCAACTAACAAGAATTTTTTATTTGGAAATATGGTTGTAATGCGGGTTTATTATATTTTATAACTTCTCTTAATATTTTATTCTGATTTGTACTTTAATTAATTAGTTAATTTAATTCATCGAAAAATTTACATCATATTTGAAGTAATTTACAGTAGAAGATTCTTCTATCTTACTACTTTCCGACAACAGCATTCGTGAAAGAGCATCTGTATTTGCCAAATATTTACCATTCCGATATTCTATTATATAGTTGTACGTAGATAACGTAACGGATCATCGTTGAAGTCTGTTTAAAGCTATAGGCGTATTTCGTTTGTTTGGGTTCAAAATCTCTTTAAGCGTCTGGTGATTAGTATGGAGTGTAAACTTGTTTACTCCATATAGATATTTGTGGAATCTATCTAAGGCAAATATTATCCCAAGCGCCTCTTTATGTAATTGTGAATACTTTTTTTCTGTTGTACTTAAAGTGCTTGAGATAAACATTACAGGTTTTTCAACGTTGTCCGCCACATGCGCTAAGACCGCGCCTAGACCATACTCTGAAGCATCTGGACTAACTGCAATTGGTTTCGAAGCGTCATAAAATTCTACATCATTATGATGCAGTAACTATTGCCTTCAATGTTGAAAACAATTGCGCGCCCAATCAGTACATAAAACAATAGCCTTAGAATTTTGGTAATTGCTGCACGTTAGTGAGTACCGGAGCATTAACTATTGCATTCACTTTTTTAGCGTTTGGTTCAGTACCCCTATTTGACAAAACATGACCCAAATACTCTATACGTTTTACCAAGAACTTCCTTTTTTCTACATTAACCCGAATTTTGCTTTCATCTAAACGCTTTAAAATTTCAAATAATTTATTTTTACAGCCGTCGTACGTCACATCTCCACAAATAATGTCAACCATGTAACAAGCCGTTTAACTTAACCCCTGTAGGGTTCGATCCATTAAGGATTGAATAATACCGAGAACACTATGGATCCCAAAACATAACCACGTATACCTTTAAAGTCCCTCATGGGTATTTATAGTCAAGGGTTCTCGAGACTTTTTATCAACCTTGATTTGAGTGTGTACCCCTTTTAAATCTATGAGACAAAAATATTTAATGGGCCCAATGCGCGCAAAACAATCTTCCAAAGTTGACAACGCATAGTGCGCATACTCTAAACATTTCGTTACGGTTACCTTTGTATTCATGCAAATACGTCTCCATTTTATTTAGGTACAATAACTATTGGACTTGCCCAATGGCTATATGAAACTTTTTATATGAACCGCTTTAAAACCAAATTTCTTAGCTCGATTTCCACTTTATCACGAAGTGCATAAGGCACTAAATATGCTGAATGAAAAATTGGTGTCCATTTATCTTTTACTACTAAATTCGCTTCAAACCCCTGAATCGAACTATCAGACGAACCATTTATGGCAAACGGAAAAACATATTTATATATTTAGACAATATTGTTGACCAGCAAACACCACGCCGACATATATTTTCCCTTGAACTTCTACTTTTTCATCTGTAATCGTATTGATATTTACTCTAGATCTGTCTAATGATAAATAAATTTTTTTTTATACTAAACTATTGACATCATAGATGCACTTGCGCCTGTGTCCAACTCCATAGGTAATTTTTTGCCTTCTACGTCCACTGCTTCGCCTCCCACCGAAATATTGTTTATTTTGAACTCCTCGACATGATTGCTACTCAAATTCCTCTTACTGGCGGCGTATCTGCATACTCTAGAAGCGTGATCCGTTCGTCCGCAAGAAAAACATTCCCATCCAACATCAGGGCACTTTGCAATATCATGAGGTTTGCCGCGACACGAAAACAATTTTGTTGCTGTATTGTCTTTTGCTTAGAACTTCGTTGTAAATTAGAAAACTTGCCTCCATCAAATTTGTTATATTGTTAGTAACGGGTTTGATTCGAACCTGAGTCGTTGCTATTGTATGTTGCATTTTTTTAACGAAATTTATTGAATCCGGAGTGTTAAACGTTCTGGATTTTTCGACTTAGCTTCCCGTTCCGCCATTTCAATATTAAGTGCCATTTCACAGCACAGCTCAAACGTAGTTATCTCTTTTCCCAGCAGCACTTGCGTCACTTTTTTATTAATAATCCCGATAATAAATTTGTCAATTAGAGCATCCGTTAAAAATTTCTTGAACTGACAGAATGACGCCAATTGTTTTAGACGAACAATAAATTCTGTCAGAGATTCTCCTTCATTTTGTGCAGCTTTCCAGAATTTGTACCGTTCTGCATGTTTATTAATTTTAGGTGTATAATGCTCCATTAATAGCTTTAAAATGTCATCCATTGACTATTCGGATGGCTTTACTGGATCGGTTAAGGCCTTAAGGTCCTCATAAGTTTCGTTGCCCATCAGGGGTAACAGCCGATTCTGATAGGCAGTAAAACCACTCCCAATTAACGGCATGACTGTAGTTTCATCATCTGCACTCAAAGAAACTTTTGTTTCCAACTCACTCGATGCAGTTTTTTCACGATTTATTTCTTGCGATTAAATTAACTGATGTCTTTCTTGACTGCTATCAAACGCAAGAAATTCTTCTTCTGATTCCGACATACGCATAAATTTAAGCGCTGATATTTAAATATAAAATGTATTCACCACGCGTATTTGTCACTTCACCAAAATTCACGTATCCTATCCTCGTCGCCAATTTTGTATTTTGGTCTCACTTAATTATATTTGCTGAAGAAGGAACTTTTTCTGGATTCTCCGGTATATAGCAAAAGCTAAAAAAAGTTTTTAATTTGTTATTTCATTACACAACTCGTTATACTTTGGGTGACAAGATTCAAGTCTTGGTTTGACTCATCAACAGGTCCCAAATAGCGAAATTGAGTGACTTGAAAAACAAATGAAAAATTAGAACAAAGAAAAGAAATGAAAAAATGAAAAAATTGAGAACAATAGAAGAAAACAAATTTTTTATTAAAAAAATATTAAAAAATTAAAAAAAGCAGATTCCTTTGCAAATATAAGTTTAACCCGGTAAACAATCCTATAGATTAATCTCTATTTTTATGACTTAATTATGTAAGAAATAGATATCCATTCTTATTTCAATGATCTTCTAGCTTAGCCTAGATATAAATTGGATATTACTCATCGAAAGATTAGCAACTACTGCGTGAAAGGAAGAGAAATGCCATGTATGTAATCTAATCTATGTCACATACGCAACAGTCCAGACCGGTTAGATTGGTTGAGGATGCAGTATGTTCCCTGAATTTGGATTTGGAGGCTTAAATCAATGGTCGGTGGATAATAGCAAAGAAACATAAAGACATACAGAATATGCAACAAGAGTAAATTATTCACTCCTAAAATGCGGGCGAGCTGACGGGGGAAATTTGTTTTGGCTTGCAAAGATACGGAAAAAAGAGAATGAGAGAACGATAAAAACTCGCATTTAGGATGCTGCGTAGATATCATAATATTATGTACTCTTACGACTGAGTTTTGTTGCAGCTAATGGGTCAAATATGAGTGTTCGCTGATCGCTGCTTGTAAGCCGACGGCACACTGGTATAGTATTGTTGCCTCACGCATTTTGTATGAACTTTTTTATGCGTCGAGCATTCTGCAATGCAATGCTGTAGCTGTGGGAGGCCGGGATTAGACTTAGCATATTTTTAATTGCATAACTTACAGTCAGTTTTACCATTTTTTTAAATTTCGATTATGATATTCATACAAGAAAATATAATTAATTAGAAAATCTTTGGTCCCATCATATTTGATTACATGATGATATGTATGTATAGATGGAGAATGATGGTAGCAAGGACTGCTTAAGCAGCGTTCCTAGAAAAACTACAAAATATTTTACACTGGATTGTACTCCCGATGGCAAGATTTCAGACAAAGAGCAGCAAGGCGGGCTGATAAATTTTTCGAATATATCACACCCGATAGCTGTACTAATTGTTAAATAATTCTTTCGTTTAGTATAATCGAAACAGAAAGTATTAGTCTGTTAAGATTTGGAGCTTTCTACACTCCAATTACAATTTTTCCTTAAAAGTACTAAAATCATATAGTCCAATATTTTAATTCTATGTTCATAACAAGGATCGGTTTTATTGAACCATTCTGGTGTAACAATTTCAGATTTTTCTAGTATTGTTTGTTTAATATTTCTTATTTGAGGCGAAGTGTGGAAAAATTTTTCGAAAATAATTGTATGATCCTTGCACATTTTGAAGAATTCGTTTGAAGGGGCATGTAAATTGCCAAAATTGGAAAATACAGGATTGTAATTTTTATAAAATATAAAAATTTCCGAAGAACATATTAGGACTTCATCTGTTTTTCTCATAATATTTTCACATGAATCACATTTTAGTTTCGGAAGACTTTTGAATACTAAATATTCAATAAAGTATCTCATGGACTGAATTTCTATTTCAAAATTAATTTCGTTAAATGTATTGTCTATTACATCTAATTCTTGAGTTTGCTGCTCGGATTCATTGTTTTGTTCAAGGAAATCAATTGTTGCCATAATGTCACTATCTGCTTCGCAATTGGAACTGTGACTAAACTGGATTAGGTTCATAGACATTATTTTTGCTAAAATAATATTTACTTCGGATACAGATGGATTTCTATTATTGCCTCCTTTTTTGGCGAATAATAGCGAAAAGATTTTCTAAGGGATCTTGAGAAAACCTTTTAGTAATAATAAAAAACACTCTTTCATTTTCATGTTAAAAGGTCATCTGCTAATATTAATACACCTGCTGGAGTTCGTTTTATACGCTGCGCTGTTAATTTGACGCTTATTTTAGTCACTTTTTTTTGGTCGAGCTCCCACAGTTCACTAATTACATCCTAATCTACACGCCCTGCTGGAGTTATTATGTTTTTCTTTAATAATAGATTTCTCAATGACTTTATTAGATGTGGAAAATCAAATAAACATATTATGTTTTTATCCCTATAGAAATTTTTGGATTTTCAGTGGTAGCTCCCAAAAGTGATAAACATTTTCGGTTACTAGAACCGTGATCACATCTTATAACTCGAACGTTAAGATCCCAACTTGATAAAATTTTTATGTTTTTTTCTAGTATTAGTTTTAAGTCATTTGCTTTAATGCCATTTTGTGAAACGAAGTAATTTAAAACGAATTTCCAATTGCTTATGAGAGAGTAAACCATAAATACACAATCACATTTTCTCTTTTAAATCCTGTATCTTCCAATCCATTTATTAAATCATGATTTAGATTTTACCTTGATTCTCTTCTTATCATAACTTCATCAAAAATTAAAACTGCACTTTTTTTTCCATTTCATTTAATGCTCGTAACTTAGATTTAATATGTTCAGTTGTGTTATTTTCGAAACCTAGTTGTAAACATTTTACTGGTGCCCATCTCGATATGGTGGAGACATCGGTAAATTAATATGTAAATTATATAAATTTATATGTTGCCTGCCATACATAAAATATATTATGTACCAAATTTTTTTCTATATCGTTATATTTCCTTGTTTTTCTTGTAATCATTTGACATAAAGTTTTGCTTTCTTCGCTAATATCAAGAGCTTGAATTCTTGCACTAATTGGTAATTTAGAAACTTTTACAATAGATTAGTTTTTTTTTTCTTTAAATTTGTATAATTCGAGTTCATAAAATGTCTTTGCTTTTGTACTTATTAAGGAAGGCTTTTAAGTTTCGATATATTTTATCCAATGCAATGAAGTTTTTTCTATACAACTCACAATTTTCTATGTTTACCAAACAAGAAGAGCAAACTCCTGCTACAGATAATGAAGATGAGGACCTACGCCTTTTACGTGGTGGTGTTTTAAGTAAATTTAGATCCTCATTTTCAACACAAGTTGGATGCTAGAAAAGAGTGGAGATAGCTTCAGTATTTAACCTGTGCTTTCCAATATATTCATCTATCAAATGTGAATTACATAAACGTAATTTATTCTTACTCTCATTTTCAGTTAAACTGCATTTTTCACGCCATATTTGTCCCATTATGAATCAGCGGGCGGAAAATTAAATAAACGCACATTAGGAAGTCGTGTAGACTTCAACAATGCGGCAAACTACACTTGAGACCTGACTTCTTTGCATACATTTTTATTCAATATCATCAATCCTTACATTCTGCCGCACAGAAATTAGAATCTGTTGCTTCGTCTCGGACTTTGGTTGCGGATAGTGCCCCCACCAACGATACCTCGCCTGCAGTTGGAGATGCTGTTGAGTTGCGGCCAGCCAGGCTTCCCAAATGTGTTTCGTCTCTAGAGTACATCCTGACACCACTGAAGACGAAATTATTAAGCACATTTCATCACGTGTAGGCACTCCGAGCTCTTTGATTGCCTGCAAGAAGTTATCTACTCGACATGCTCACGAGAAACGCTCATTTTCTGCGTCCTTCAGGATTTTAGTTCCGGAAAATCTGTTTCAGGCGGTGCTTTCTCCTGATATATGGCCCTGCAATTCAATTGTGCGTGAATTTATTCCTAAGTGACCTTTCGGATCTTCTAGTATGGCAAAAAACTTGTTAGCGAAATCTCGGTCTACTACGCCAACGTAACTGGTCTTCGCTCTAAGACGACTCGCCTTTTTCCAAGTTCGACGAATTCCTGTTTCGACGTGGTCTGCTTGACCGAGACATGGCTGTGTGGGAAGATCACTGATGAAGAGCTTTTTGGTCCCGAGTTCTTGTTGTTTCGCCGTGACCGCCATCGTCTGTCTCTGGATGCTCCTGTTAGAGGTGGAGTACTTTGTGCTGTTCGTCGCGACCTTCCTTGTTTCTTGGTTGACTTTGTTGATTCCGGTGATCTGGAGTTTATTTGTGTGGCTCTGAGGCTTTCACACAAAACCGTATATATTGCTACAGTTTATATCCCTCCATGCCCATTGCTGATATATTTGATTTGTTGGCTTCATGTATAGATAGGCTTACTGAAGTTCTGGTGCCTGCCGATGAGTTGTTGCTTTTTGGTGATTTTAACCTGCCTAATGTGAGTTGGGTACACTCTCTGGACGATGAGGGCTTGCTGCCCTCTTTTTTAGCGACTCCTCAACATGCCATATCTTTTATTTACAACATTATTTCTTCAGGCCTAATGCAGTCTAGCGGTGTGACTAATGACTCTGGAAAATCTCTTGACCTGGTATTTTCGTCTGATCCCAATGGTACTCTCGTTAAGCTTTGTTTAACTCCTATGGTTCCTGAAACAAGTCATCATCCGGCACTACATACAGTTTTGTTTTTTGATCCTGTAACTTCATCATCTAATGCTTCTATTAACTACGAGTATTGTTATAACTTTAAAAAAGCTGATTTTAACAAAATGAATGACTGGCTATCCGCTTGCGAATGGACCAGTGTTTCGGGTGAACGTGACATTGATATAGCTGTGAGCTCGTTTTATGACATCTTATTTCTTTGCTTTACTCACTGTGTACCACTTGTTAGTTCGAAACGTACTTCGCATTGTCAACCGTGGATCAATGGCTCTTTGAAGCATCTTAAAAGTTTGTGGAATAAAGCTTGGAGGAGGTTCTGTTCCTCAAGGAGCGATGCTGATTACGTAACTTATTCTAATTTGCGTACTCAGTACATATCGTACCTGACTGCTTCTTATAATGATTATATACATAGAATGAGGTCGGCCTTGCGTACGGAACCTAAGCAATTTTGGAAGTTTGTGAACTCTAAGCGCAACTGTGATGGATACCCTTCATCGTTGCGTCTTGGAAACATAAATAGTGTTGATCCCTTGGAGACTTCCAATCTTTTTGGTGACTTCTTTAAAACTGCCGTCTGTGATAACCACTGTGATATTAGTTATAACGATTTTATCCATTTGACGCAGCTTCCGGTGACTTCTCTTCAACCTAAGGACCTGTTGTTCGATGGAGCGTCTGTCTTCAAGTACATTTCAAGCATAGCTGATAGTTTTTCCATTGGTCCGGATGGCGTTCCTTCCACGCTCATAAAACATTGTGCTAGGTCCATCGTTTCTGTTTTGTGTTATTTCTTTAATTTATCTTTAACCTGTGGTGTTTTTCCTAAACAGTAGAAGCTTTCTTTGATTATTCCTTTTCACAAGAAGGGTAATAAGTGCGACATTTCTAACTACAGACCCGTCGCTAAGTTTTGTTGTATTGGTAAGATATTTGAAGCCATGGTTTGCGATGTTTTGTCGTTCCACTGCAAGCCTTTCCTGCGCTCTTTTCAGCATGGCTTTACGAAGGGTAAATCTACTACGACTAATTTGTTAGAGTTTACCAATTTCTGCATTTCTGCAATTGAAAGCGGAAAGCAAGTTGATTGCATATTCACGGATTTTAGTAAAGCTTTTGACCGAATCAGTCATAAAATCTTGATTCATAAGCTGACTCTTCTTGGTTTTCCTTCTGTTTTTGTCAATTGGCTTCATTCTTATTTATCGGATCGTACGCAGCGAGTTATATTTCGCGAAGCTCTTTCTGACGTAATAGATAATACTTCTGGTGTTCCTCAAGGCAGCCATCTCGGACCACTCCTTTTTATTATTTTCATTAATGACGTATCTCTGATTTTGACTAATTCAAGAATACTTTGCTATGCTGACGATGCCAAAATCTTCGGTATTGTTTCTAATGAAAACGAGTGTGGAATTCTAAATTTGGACTTAGACGCCTTTCATAAATGGTGTGCTATTAACTATCTTCCTCTCAACATCAACAAATGTACTGCTATGTCCTTTTCTCGTAAAAGGAGGCCATTGAACTTCAGTTATACTTAAGATGGATGCTTATTATCTAGACTTGACAAAACCAAGGATTTGGGTGTCTTCCTTAATACATGTCTTTCCTTCGAGGATCATATTAATACAATCGTTGCCAGGGCTAATGCTACTCTGGGGTTTGTAAAGAGATGGTCAAAGGAGTTTAATGATCCATTCATAACGAAGGTCCTTTACTGCACATTCGTTAGACCTATTTTGGAGTATGCCAGTCCGGCCTGGTCTCCTTTTTATGCTGTATACATAAATCGTATTGAGGCTGTGCAGCGGAGATTCGTTCGTTTTGCTCTGCGCGGACTTCATTGGCAAAACCCTATTATTTTACCTCCATATGTTGATAGGCTTAAACTCTTTCCATTGGATTCTCTTGAATATAGGCGAAAAGCTTCCAGAGTTGTTTTTGCATTTCAGTGTAAACAGGGAGCTCTTAAATACTTTCAATATATCTATTCCTGCGCGCTCCTTGAGGAACCACGACTTCCTCGTCGTTCCTCATCATAGTACGAACTATGGTTTTCACGAGCCGATTTCATCAATGTCTCGTCTCTTTAACAACCAGTTTGATTGCATTGACTTTCATCTTTCAAAAAGTCAATTAAGAGATCAGCTTAGTTAAAGTTACTTTTCATTTTATTATTATTGTTTGTTCACTTTTGGTCATTATCATTGTTTACATATGTATAATTTTTTTTTCTTTTTGTAAACTTAGTAGTCAGATCTTTGATGAAGTTCTAAATAAAATAAAATAAAAAACTAAACTACAAAAATTTACCTTTCAATGAAAAAATAAATGTTCTAAGGCTTAAAAAATAATATTAAGAACTTTACCTTTAATGGTCCAAACACCGATAATTATTGCATACTCGTACACATACTATATTAAAGCAAAATTTACACTGGTAGTCCATCTTACTTATTATAACAAGACGTCACTTTAAAAAATGTTTCTTCTAAAAAAAAAAATCAGTAACAAATAGTAATTTAGGAAAATTATTCAAATGGTGCTTAAATTTTAAAAATTCACTTTAAAAAGTTTTTCTTATTTAAAAAAAAAAAAATCAATAACTAATATAATAATTCACTGATCCACTCACTGCTTCTTAAATTTATAAAACTTCATTTTAATAAGTTTATTCATACAAAACCACAAGTAGTGATATTATAATTTGCCATAATTGATATATCTGATCGAAAGATAACCTAATAAGAATATATGAATCAGCCGAACAAAATTGGAAATTTTCCGTGTTTTCAAGAAAGAAAGAAATAAATATCATATACTTTCGTCAAAGTCAACTTAATGGCAAGTTAGGACACAGAAGAGTTTCCGATTGTTTTACATTTCAAATGTGCACGGCAAGAAAAGGATCGAAACACAATGTCAAATGATTCATTTTCATAAATAAATGAGAAGGGGCGGAGTTTTGCGATTATACTCTCATAAAATGTTCCCGCGTTTTCGTGAAAACCGGTTTCATGTGATATATTAGGGGCTTTCGGCAAGCACTGTCTCAGTGAGACAACTGAGACAAAACTTTGAGCAACCGTCTCAGTTGTCTCAGTTCAAACCAACCAGCTGATTTGCCAATTTTGACATTTAAATAATTTTGACCACAGAAAATGGATAGGAATAAATTGAGGAAAGTGCTGTTAGTTCATTCAAATAGCTCACTAAACTTTAATTTATAATTAAAATCACAAAATAACGAAACTGAGTTATCTGAGACAAGAAAATTCAGTTTCACTTGTCTCAGTTTCTCAGTGGTTGCGTTCGAATTTTGTAGCTCAATATT
This sequence comes from Dioctria linearis, assembly GCA_963930735.1. Classification (NCBI taxonomy): domain Eukaryota; kingdom Metazoa; phylum Arthropoda; class Insecta; order Diptera; family Asilidae; genus Dioctria; species Dioctria linearis. Next base: position 119,498,182 of record OZ005740.1, on the reverse strand, counting down.
GAAGTAAGACAGTTCACCGAAAGTGCAGTCTCAGTGAGTCAACTGAGAATATCTCACTTGTCTCACTGAGAATGTGCTTGCCGAAAGCGCCTATTGTTAGAATGATCCAATCCTAAGTTCCCTCGATTTTTGTTTATAACTCGCTGTCTGAATCGCACTACAATAATGTATAGCATCATAGGATTACAGCACTAACCTTAGAAGCAACTCTCAATATTTCAGAAAAACCTATTTTCACAAAAGCGCGGGAACATTTTATGAGAGAATAATATCAAAACTTCGCCGCTTCTCACTTATACCGGAGGCAGACTTGCAATTTCAATATTGAAATTTGCGTTTAACCATAAGTAATGCCTAATCTACAATGCATGGTTTACCCACGTCATCAATAGGACATGGATTTTTGTGTTTCCTTCCCACTTTTGAATTTGAAAATTCATGCTTGCAAAAATGTCTCTTCTCTTTCATTCATTTGAAGACATGAGCACGACCTTGTATGTAGTAGGTAATCAGCAAAAACGATGTAGTAATACCTGAGGAGCATCCAGCAGAATTGAGAACCATGTAGGAGAATTTAGAACAAAACAGCTGTAAACTGGAACTTATACTTTTCGTCTTGAATGCAATATTTTATATTATTCGACTTGTCCCAAACAATTTCTTAGTGTACTATACTATATAGTATGAATTACTCAGACCAATACTTCCCTTGATGTAAGTCTGCAATGAAATCGAGAAAGCAATTACATGTATGATAATTGACCATTCAACAGCTGTTTAATTTAGCAGCATACCACTACTTACATATCTCGTGTGTTTATAAGCATTCTTCAGCAAACGATATCGTGTGACGACGTGGTTTTACCATGCATTGTAGATTAGGCAAGTCCCTCAAATTTTACATTGCAATTGGCCAAGACCAATACTTATGATAACCTATATGAATATCCGCATGCAATTCGGTATAGTCAACTCCCTGTGTAAGTTTGGTTGTAAAGTGATTTTCCGCGTGAAAACCATGCATTTCAGATCTGTAAGTCAACGCGTTCACAGGCAGTGTCCAAATATATACATGAAAAACGAAATTTTTGTATGGCAGTCCTACGAAGGAGTTACCCGATTCATCCCGTTTTCGAACTTAATTTTACTTTTTTTTTTAAAAGCACTTGTGCAAAATTCCAGCTCTCTGAGTACACGTGTTCTCGAGTTATCGTGCAGACGGGCAGACCACGGACATGCATGTGTGTCCAATTCATTTTGCTCTACCATCATAATTTCTAGATGTTACAAACGGAATGACAAACTTGGTATACTCTATGTTTTCATCTAGGATATAAACAGTCGGAAATCTCGCCTGATTCTTAACTTGTTGTTAAGATAACTTTGATCTGAACCCTGTATGACTCAAATATTTATTTACCTGCAAAGAAGAAATTGGAGCTTTTTTTTTGCCGAGTTAAGTAAAAAAATTTAAATTAAGTCCGCATACTTAAATGAGTAGTGAAATTTTATTGACGGACCACAACAGCGTGAAGAGACGGTCTGAACCATAGGTATATTAAATAGCACAAAATATCGAGACGAACAGGCAAGTGAAATATTGTATAACAATAATTGCACCAGCCACAGCCGGTGCCCAAACACGAATTTAGTATTCGCACTAAAAAAAACAACACTCAGCCCTCAGCATCACTTCACTGATTCGTTTGCACTGCCGCGCCGTTTCAGTAAGCTACATTTGCCTCGGCCAGCCATCGTGATCTCATCTGATGCTTGTGTTAGCCTGGTGCTGGGCCTAGGAGGTCTTCGGTCGAGAACCCAAGAAGAAAAATTTTCCGATAAAATTTCACACTCCTCATGCAAGTTCTGTATGTCTTTATGTTTCTTTGATAATAGACTCCTGCTCAAATCTGAAAAAGCAAAGTGCATAGTGATTTACAAAACGTTGCTCGATACTAGCTATTTCCCCTCGGTAGTGCTGGTACATGCGTTGTGAATTCTGCTCGAATCTTAGGAGTTATATTCAATAGAATGCTTTAGTGGAGTTATCATGTCGACAGTTTATTACGAAAGTTATATGGTGGCCTTCGTGCACTATTGGATTCTAGTGCATGTATACCACTCTCCACACGTTTATTTCTTGTCCGTTCAATGCTTATTCCGGTAATTACATACGATGTAAAGTGTTTAGAGAGCTCGATTCGCAATTGTTATATAATCTTAATATTGGTTTCAATTCAATAGTAAGATATGTCTACAGCTTCCGCAGATATGATCATATCTCACAGTTTGTTTTCTCCATCTTTGGTTGCAGCCTTGTATTATATTCAAAATTTCGTTTTATTTTGTTCTTAACTAAACTTATTAAATACCGTGTACCTAAATATTTGCATGACAGCTTACATTATTGCAAGTCCAATAGAACAATTGCACTTATTATACCGCGATCATCCAAAATAAAATTAAAGGGGCCCCCATACAAGAAACGTGATTTTTCGGCGTTTTTCATTCTTATTACTATATATCTATCATCGGGCTGTATCTCATTAACTGTAACAGGTAGACAGTTGCAATTTTCGCAAACTCTGTATTTCTATTGGCGCTATAACAGCAAACAATAAAAATAAAATAAAACTAAAATTAAAGGGGGCCTTCATACAAGAAACGTGATTTTTTCAGCGTTTTTCATTCTTATTATTATCTTTCTTGATTGTTTCTCGTTAATAGAAAACTAGAAATATTGTAGTTTTGGGACTGAGGTGATTATAAACTCACTTTTAGTTAAAAAAAAAAACCGTTTATTTAAGAGAATACCAAAGTACAAATAATCAGTAGCAATGGAGAAGCACAAAACACTAAAATTACGATGCAGCGATGCTATTGCGATGAGAAGAAGCGTTACTGATTATATTTTATTCGGACTAATTTTATCTCTACTGTGGTCTATGTATGCAAGAAGAACAATTTCAATTCTTACGGTATAGCAGTTCATTGCTCTCATATTAGAAAGAAATTCGACATCAATTAAGTTTACTCTTAAAATTAACTATAGATTTATATATATACCTACATATGAAAGTCTGCAATAGCCTGCCACCGGGCTGTATCTATTTAACCCTTAACAGGTAGACCGCTAAAATTCTCACAGAGTGTGTATTTCTATTGCCGCTATAACATACAAGAATCATGATCTTTTCGGCGTTTTTTTCCGCGTTTTATTCTCATTCATTATTATTATGATAAGAAGGCATTGTTTTTTTTTAAATGACAGCATTATTATTATTTTTTCAAATGACAGCATTATTTTTTCACATTACACCTACTCTCATTTGAAAATATAAATAAAAAGTACATAGTGTTAAATTTTGTACAATGGTACAGAACCCTACGTGCACGAGTCCGACTCGCACTTGGCCGGTTATTTTTACTGCTTTATTGTTAATAAATCAATCGTTTTTGATTTCGAATTTGTGTTCCTATTTTATTAAATAAAACACGATTGTATTGCTTACACTACTTTAATAACACTTTATTCGATTTTTAGCACTAACAAAATTATACGTCCACTCCTCGCAAGATTCTAACCAAAAGAGAAAGAGTTATACAAAAAAATGTGGCTTAGTGCCTTAGAATATAAGAGTTCTTCTTTTACTTTGCATTATACGATTGTACATTCAGCTAGTGGACAAAGTTAACCTATTCATTCTAAGTTATAACCTAATTATAGTTATTTAAGCTATGCGTACATGGTTCAATTAAGTTGAAGTTTATCCATTTATTTTATTGTTTCATGTTCTTCGGTTTTCATCCTTTTGATCCTTGGTTTGGATTGTTCACTTCTCGCGTTGTTGTGTTTCTTCTTCATACAGCTGCTGCGCTATTTTGACAGGTTTCATCGGAGACATTCCCAGGTTTTTGAGGGCTTTATTTGGGATTATCCCCTGTAGTAATCCCCTTTACTGTTATAGAAACTTATTTTACCTTAGTGGAGGTCGATTTTTCTAGTATCTGGCTGTGCCAAAGGCAAGGGCGAGAGGTATTTGAAATTTGCCGGTATGAGAACATCCAGCAAGTTGTTTGTGAGTGGGTTTGGGTTGATAGGAATTTTCTCGACTTGTTTTTTCGTTAGATAGAACAGATACTCCTTGAAAGGAGTTATATTGGCTGCCACGTACAATACTTCATTTCGATATTTTTTTTCCAGAGATTTGTTATCATCAAGTTCCACATAGAATTTCCTAGAAGTTAAGAAACTCTGGAAAAATCTCTTTAGGTGTGGAGGAAAACCGAATTGGTTTAATTTGAATACTAGCCCTGCCGTTCGAACAGAGTCGAAAGCTTTTCAACGAGGAGGGAGCATCCGACCGTGCATTTATTTCTGTTTAGGACTCTGTTAGCTTCCGTATGGAATTTTAGTAGAGGATGGAATGTAGAATGTTTTGACTTGAAGCAAAATTGAGATTTCTGGTGGATGTGATTTTCTTTACAGATAATTGTTATTTGTTGTTGAATAAATTTTTCGAAAAGTTTGAGATGAAGGTGACTGGTCTAAAATCCTTGATGTCTTTAGACGAAGTTTTTTTTTTTTTGATAGGGAAAATTTTCCATTTTTCCGGGAAGTACTTACAATTGTGAAAAATGATTGCAAGAAAATCGAGTGTTATGGAGGTAGCTTTTTGATAACCGAATTTGAGATTTTATCAGGGCCGTCCGATTATGTCCTAGTTATTGTCTTGGTTAAGACATACAGCTGTGGTGGGGTTTTTGAAGGTGCCTTGATTTTCTGGGTAGATTGCTGGGTGTGATATGGATTCATAAGCACTAAGACAGGTATTAACACACCTGTCTGCTTCAAAAGAGAAGGTTTGGTCTCTGAGGCTTAAGTTGTCTTTAGGAGTATTTTGTAAAAATGTGGCAAAGGTCTCGCACTTTTCCTGTAGAAATGAAAGAGTTTCTTCGCTGTTGGCTATGATTTTGGGGAGTTTGGGCTACCTAGAACAGACTTTGTTGATATTATCAAAGGTCGGTGGACCTGGTTTTATTTTCTCGAGTCTCTTCTAAACTGCTCATCGCAGAACAATTTCGTTTGTTCATCTGTTATCAGTGATAAGCACTTGACTTGGGAATGAACCGACTGATTAGCAGCGGTTTTGATATTGAAGGCTCTGTGATAAATGGCGTTGAGGATTTTCCTCAGCTTTTGACTATATTTATACAGACTCTGGAGACTGGGGGGAAAGTTCTTGAATTGGTAATTCTTTCCAGGGTTGTTCGGGAGAAGTAGCCAATATTCCTTTGAAGGCAGCTGATAAAAGGTTTAATTTGGCAGTCTATCTCCGAATTTGAGACATTTTTAAACTCAGCTGGGAGATTTCTTTGGTAGAGTGATATCAGTCTGTCTTGGAATTCATTCCAATCGACGGCAATCATGGTAGAAGATGTTGGTAAACTCATGGTGAGCGTATTTAGTAGAGATATCAGTTTTATAGATAACTCAATGGCTAGGTGGTCTGAAGAGTCGTGGTGAGCATCGCAGCTGGCGTTTGTGATTTGGGGCAGTACGCTTATCATGCTTGAGGATACAAAGGAGAAGTCAATCTGTGAACCTGAACGGGTAAAATTTGGTATGGTTGATGAAACCACAATAAAGACGTAACTTTCTTGGTTTTGGTCCAGCCAGTTGGCAATGATTTTGCCAGTAGAGTTTTATATGGCGTCATTCCACATGGGATACCATGCGTCTCCTCCAATAACTGTAGCATTTTTGAACATTTTTGCAGCTACTTAGTTGCAAGAATTAGATTTTTATTTTATAAGAGTTATACGAAAACTAATATGTTTTATAGAGGCACCGCTTTTTTGGTGGTAAATTGTTTTATAATGTAGCACTCAGAACTCTTTCCGAACCTCTTATAAAACAGTTTTGTTCCGGAAACTAGTTTATTCTATAAATATTTTATAATAGTTCGAAACAAATCTTTTAAAGGCCTTTTAAAACAATTTAGCTTCCGGAGCAATTTAGTTGTCTATAAGTTTTGTAATGATATTGAAAAATTAAATTAGAAAGCTTGAGGAGTAGGCGAACAAAAGGGCACATGTCCGTGCTCGGCCACTTGTCGTTTTTTGACGGAATCGTGTCCGCTATACTGATCTTTCTCTATTTTCAATCACAGTTCTTTCAAAAAAGCACCCAAACTATCAAAATCATAGTGAGATATTTTCGAAAGTCCATTGATTTATACAGTTTTATGCATTTATTTTTTTAAGTTTTTAAGAATGGGACATGTGCCCTTTTGTTCGCCCACTGAAAACTTATAAAACCATTTGGTTGCCAATTGAATTGAGCATGGGATTTCCCTTTTTTAAAACTCGAAAGTTGTGTTTTAGCTTTTATGACAACTTTATAAAAAAGCGAGTCTATTTACATTGGTATTAAATACTTTAACAAAAACCATTCGTCACTAATACCAGTTAACTATGACACTTTGACATTTCCGATCCTGAAGATTTTACACGAATCTAAAATATTTTATAAGAGCTGTGAAGTGTGGTGAAAACATTCGGCCATTTTATAAAAAAAAAAGTGAATAAATTGCAGCGAACAACATTTTAGCATTCAACTTTTTCGTTTACTGACACGCAAAATAAAACACTAGAATAAAGCAAAAAAATTGCTGATTTCCCTCTTTAGTTTGGAACTTAATATTAAAAATATATTTATTAATAAGTATTTAATTTCATTTATTTTTAGAATTTAGTAGAGGCGTTGTATTTTCTCGAGCTATAACTTTTACAATAAAATTGAAGTTGCATGAAATTTTATTCCAATATTAATCGAAAATTAATGTTTAAGCATTACGCATAAGTACTCCAAACAAAATTATGTTGGATGACAAAGTCTGAATTCATAAATTATTTTTCCTGCTCACATATATCTGAAGGAGATTTGTAATACATTTTTCATAAAGAAAGAATAAGGCAACAATAGAGCCATATTACACAAATAAATCTAAGTTTTGAGAAATATTTAACTGCAAGAAGGAAGTTTTTACAACTACTATAAAATATATCCGCAACCAAGTTGTAGATATAAGTGGTTTTATAAGGGTTTGAAAAACTTTCTAGCAGACTGCTAAATTGTTTTATTATTGCTTTATAAATTAGCTTTAACTACTCTTATACAGTGCGCCCAATTAGCCCTAAAAGCACTTTTTTAAAGCTCTTACAAAATTTTTAACAACAATCTTATAAAACAGTGTGTTTTATAAAGAGTTGAGAACATTCCCGTGGGCATAATAAAGTAAAAATTGTTCATTGGTAGGGGATGTAATGAACGTAGTCGTTCCAAGTAGATATCATTAGATTACATTAGCTGCAAGCACTATAAAAAAAGGATTTAAATTAAACCAAATAATAAGCAAATAATGTAAATGGAGTTGCAAAACACGCTCTACACAAACAGGAAGATCTAAGAAGGTTGTTGATGAAATACTCCTGAAGATCCCCATGCCCACATAGACACATATAATCAATAATAAAGTATAATAATGAAAAAACTGATACAGAACAAATAGAATTAAAGATTATTAAAATTAAACAAGCTTTGCAAAAATCATACTTCTCTTGCTTAGAAGTGATATGCTGCAGAGAATAACACCAACGTTTTATGATCGGTAAAGGAGAGCACGTACAATAACTAGAAACAAACTGGACCACAAATCAGTTCCTATAAGTTACTTCCTTCGTTCAGTAAGTATCAAACGTAGACATACAGTATATGAATCAATAAATAAATATTGTGCACTTGGTCGAAATAAGTACAATGAAATTATAAGCTGTCAATTAGAATTGTCCAATTCCAATTCATTTATTTCGACTTCAAAGTTTGTGTTTCTTTTTTTTTAACTTATAAGATTCTTAACTATGATTACATGTTATGAGCTGCAATGTATTGCTCAAGAGACTTTCGTTTTGTGATTTATTTTTATTTTCATACAGACGAGCGAGAAGTGCAGTAATACTAGAGAACCGTGTTATTACTAGGCAATGTCAAAAATTCTACAGCGCACACTTGCGACCGGTATGACCATTACAATATCCCGACCTATTGTTTTTTTTTTTTTTTTTTATAAACTAGTGGAATACAAGCCTGAGGTATGCAGCCCTCAATACTACATTTGACTTATTAAGAGCTGCTAATCCATTATTCTATCGCAGGGAGAAAACTACAAAATCAGTCTCTTTTAATCCATTGAATTACATTTTGTACTTTTCTAATCTTAAATTAATTTTTTTTTTTCGATACAAAATAAAAGCTTATATCCTATTTTGGTTAGTTATTGAGGATGTTTTGTAGTATTTAGGGATTTTTTGTTTAATGCTAAAGTCTTGTAGTAGGTCTACGGAATCAATATTTATAAGGCTCACAGGTGAGGGGTAGTAGCTATCCAGTAGTTTCGTATTTATATTCTCATTGTAAATTTCGTTAATCAGTATATTGTTGAGATTAGGGAGGTTAGATAAGATTTTTGAGCTAAGGTTGACCATGTATCTCATTAATGGGGTTATATTAGATATTCTGTATATAAATTCATTCGAGAACTTTTTTGTTTTAGATTGGAAGTGTTTTCCAGTACAGAGTCGGAGGATCCCTCTATCGAAGACCTCCATCTGTTGTGCGATAGTGGGGGATATTGTGAACCAGGATATAAATCCATAGTTAATTGTAGGTCTAATTAGTTGTTTGTAGATAAGAAGTTTGGTGTATATAGATAGGCTATTGTGTTTAAGCAGTGGTATCAATATTTTTGAGGCTTTTATTCTTCTGTTTAAGGCATATCTGCCCTGATTATTAGCTTTTAAAAGCTTATTGAATGTTACGCCAAGGTATTTTATATTATCTTCAACTGGGATTTCCTGAGTTTCTATATTAATTTTTAAGTTTTTACTTTTATTGACTGCTCCAGCAGTTCCTCTACCCGATGCGTTTCGGACGCATATTAACTCAGATTTTTTTTCATTTATTGTTATTCCCCATGACTTGTAGAATTTATTTATTTCTTCGATATGTTTTCTGACTTTTACCGTGGCCTTTTCAGGGTTTTTATCTTGGGCATATATAAGGGTATCATCTGCATATAGTATAACCTGCGACTGCGTGTTTCCGAATTGGTCCATTGAGATATGGGGGAAGTCAATTAGGAAGAAGCTGTATAGTTTGCGGTCCGATACGGAGCCTTGGGGGACTCCCGAAAATATTTTGATGTGGTTTGAGGTTTCCTCTTCTATAGCAATTTGGAGGCTTCTATTTGTAAGAAAACTATAATACAACTTTATCAGGAATGGGGGGACCCCATATAGGATCATTTTACACACTGTAGAAGGCCTTTTCTAGGTCCAATGAACACGTTGTCGTGCATTTTCGCTGTCTCAAGTTTATGGTTACATCACTATGTAATTTAAGAAGGGCATGGTTTGTGGAATGGTTTTTCCTGAAGCCGAATTTGTAGGCTGGAATAATGTTTTCATTGACGCAGAAGTCATCAAAGTGATCCGCTATAATTCTTTCTAGGAGTTTACCAATGTTAGAGAGCATTTGTATTGGACGAAAGTTACTCACATCGTATGATTTTTGCTTTTTAGGATTGGGATGAGTTTCGCTTTTTTCCAAATTTTTGGAAAATAGCTATTATTTATACAGTGGTTGAAAATTGTGTGGCTTTATATGGTAATTTTTTTATTAGGGAATTTAAGATTCCATCTATACCGCACGATTCTTTGTTGTTGATTCTGTATTCGATTATTTCCTGAATCTTTTTAGTGTTAGTAAAGGGGGATTGGTTAATGTTCAACCCATTATTACTGTCTTCGAAATTTATCATTTGGGTGAATGCCTCTGAATTATTGGAGTTTGAGGAGATAAAATTTAAGACTGAGCTGGAGGCTTCTTGCTGAAGTTGTACACAATGTTGCGGGAGCTTTTGTTTATATAATTTCTTATAGTAATCTTCAAACGCTTTCAATTTTTCTTGTATTGATGTGAGTTCATGGTTGTTTGAGCAGACTTTTTCCGATGAGACTCTTTTCTTTTTCCCAATTATTTTGAAAATTTCTTTGAATTCTTCTGGGCCTGGTACTATTGACATTTATAAATACGTTTTCCGGATTAGCCTCGTTATAATTAAATTATTTAATGAGTGCTGAAACAAGTACTCACCCCGAACTATTGCTGATAAGCGTTCTTGGAATCTTTTGTTCATATGTAATCGCACTTTTTCGTCTATAATTTTTTTTAAGCAGTTAATTCGAGCTGAGAGCGATTGGTAATCCTGGTGGTGTCTATTAAAAGTTCTATGAAATATTTTTTTTAATTCCTTACTCCAATTTTGTTTAGTCTTAATGAGTCTCTTAATTTCCTCTGGAACATTGTTAAATTTTTTGCCTGAAGGGATTATTTTCTTAACGTGTCTGTTTTTTACTGATAGTACCGTGTCGTTAAATTTGTCGATCCATATGTCAATTTCATCTCCTAACTCCTCTGTAATGTCTCTTTGGAAGTTAAATCAGTTTACATTGGCAAAGTCGTCCTTGGTTTTCGGGTCAATAAGCAAGAAATTAAATTCTCCAATATCAATGGTTAGTTTAACCATGTAGTGGTCGGAAAATGATTCGTGAGTCGTACAGGAGTATGAGTGGAAGAGACCCCTTGAGATCTTTTCCGTCGTAAGAAAAAAATCTAGAATGGAGACCCCATGTGGGAATGTCGGTCCCCTCAGTGTGATAACGTCTAGGTTCAATCTTAACCTGGTTTCTCTAATCCAATTGTGTAAATGCCTACTGTTAGAATTTATTTTGCTGTCCCCCCAGCTGGTGTGCCTAGCATTCCAGTCCCCTCCTATGATAATGGAATCAAAATTTTCTCCAATGTCTCCGATTTTGTTAAGGGTCTCTAATAGATTATTAGCTTCTGAAGTGGACGGAATATATATACTCCCTATTAATATTTTTTTGGTGTGATTGTTTATTTTCAATGCCACTTCCGCCAGGACGAGGGGTGTTTGAAAGTTTGATGTTGGTAATTGCGAATATTTAATATTATTTTTTAATAGTAGGGCTACACCCTGAACTTTATCTACTCTAATTGTGTTGTACTGTGGAAAGTTTAGAATATGCTTGTCATTGACTTTGGTTTCAGAAATCGCTGCAAAGTCAGGCTTTTGCATTTTTAAGATATTAATTAGTTCTATTCTTCTGGAGTTGTTTATTATAGATTGTACGTTTAATTCAATAATAGAGATATTTTTAGAAATTATTATGGCAAAAAGTTTATTAAAAACATTAACATTGCTTCCCTTTTCTGGTAAAGAGAATCGCATTTCTCTATGTTTTCCATAAATTTGATGATTTTATTGAACAGTTCGTTTGAGAGGTTCAAAAACCCTTGGAAACTACTATTTCTACAAGGTGAAGTGGAGGAGTTTATTTCCTCTTGATTGGTATTTAATATGGTGTCCCTATAACTGATTCCCTTCGTGATTAAAGAAGGTTGTACTGAGCTTTTTCTCTCTACGTCTGCCCTGGCCGGTTTTGATTTTAGTATTCTATCTCTTCTTTCCTTTAATATTTTTTTGTACATCGGGCACCCCCGGTAATTAGCAGGGTGGCTTACCTGACCGAGTTTACGCAGGCAGGGGCCTCCTCCTTATCTTTATTAGCCAGACATTCATTTGGTGGGTGTCTTTGAAAGCATTTTAAACATTTAAATTCTCTTATGCAGTTCATCGCAAGATGGCCGAATTGTTGGCATCTATAACATCGTATAAGTCCTTTGCATTTGACTGCTTCCCGGGTTACTCGCTATCCTAGGAAGTATCTAGTATATAGTAAGTTTTAGATATTTTCTCCTGGGTTCAGTTGGATTAAGAAACTATCTATTTGGTGTAGCACTCAATTTTCTTTTCATTGAAAAGTTTTAGGAATATCTGTTTTTCTTCCAGACTCCCTGGGTAGATTTTAGAGGTGGATGGTTTCATGTTACTGAACTTCGCTTTGAGTTTGTTCTCTAGAATGAATTTATACAAGGTTTGCCATTTATATTTTTTACTATAATAGGGGGTATTTTCTCTGTGTTAATGGAGAGTGTACTCCCCTCACCTGTAACCCTACTATTTTTAAAAACCATATTCGGTGTTTGCAGGGTGCCTTTAACATTGCTCGTCTTGTGAGCTTGTTGCTTTCCTCTTGTTATTTTTGATAGTTTGGCACTCCGAAAGGGGAGAATAAGCTGCTGGGAAGTCCTCTCTGACTTTTCCTGTATCTTCATTGTTGAAGTTGGTGTTTGTGTATAGTTGACTTGAGTTTGGGTCTGTGTTGGTGACTGACGCCATCGGTTTTGTTCAATGTATGGGCTGTCCATGCAGCGTGTTCGTGATAATTACTATAATTGCCTCATGGGCATTCCTCGCGGCCATTAAAGCCCTTTCTTCTATTGCTTTAATTTCATCGGGGTCCTTTATTAATTCCGATGGTAATAATATTTTCTTAGACATCTTTTCCTCTAAACCCGCATTATTGGGCGCTGGTTTGAGGTCTGCGCCGTTCTTTCTATTCGCAATGTTTCCTGTATAAGGATTGCCCTTGTGGGCAATCCTTTTCTTATTTTTCTTTGCCGGATTCACTTTTTACAACTTTTACTTATAATGTTTAAAATAACCTTACCTAATCTAATTACTAAATTAGTTAGATAAGGCAGAAATATATATAAACCACTTTCCAATTATTAAATTCTTAATGAATTATTAATTATGCACGAGCTCAACAAGATGTCTACCTACGCCCACCGTGACTTGTCCAATTAGAATTGTCAAATTGTCAAATTCTTAATGAATTATTAATTATGCACGAGCTCAACAAGATGTCTACCTACGCCCACCGTGACTTGTCCAATTAGAATTGTCAAACATAAACTATCAACCCAACCGCTGGTATGTCAGGGTAGGGAGTAGATTTAAGTGATATTAAGGTAGTCGATTTTCTAAGTAATGTGAACATAGGCGTAGTTGAGGAACTGAGTAGATAAAATAGTAATTAATAGGATCAAATAGGCTGTAAGAAATTGGTTGATAAAGAAAAGAATCGTCATGGTTAATAAGTAGTAGTTAGATTTGTAATTTATAACTTAATATTAGGCTGAGAGTGAGAGAAAGTGCTAAGCACATATGTAAGTCCGATGCTAATAATAGTGATTAAGTTGCTAGTGTGTGATCAGCTTTAGACAGTACCTATCGATCAGACCGCGTGTCAAGGTCCGAAGCGGAGACCGAAAAAGGAACCAACTAGCTGAGGAGTTCCGAAAGACTTTTTTCCATCTTGAGACGAGTGCTAGTATTATGGGCTAGAAAGTTCTGAAAAACTACGTTTAGTACCTACAAGTGAAGGAAAAAGTGGTTTATATCACAGCGTTCAAGAGCAATAAATTTTTAAAGAAGTGCCGAATTAATAATTAATGGTAACAAGGAACGCAGGACAAATTTTATAAATATAAAGAGGTTAAAGAAAGAGTTCAATCGAATTCCAGGCAAAGGAGACAGGCAGTTTTGGCATCGGGTTGAATTCCCAGGCGAAAGTGAAGAATGTAGGGCTCATAGGATCCCGCCCCTAAATTGGCCTCAGCCAGTCAAAAGGAAGGTACTGAAACCAGAAACAGGAAAGAAAAACAGAAAAGGAGGAACCAAAGGCGTCCAATGAATAATACGGGACCGCAAGATTCAGGTGCACCTTCAGCCTCATATAAATACATAGGAGTTGAAGCCGTGACCGAATAAGTAAAGCCGACACATGATTAAATAGCGGATTTTAGGATTAAGATTAGGCACATGTTAGTGAAGCTGTATCATATAAGATATTGCATTATATTAAATGCTTGTTGATGAAATAGATTTAATCAGATTTTAGTTCAACCCTTGTCCCTCCGAAAGGAAAGAAATAAAAATCAATTAAGAGGTATAGTGAAATCCTTTGAAACATTGTTTAGAATCTCAAGATTCTTCTGTTTTGAGCCTACTGTGCACAGCAAATAGCATTGCTGTACCCAAGGCTGAGTCGATTTTATCGGATCGTATAGTTGAGAATTTGTCAAAGACTAATTTGGGGCGGGGAATTGGATTTGTCTCTTATAGTAGGGCAAAGGTAGGTAAGTGTTTCGCAAGGAACCAATTTATTCTTTGGGTATGCCGCATAAGTGAGTTGCAATTCAATGCAATTATCTTCATTCTGCTTAGTTTCCTAGACCTAGATCGAAAGCAATTTGAAGTTGAGCACTTTGGCTAGAGAAGTGAACTTCCTGTATTGAGGAATAAAGTTATTGATTTTGCCCATAAGTGTGAAAAGATCAGACCCGAAAAGGGCTTTTGCCTCGTGAGTGCAGAAGTTGTCTAACTCGTTTTGTGTAGGTCTTGGGGCTTGTTTTGCTTCCACTGGGGTTTGTAGGAACCTAGTATTGTTAGAATGATTGTGATTATAAGTGAGGTTATTATTGGTTAGCATTTGCGAGAAAGTCATGCCTTGTTTGTCGTAATTCCTTACTGATTCCCGGGCGAAGATTGCTCATTGCATTTGTTGCTCTTCCGGCGCTTATTCTTGATGGAATTTACCTCTTTGTATTTTGGGTATCCTCGATAGTTTGCTGGGTGTCCCTCCTTCTGGCAGTTGACGCAATAAGGCTGTTGTGTATACACACATACACGCAAAGACAGCACCATCTAGCCTGGTAAATGTATTTAGAAAATTTTCATAAGCTAACCATGCTTAAAACCTTAGTTGGCTTATCAGAAAAATACGCGAAGACAACAGCGTCAGCAGTTCCTTCACATATTTTTCCCACAAATATTACGCTAAAAAATTTCACGATAAGAAAGTCGCGCAGCTCAAATACATTACATGTATATGAGCGCCGCGATTTTCGACGGGACGGTGGCTAATGTTTACTAAAGGATAGAATTACATTTTTGTTAAGCCACCGTCAGTCAAGGTATTCCTGAACAAGTTTAATCAAGTCAAGAAACAAAGTTGAAATTTTCTCAGGGTGGAAATGCAGACTATGCATTTTACACCCTGAAGGGCGGGGCTTGATCACGAGAACAATGATCAAGCGGAGAGTTCGATTTTTGTACTCAGCGAAGAATGTTTAAAGTTAAAAGAAAAAGAAGTAGTAAGCGATGAATTAGATCTCGGACGAATATTTAAAGTTAAAAGAAAAAGAAGTAGTAAGCGATGAATTAGATCTCGGAAGAATATATACAGTTAAAAGAAATAGAATTAGTAAGCGATGAATTAGGTCTCGCAATATTTAAAGTAGAATATTTTGAAATTAAAAAACAAAAAATTGTTAAAAGGTTTTACTCGAAGTGAATCAAAATGGTGTAAGATTCGGGTAACAATTTAAAGAAAAGAAAACAGGAATTGTGTAAGAAAAACGGAGTTATGATGCCCAGTGTGTTAAGAAAAAAAAAAGGATAAGGTTGAATAAAGAGTAGTCAAAAAGGAAATAAGCCTTTTGGTTTGTGTTTACCTCCATTGATCAAGGCAGTTAAGGAATACTATTCAAGAGACAAGGCGTGAGTATTACCCCGTATTTAACAAGGCTTCGTTTTCTAAACATTTTTTATGCGGGAGCATTCTCCTGGTCCATGCAATTTATCATACTTCACACAACGAAGGTGTTGGGCGCAGTTGCTGGCGGCATGTCCCAAACGCAAGCACCGCTTACATTGTGCCACTCCTTTGGTGAGATGTTTTTCCCAATGAACGATCTAGTATAGACGGCGGTCCACCTTCATAATCTCATTCATGCTGTATTGTGCATATGTTGCAAAAACCAAAATTTGCTTCTCTAAATAGTTGGATAAGCATACAAAAATATAAAATTTAGAGAAATTTAGTGGCGTGGGTATAAATCACTCAACTATGAAAATCACGCCCCAGGAGCTATCACTGATCGCACCATCAAAATAGATTTTGTCTTTTTTTCGATTCCGTAATTAAGAAAAATTGCTAATTTTTGCAAAATATGAATTCAAAAGATATTGTTTTCCACATCAGAAATGTTTTAAGTATATAATAAAGTATTTAATGAGGTAAAAATTACATTGAAACTACATTAAATTTTTCAAGTAGGGAAAATGTACAGTTCTAGACCGATAGGAAGGATATTTTATAAATTTTTTATCAGCTTCAGATGTACAATATATGTGGACATTATTTCTACTAATAATAAATTTGTATGGTTTTACTTTTTGTTTAATTATGTAAAAACGACACAATTGCGTGAGTTGTAAATAAATAGGTTTCATTGTATTATGACTAATTTATTGAAGATAAAGAAAACAGTGGTTTTATGGTCCATGCCGAGATTTTAGCATATAAAACTGGAAATTCAACACCTTCAAAAGAAGCAGTTCCTTAGTGTTCAGATGGGCACAAAACTGACTCTTTAGTCATATTTTTCCGACCCATTTGCACAATTAATATAATGGAGAGAAAACTATCTTTCTATCTACCTAATGGGTAGTATGGACTATATCTCTAGTGCCATATAAAATTTTACAACAAGTATTTATAAATAATCCACTGGGTAACGTTATGGACTGACGATTGCATCCCTCAAAATAAATATTAAATGCGACTACGATAAAGCATTTTTTCTAAATTTACCAGAAATGGTGCAAAAGTTTTCAGAGCTTGGAAATTCGCTTATTCAGGAAGCCGATTGTGTACAGATTTCTAAAAAAAGGCCCCTTCGACTGTTTAAATTGTTTAAATCAGCTAACACTAAAAAAGTTAATTTAATTTTACTGCAACCAGTACCAGCTGATTTCAAAGCCTTTAGTATTTTTATGAAAAACTAAAATATACTAAAATACCCTTTTCAAATATTTGAGCTCTGTACTATGAACAACCGAAATCATATACAATAGATTCGTCAATACTTGAACTAAATAATATTATGTACGTGCGAATTAACCAAAAAGCATCCAGAAATGGTTCATGAACTTTGTGTGATATTAATATTATCTTCTAAAATGCGAAATTCTATAACTAGGTTTTTATCCTTTATTCCCAGCGTAGACAAGAAGTATTTCAAATTTCTATTGAAAAGTTAGTAGCATTGTAGTTTTAAGAAAACACTGAAATTATATGGCTGGGAGAGTTATTTTGTTTTGATTATCTTTTGTAAGATTTAAATGTGTGTTTCTGGATTTTTGTTCGCGTTGCTTAATGCTCAAATGATTTACATTTGAACGCAATTGTAATAGAAAAGTTAATTTTATATTTCATATGATTTATAATACATATTTATTTAATATGTATGATATACTGCTTTGTGCAGTATACCACACGTTAGAAAAGTTTTCCAATTCCTCAAATTGTGATGTAAATTACAAAAAAAAAAAAAATCTCGCATCTTGTGCTTTTCTTATCTGAGATCATGGCGCTACGTGACCCAAATATAGCTTATGACTCTTACAGAAAACTAAGCGTTTTCTTTTCTTGACAAAATATTTTCTACACGGCTTTTACTTTCGATATTCCGGGAAAAACCCACAGTAATTAATATTTAACAGTATCAGGTAACTAGATACTTCTAAAATTGAATTGAATAAGTACAACAGAAGTAAGATGAAATAGTAAAGATACTGGGACTGGCGGCTGCTTCACTAAGTTGTCCTAAATGCCACATAAAATTTTTGCAGCTCATATCACTTATGCGGCTCTATATAAAACTTAGACATTCTCCTCATATAAGTTAACAAAATTTATTTTGTTTTCTTTAAAAAAAAATTAAACAACCGATTTCAAAGAATTCCCGATTTAATATGAATCTACCTAATTACAAAATTTACTTTTACCTGCTTAAAACGAACTTATGCCTAACAATCTTTTTCTTAGCTAGCAATTTATTGAAATATGATATTTTAATTCTACTGTTTAAAAATGCATTGTCAGCGGCGCGTGTTGCTGCGTTAAATGAGTTAACTCCTCCCTCCTGAAATGTCTGCGTCCCGCAGGTCAAAGATTAAGTTTGACTGGCTGCAGGTCTTGGATGCTGGGGGTTATTGTCATCTGAATTGTTGGTTGAATGATCTCCAGTTTTCCTTTTTCTCTTTTGATTTTGAAAACTATAAATACACTAAAAATGACAATTAGTACGGTAACTAAACTTATATCTGTTATAAGAGATATCCCATGCTTAGTTTGAAGGCTTTGTAGCTGTTTTCTATTGTTTAGGTGTAGGTCGTGAAGATATTCTACATCTGGTTTTAGGCTTTTCTCGATCGGGCTGGTTAGAAGCATTGGCGGTAGGGCTTGAAATGTTTTTATCTCTTTGCTAATGAATTCTCTGTTCTTTATCATTATGGTTTCATTGTGGTATTGTATAACATAGCTGCCGTTTAAGTGTCTGGTTGAATTATTTTCGAAAAACTCTCCAAGGAAGTTGTCGAGGAATATTATATTTTCGTTAATTATTTCAATTTTTTCATTTTTGTTAAACTGGTAATCACATTCAGCTTCCAATCCCCTCATTAGACGACTGATACAATGATCGTCTGGTAGTTTCTCAAGCTAACTTTCCTTACATATTGTTAAATTCCTAATGCTACTGCACTTCTCCTTTATTCCAAATCTTTCAGACTGATTAATTATTAATTCTTCGAAGTTTAAATACGCACGCTTCTTGTTTTTCGTTGTAGGTCTAACGATGATATGGTTATATTCACTTGTGCTTGTCTTCGGCAGTGAAACTATGTACAGAAGAATTGACTCCTTTACAACAATTATCGGTTCAGCGTACTCTATAGCATCTATCTCATTTTCGTATGGGAGCGTTTCTATTTCAGCTATGAGTTGGTTAATTTCCTCTTTGTCCAGGATGTTAGTGTTTACAATTCCTTTCTTAGCCAACTGTTCTGCAAGTACTATTTCATTAACTTCCTGTTTTAGGATACTTAGCCGGTTGAATAGCATCTGTTCATATTTTGCACCATTTCGTTCATCTAGTTGTTTAGCGATATTGTTATATTGATGTATCAGTGTAGTTGTGGACTCCATTAATTTGTTGTTTATCTTATATTGCTCATTATTATTGGAAATTATATCGTCTTGACTTTTAATTATGTTATCCTAATCTGTAGCATCAGGTGAACCGGCTATCCATTTCCACGCAGAACCTATCCAGTTAATTGATCTCCCTTTTCTTGAATTTGTTCCCTTTAACTTCCGGGTTATTTCCTGTACCTGCTTTATTTGATATTCTAGTTGGGGCTTAAGAATGCTGGTTTTGTCTATTCTCCCTAATGCTGATATTCCGTCGTTGAGCACTTCTTCATACTTAGTAATGACGTGAACAAGTTTTATGCTGCCGCTTATGATGCGTCCATTTCCCTGCTTAATGACGGCGACTGGACCCAAGTATTCAAACACGCTTGCTGTGAAGGCGATATGCGCCCATATTAGTCTGAAATAGGAAAAAACGTTTTATTGGTTAAGATTTTTAATGTGCGATTTCCACTAGTTGTTGTAACAGTGACTCTATTGTCTTTGGCAACTGTTTCCTTCTTAAATACAGGTTTGTGTTTTCCTTGAATTTGTTTTACGGTTGCGTATATTGTCTGCCCAGGATGATAATTTTTCGGTTTTTGTCTCTTTAAATTTTGATTACTTATTTTACTTTTTTGGCTCTTTTTTATTTGTTCTAATAGGTCCTCATTTACCTTTGCTCTAAAATCTAATAAATTCTGATAATTGATTCGTTGTGTTCTTCCAAAGAATATGTCGCTGGGTTTTTGCTTGGTTATGGAGTGTATGGTGTTATTGTATCTATCTACTGATATATTTATTATTTCCTTCAGAGATGAATAGGGTATTCCCTTTGCAGACATCTTGCGATTTCGATTATAGTGGAATGAAATCTTTCCACAGTTCCATTTACCTCACTTTTTTGAGATGGGGTTCTATATAATTCTATCCCTAATGTTTTGATATAGTTGGTTACGATAGGACTAATAAAACTTTTCTCGTTTTCTATTACAAGAATTTTAGGTGTGGTAAAATAGTGCAATATCTTTGTTATTTTATCCCTTAAAGTTAGCACTGATTTGTCTTTTATTCTGAAGAACTTAGCAAATTTTGCGAATTTGTCCACACAAGAGATGAACTTTTCTTGGTTAAATATCATAATATCCATGTGTATTATTTCCGATGGGTAAGTTAGAATGGGTGTTTCTAGCAATTCGGGCCTGTTGGGGTGTCGATCGTATTTGTTGGTATTACAGATATCGCAGGATTTAATGTACTTTTTGATTTTGCTCGCCATGTGGGGGAAGTAGTATTTTTCTAATATCTGGTTCTTGTTTTCCTTACCATTCCTGTGGGCTCTTCTATGCTCGTGATCGATGATTTGGAATTGGTTTTCTGGATTGGCGATATCTTGTACTACTCTTTGTGTTATGCGGATTTTAAATTTACTAAAATGTTTTTTGAAGATTTCTTGCAGCACTTGAATATGTTGCTCTGGAATTTTAAGTCCGTTCAGAATATTTGGGTTAAGAAGTTCCTTTAATATTTTTATGAGATTCCCTTTGGTTATTTCCTCAAGTTTTATGTAATGTCGGTGGTATCCTGTGTGGGGTTCTTCGATAGCGTGCATATTGTGTTTCCCCACCTCGATGATGAGTTGGTTTTTAGATACATTAATCGGCGCTTCACAGTATGGGATGAGATCTGTGCTATCTTCCTCTGCACTGTGTATGGTTTGGCTTGAATCCGATGTAGGAACGTTTGCATGTGACTTTAATCTTGATAGTGCATCGGCAACATGATTTGACTTCCCTGGCTTGTAAACAAGCTCATAATTATACTCTTCTATTCTAGCCTTCCACCTTTTTAGTTTTGCATTGTTGTTTCTATTACTCAGGCTAAATGTTAGAGGTTGATGATCGGTCAAAATTTTAATGTTTCTTGCTCCATACAGATAGTTTCGCAGATTGTCTAAAGCCCAAACTATCGCTAACATTTCCTTTTCATTAGTTGCGTAGTTCTCTTCAGTTTTACCGAGATATGAAGGTAATAGGTTTATCCTTACCAATTTCTCCCTGCGAGAGCACTGCTCCAATCGCATGATCTGAAGCATCCGTTGTAAGGATGAATGGCTTCGTTAAGTCTGGAAATGCTAATATTTCGGGAGATGCTAAAAGTTCCTTCAAGTCATTAAATGCCTTTAGTTCTTTTTCTGCCATTTTAATTTTAATTTTCCTAGACTGGTTTGACTTGATCTGCTCATTTTCTCCCCGTGTGAGGTTAGTCAGGGGTTTTGCTATTTTTGCAAAGTCTCTAATAAAACGTCGGTAATATGAAGTCAGTCCAATGAAACTCTTTAGGTCCTTTAAATTTTCTGGTGGTGTAATTCCTTTCATGGCCCGCACCTTTTTTTCATCAGGCTTGATGCCTTTATCAGTGATCAAAAAACCCAAAAATTCTGTTTCTGTTTTGAGGAATTCTGTTTTATCAAGATTTACTTTGAGGTTGGCTTCCTTTAATTTAGAAAATATCTTCTCAATATTCTGTAGATGTTCTGCCTCGGTTCTGGCAAATTTGATTATGTCATCAATGTATACGTAACATATCTTTCCGATATGTTCCTTGAGGACATCATAAATCATTCTCTGAAATATCGAGGGCGCGTTTTTTAGACCAAATGGTAACCTTGTATACTCGTACTTTCCGTTCATTGTAGAAAATGCCGTCTTTGAAATATCTTCCTTTTTCATTTTTATTTGGTGGAAGCCTGACGTCAAGTCGAGGGTCGTGAAAAACTTTGAATTCCCTAGGCTTGCTATCGTGCTGGATATATCAGGTATGGGATAGGTATCTGATGTTGTTACGGCATTCAATATTTTGAAGTCTATTACCATTCTATATTTTTTTATTCCTGAAGCATCCATCTTTTTTCAACAATACAGATGGGTGAGTTATAAGGGCTTTTAGACGGTCTGATTATTCCGTCCTCCAGAAGCTTGTTTATTTGACGTTCCACCTCGTCTCTCATATTGGCAGGATTAGGGTAAGACTTTGAGTAGACTGGCTCATCTGTTGTCGTTTTGATCTCAGCTTCAATGTTTGTATTCACTATTTCTTGATCATTTATTGGTTCAAATAATATATGGTATTTCTCTAATATTACATGCAATTTTCCTTTGATTTGTGGGATCAGATGTTTCTCCCTAATTTCTAAATTATTAACTTGAATGGATTGTTTTTCTTTGAGAGGTATTATGATATTTGGCTTAATTTTCAGAATATTATTCTTCCTATCAATAATTGCTTGTAATTCTTTTAGGGTATCATCACCGATAATTCCGTCAAATGATTTTAGTCCAGGTAAAATGAAAAAATGTATTAAGGTATTATTTCCTATGCTAGCATAGAATCTTCCGGTAATTTTTTCTTTAACTTCTATCTCCCCTGCAGCCGATTGTATTTTAAAAGCCCTTTTTGCTGGTTTCTTATTCGTTCCCCATTCTTATTTTATAAAATTTTTATTAGCTCCAGTGTCGATTAGGAATTTGCGAATTTTGCCATCCCGTGTTTGGTATTCTAGGTATGGAACGCTAGATAGGCTTCCGTCATAAAATTTAGTTCAGGTTTTTCGTCATCAGTTCCCTCAGACTAATCGTCATCTAATTCATTCTCGCGAGTTTGGATATAATCTTCATATGATGGCCCAGCTTCTGTTTCTAAAATATTTATTCTCTGCTGTTTGTGTGGATAATTTTCGGAATTGTTGTATCTCTTATACGGATAAGGATTTTTGTTACCAGGTCGTTTTATATAATCAATTTGTTTAGTTTGTATGGATCGATCAACTTCCATTGGAACGGGGGGTTTCGGCTGATTTGGCCTTGGAGGTGGTTGGATACGTTTTTCGTGTTGAATTTTATAGTCTTCGTTCCTTTGGTTAAATGGCAAAGTCCGTGGCATGGCTCTCGGAGCTGGTTTAGGTGGTACTCTTGAGATGGGTTGTTTATAAGTGTAATCGCTACAGAAGAATTGGTTTATGGGTGCCGTCACTGAATTATTTAGATTAGGTCTACGTATCGCGATATTCCTAAAGTTTAAGTTCTGGATTTCTAGACATGAAGCATAAGCTTCTGGGAGTGTTTGGGGTCTTTGTATCACTAACATCTTGCAAAGATCACCATTTACACCTCTCATAAACACGTCAAATGCTCTATTGCCATAAGTTTCAACCAGTACGTTGATTGTTTCTGGATAATAATCTTCCGTTTTAATTTTATTAATTATTAAAGAGAATTGGTGGTTAACATTTGCATACAATTCATCTAAACTCATGTTTCCTTGGCTAGGAAGGTTTAATTGATGCTCAAGAGTGCGAATATCCCTCTTGTCAGCATAATGTAAAGATAAACACTTTTTTATAGAAGGCCAATCGTCACTAAATATGTTGTAGGAAATTAAAGCAGTGTCAGCGGACCTCTTATTTTTTGCCGTATACTTTGTAGGATCGTACGATAAATTGGTTTATTACGAACAATTTCGTGGTCGTTTAATATGTTTTCAACTGCGTGTATCCAAGAAATATATTGCACTGGATTTCCATCAAATGTCTGCAGTTCCCTTACACTATCTGGAAGTTTCCAGATATCCTTTAATTCCTCTTCATTTTTTGGAGCTTGGGGTATATATTAGTTGGAGTTGGAGCTACCTTGGAAGCAGCTATTTCTTTTTCTAACTTCTGAAGTCGACGTTCGATTTCTTTTACCAACGCGATTTGAGCATTAGATGCTCCTGTCATTTGCTTGATTGCCTCATGTAATTGCTCCATTTTCGAATATTAGTAACGTTAATATAAGAGATTTTAGAAATTATCACTTATAACCATAGAAAGGGAGAAAGTGGATTTTACCCATACGAGTATATTATTGAAATTATTATCAACTGAAAAGACACTTTCCCTGGCTTTTTAACCTTTAATAATTAATTCAACCAGACTCGCTTTTTATACTCTAGTGGCTTTTCTCACTTATCAAATTTCAGATAATTATGGCTATTTCTTAGCTCTTATCGATTTAAACGCACTCTCGAGAAATTTTATTCACTAACACATTTATTTTTAATTCAACTAAGCTATGTTATTCTTGTTAAAAAAATTTATTTCAATGTGTAAATTTCCAAGATATTCAGTGTGTTCAATATATTTGATATAATATAACATAAGTGAGAGTTTTTACTTACATTAGAATGAGGAATTTCATAACGTGAGTGCGTGTCTTATTTCTCCCAATTTTTAGGAACTGTTGCTACCGGATGATGGGGGGATGAGCCGTATATTTCCCTTTTAGCCTACCGCGTTGAGATTGTCAGCAGCCTACTCGTGGTACGAACTTCTATCACTTCCTTTGTTAGTGGATATTATGCACTGGATAAGCCGTAGAATTCCCTTTTAGCGAAAGACTTTGAGATTGTAAATCGCCTACTTGTGGTACGCACTTAGATCACACGCACTTAAATCTCACACAATTAACCAATAGAAAAGAAAATCTTTCTTGCTTTTTATCACCTTATTCTTTGGTCATTTAACAACGGTCCCTGCTCGGGCGCCAGTTAACAAAATTTATTTTGTTTTCTTTAAAAAAAAATGAAACAACCGATTTCAAATAATTCCCGATTTAATCTGAATCTACCTAATTACAAAATTTACTTTTACCTGCTTAAAACGAACTTATGCCTAACAATCTTTTTCTTAGCTAGCAATTTATTGAAATATGATATTTTAATTCTACTGGTAAAAATGCATTGTCAGCGGCGCGTGTTGCTGCGTTAACTGAGTTAACTTATATCCTCTTATAATTTTAACGTGGCTGTCAAAGGAAGTTAAGAAAACTATTGTTACGAGCGTGGCTTTAGTTAGTTATTCAAAACACGCGAGCTCTCTTTATTACACTTTGCTGTTTACTTTTATCAACTTCACTAAAATCAACTCTACTTTAATTATCGCTAGTACTATATTGTAATCCAAATAGTTTATAAACGATAAAGAAAACAAACGAGAAATCACGTTTTTTCAATGAAAAACCACCTTTTATTGCTCAAATACACTTTTAATTTACTTGAAGGTTAATTTTTATGCTAAATGCATTTCGGACTTAGTCGTCCATCTTCAGTAGCTTTTGCTCGACTTTAACTTAAAAGAACTACATTGATACATGTTTCTTGTAGGTACAAATATATTAGTATTGCAGCGTACAATAACTATCGTCAGAGTATACAAATTGAATCTAAGTTGAAAAAATATGTGTTTGCAAATACAAGCATGTCTATATTCGAAAAAAATACTCAAAAATATAAAAAAATATAAAAATATAAAAACAATTACTGTCGTCAAAGGTTACTAGGAAACACACATATGTAAAAAAACAGTAAAAAGGAACGATTGTTTAATGTATTCCTACTGGCTTTATAAAACCGAAAAGAGATGAAGCTATTGGTGGCTGATCGATGTTCATTAATTTGTTGTTAAATTTTCTCATATATACACTCTCCCATGCATCTAATTTTTGTTGATTTTGTACTGGCTTTCTCAGGTCTAGATTACTAATATTGGTGTGCGGGTGGTCTTCTGTGACCATATGCAAAGCCACAGCTGATATTGGTTGAACGGATTTTAGTTGCGCAGTGTGTTCTTTATACCGTGTTTTTATTTTCCTTTTCGTTTGACCTATATATACTTTGTCACAGTCCCCACAAGTAATCGAGTAAATGCCGGATTTCTCTGTATTGTCTATCTTGTCTTTAGTGTTACCCAGTAATGCCTTTAGTTTATTATCGTTGCTGTACACTAAATGGATATGGTATTTATCAAAAATATTTGCTATTTGGTTGGTGATTGCCGGATTGTATCCAAACGTTGCTCTTTTCTTAAGTGGTTTCTGCTGTTGATAAAAAGTTGTTCTTTCATTATTTCTTATACTTTTTGAATGTTTTTTAACCATTTTTTCTATTATGCTCTCTTTATAGCCATTCATATAAGCAATATTCTTTATTGTTTTTTAATTCTTCCATAAAATCCTGTATATTTAGAGGTATTTTGCACATTCGGTATACCATACTATTAAATGCTGCCAATTTTGTAGACATGGGACAGTGTGAGTCATTGGTAGTATATCTTGCAGTGCTTGTAGGTTTCCGGTAAATTCCTATTTGTATTTTATTTTGGTTTCTGGTCAATATTGTGTCCAGAAATGTTAGTTTTCCATCCCGCTCCGTCTCAACTGCGAAATGAATGGACTGATGTTGGTTGTTTAAGGTTGTTAGCAGATTTGATATTTCTGAATTTACCGGAAACCTACAAGCACTGCAAGATATACTACCAATGACTCACACTGTCCCATGTCTACAAAATTGGCAGCATTTAATAGTATGGTATACCGAATGTGCAAAATACCTCTAAATATACAGGATTTTATGGAAGAATTAAAAAACAATAAAGAATATTGCTTATATGAATGGCTATAAAGAGAGCATAATAGAAAAAATGGTTAAAAAACATTCAAAAAGTATAAGAAATAATGAAAGAACAACTTTTTATCAACAGCAGAAACCACTTAAGAAAAGAGCAACGTTTGGATACAATCCGGCAATCACCAACCAAATAGCAAATATTTTTGATAAATACCATATCCATTTAGTGTACAGCAACGATAATAAACTAAAGGCATTACTGGGTAACACTAAAGACAAGATAGACAATACAGAGAAATCCGGCATTTACTCGATTACTTGTGGGGACTGTGACAAAGTATATATAGGTCAAACGAAAAGGAAAATAAAAACACGGTATAAAAGAACACACTGCGCAACTAAAATCCGTTCAACCAATATCAGCTGTGGCTTTGCATATGGTCACAGAAGACCACCCGCACACCAATATTAGTAATCTAGACCTGAGAAAGCCAGTACAAAATCAACAAAAATTAGATGCATGGGAGAGTGTATATATGAGAAAATTTAACAACAAATTAATGAACATCGATCAGCCACCAATAGCTTCATCTCTTTTCGGTTTTATAAAGCCAGTAGGAATACATTAAACAATCGTTCCTTTTTACTGTTTTTTTACATATGTGTGTTTCCTAGTAACCTTTGACGACAGTAATTGTTTTTATATTTTTATATTTTTTTATATTTTTGAGTATTTTTTTCGAATATAGACATGCTTGTATTTGCAAACACATATTTTTTCAACTTAGATTCAATTTGTATACTCTGACGATAGTTATTGTACGCTGCAATACTAATATATTTGTACCTACAAGAAACATGTATCAATGTAGTTCTTTTAAGTTAAAGTCGAGCAAAAGCTACTGAAGATGGACGACTAAGTCCGAAATGCATTTAGCATAAAAATTAACCTTCAAGTAAATTAAAAGTGTATTTGAGCAATAAAAGGTGGTTTTTCATTGAAAAAACGTGATTTCTCGTTTGTTTTCTTTATCGTGAAATTAGCTCTACGGTGTTTCCATGCTGTGAAATATTAAAAATAGTTTATAAAGTTCACTTCATTGTCTGAGAAAATACTTGCCCCTGGCAGTGAAATTGTTGTATTTATACTTTACAAATTGTTCTAGAACCTTCCCGAAGATTCCATTCCAGAAATATCGATTCTCTGAACCCAACCTCAAATTGTTCATGTCCGTACTTAATTAGTCATTTCACGCGAAGTATCAATTTCCAATAGGTGTCGTTTCAAATATATTGGAAGT
Source organism: Dioctria linearis (assembly GCA_963930735.1). Lineage (NCBI taxonomy): Eukaryota > Metazoa > Arthropoda > Insecta > Diptera > Asilidae > Dioctria > Dioctria linearis. Next base: position 119,470,346 of record OZ005740.1, on the reverse strand, counting down.
CAGCCGGCATTTTAAAAGTTGATTACTGCATAAGAGTATCTTTTTCATTAATATCAGTTTCATCATTCATCATTTTCGATTTCATCTGCTCTTTTATTCAAACAGTTCTATATAACTATTTATAGAGTTCCATTTGCATTCTCAGTTAGTTACAAATATACTTGTTTAATTGGTACATTTTGATCTTATTTTTACCAAACAATTATCTCTAATGGTAATTTTTACTTGCATTCCGATCAGTTTGTTATCGAATTTTGTAAAAATCTAAACCAGTTAAATAAAGCAGACGAAATCCGCTTGAGTTGTTTTTAATAGTCAGCTGTTAGATTCCAAATGATGAGCCAAATCTCTGGACACGTTGAAATTTCTTTATTATAACCTAGATGAAAGCAGTATAGACTTGAGATGAAATCATTGGTTATACTAAGGGTCGTTCCATCATATGTAAAGTGTATTCATTGAAGACTGCAGACTTTTTAGAAAAATGGAAATCAAATGCATACATGCCTATTATGAAATATGATATTTCTCTCAGCCCGAAATTATCCTCAGCAACACAAATAATTCAACTTGATACTTATTATAATATGTACGTTATTTAAAGGTTGTGTAAATAATTCCTTGGTTTGGCCTCCCATTGTTATATCTTCGCCTTTCATCAAATAATACTCTGCAAAACACAACTCTAAGCAATAATCTTTCAAATTACGGCGTACTGAATTGTTTGAAAACCCAAATAGAACTGTGATCCTTTTATCCTTTTGTAGTCCTGACATTTGTTGTGGGCAAAATATTTAACACGTGAGCAGTCAACCAGAAATTTTTATGTAAGTCCTTGTCGAGCTTATGTAGTTTCTTCTAGAGATGCATTATGGAAGGCACATTAAGTTAACGAGCCAGCTAGCATGCGGATGCCACCCCTCAAAGCAAGTACGGATATATTCTAAAAGAGAATCTGAAAAGCAGCGAAGCATGAACATCACTTCTGTTGCCATATGCTATAGAAAATCAGTCCACGCCATATACACAATACATTGCGAAGGAAAATTTGATGAACTTGGAGTGATGAATTATGAAGTTAACCGGAAAAAACTCGTACGAGTTTTGCTTATTGAAATGGATTTGAAATTGATACATCAGATGTCTTTTAATGGAATGAAAGATTTGATAGATGTAGGCTTCTTTTAAGATATTCATAAGAAATTTAAGGTTTCCTTCATGTAAATGAAATCATGAGTATAAGCTCTATTGCACAAAAAAAAATTAGATGATAGTGAGCTCGTATTAAAAATAATGCATTTGCCATAATCCTTTTCGTAACAATATTAGCGAATTTGTTATAAACAAATTAAATCAAACATTTCTTCCAATAAATTTTATTAAAACAAGTAAAAAAGCTAGAATTGGTCTAATTGTATGACCAATTCTTATGATATCCTAGATCAGGCATGTCCAACCCAAATCGTTTGGTGGGCAAAAAAAAATATTACTGAGCTAAGGTGAGCCGCACATATAAAAAAAAAACGATACAATACAATCCAAAAGCAATTTATTGAAAGAAACTGGCTTAGGCCACGTCCATAAACGGTGGGTACATATAGATTAACATTGCTTACTTAATTATAAGCAGATATATTGACAAAACAACAAAAAAGAAAGTAATTCGTAAAAATTTAAAGTGATTGAGCAGGTACTCAAGTAGGTAGATATAGCACATATAAAGCCAGAGTGGCAACTAAAAATATGTATATATTAATAAAAGAAATTTTATAGAGATTTAAGACGTATAAGAAAGAAGGTTTAAATAACTTAAGAAATTATGACAATAAAAAGCTGTGAGTATCAAACCCATCCATTGCAGCAACTCAAGGTTAACAAAACAAAATGAAAATTAAAAATTTGGAATACATAGGAACTACCTACAGTTAACATTTTCAATAAAACAAATAACACGAAGAACTTATTCAAGTTAGTTAATGTGACACTTGTTTTTCTACATTGTTTGATATCTTTTTCATATCAACTGGAAATTTAGCCGACGCACTTCGTAGTTGATTTGTCGTATTTTCATCAAGCAACCTGCTGCGGCACTTCGTTTTTACAACATTTATTTAAAAAAAAAGCGATTCGCAGCGATACGTGGTCCCAAATGCTGGTGTAATGCACATTGCCAGTTGTTTTAATTTTGGAAATTTATTTTCGAGGATATATTTCTGATAAAAACCAGGCTTACTCCCTTCAAACATGTACTTTAACTTTATGTTTGATTGCAAATCTATTAACTCTATTTGTAAATTTGGAGGTGCAGATTCCACTTCCACGTTAAATGGACGTAAGAATATTTTGAACATTTCCTCATGCTTTTGCATATATGAGAATCTGGTGTCAAATTCTTTAATTAATTTTGTGACTTCATTAGAATACTTTAAAAAATCTTTACGGTCACTATTAAAGTCATTTAATAATGGGAAATGAATCGCATTATTTGACCGCAATTGATTTTCATAAAGCTTGAGTTTAGTTACGAAGGATTTTATATCTTGATACCATTCTGTAATCAACTTATTTTCACCTTGTAGCTTCTGATTTAATTCATTTAATTTCATTATTATATCTGTTAGAAAACATAAATTAAAAGCCATTGATCGTCGAAAAGTTCACATATATTGTCACCACTTTTTTCCATAAAGCTTCGAATTTCTTCTCTTAAGTTCCAAAATCTTAATAAGCAGTTTCCACGGCTTAGCCATCGAATTTTAGTATAAAATATGAGATCGCCGTATTCAGATTCGAGTTCGCGAAGGTATTCTTGAAATTGACGATGCTTCAGTGAATTGTTTTTAATTGAATTAATTATCTTGACAACAACTGACATCACATGAGACATATTCAATACTTGTGCACATAGGTTCTCGAGGTGCAGAAAGCAATGACAAATGAACATTTCAAAATCATGTGAACTTTTATGTGTTCGAGAATTAAACTAACAGCACCAACGTTTTTTCCAACCATTGAGGGTGCCCCATCTGTCGCGATGCCTACGAGATTTTTCAAATCTATTTGACGAACTTTCGCACAATATATGACAGCATCCTTTATATCTCTTCCTTTGGTAGTATCTTTCAAACTCACAAGATCGAGTAGTTCTTCTGTAACATTCATTTCCCTGTCGACACCTCTAATAAACACAGCAAGCTGTGCAGTATCACTAATATCTGATGTTTCATCCAAAGTCAGTGAGAAATATACAAAGCCTTTTGTAATAGTGTTGAGCGATGCACAAATTTCGGTTGAAATGTCGGCTATTCTTCTTACTACAGATTGACGTGAGAGACTCATTTGATTAAAAAGATTCACTTTTTCTGGACAAATTTCTTCAACTGCAGCAACTAGACACTCTTTGATGTAGTCACCGTCTGTAAAGGGCATTATTTTCTTAGCAATAATGTGAGATTCTCGAAAGCTAGCACAGACGATACCGTTTGATTGTGCAGTTTGCTTATGAAATACATTTTGTTGAGTTTTAAGACATATTTTTAATGATTGCAATTTAGCTTTCCGTTCGCCAATAGTAAGTTTATCAATTTCGCTATGTTTTTGTTCATAATGTCTTTTCAAGTTGTATGATTTTAAAATTGAAATATAATCACGACAAATCAAACATATAGCGTTGTCTTTTATTTGAAACTTTCTGTTCTCATGTTCAAGTCTTCTTTTCTTCTTTTCAATCCTTGTTTCGGCCATCTTGAATAAATTAGTGATTAAAATAAATATAATATATTATTGATACGATTAAAAAGCAAGTACCACTCCAAACACGGATACGTCTAACAATTAAAAATAGTCAAAGCTAACGGATGAGAATGTTGCCAGTATGATAAACACCCTTATTATAGTAGTCACCTTACGACTGTGTAAAATTCATAGGAACGAAAAGAAACAAAGCAGAATAGAAAGATTTTAACTGAAAACTTTCTCTCTGTTTTCACTGCTACTTTTGTCGATTTTTATTTCGTTCGTTAGGTGTTCCTATAAATTTCACACAGTCGTGATATTTGAAGTGTGGTGAAAACCATAATAAGTTTGAAAATAAATGGACAGTGAGGGAAGGATGGTGTCGAGCAGCGTTGCCAGATGGTCGAATTTTTCTGTGTAGAGTCAACATAAGTATAAAAATAGGTACTAGCACGCATCATATCAAGAAAGTTCTGATTTCACAAAATATAATATAAATGTGGTAAATTTACGAGAACGTTGTTTTGTATTGTATGAATACAAAAATTCAAAATATGGAAACTGAAAACTTCAATTGGGCCGCAAAAACTCTTCAATTGGGTCGAATGCGGTACATGGACCGCGGGTTGGCCATGCCTGCCCTAGATGAATACCAGTAAGTCCAGTAAGTAATTTTGTATGGTCACCCATCAGTGCAAGTTTGATTGTTGAAATGTGTTTTCGCATATATTTCTAGAACGGTTCGTCGGACAGTAAAAATGATTATAATCAATTCCATAGAATTTCATATTCTGAAGAACTTTTCGGTACAATGAAAACGTCTAGGACAATATACGCCAAAATCCTAAGATTTCATGTGGCACCAATAGGAAAGGATTGCCCGTTTTATCCCACCTTTGAACTTAAATTATCTATTCACATAAAATACTGTATACAAAATTCAGCTCTGTACGTTGAGGCGTTCTCAGGCAGTGTCCAAATATATAGTGATAAACGAATGTGTGGCAATCCTGTGAAGGAGTTGCCCGATTTATCCCATGTACGAACTAAATATTACTTTTTTTTAAAGCCCATATGCAAATTTTTAGCTCTATAGGTACACGGGTTCTCGAATTATCGTTAGGATAGACGGACAGATATACAGACGAAGAGCCGGACGGACATGCAAAAATCAAAATAATTTTTAATAGGACTATTCGATGAAAACAGCGTAAGTTTTCCCTTACAATATGGCGGCTATTTTGTGCACTAGTCGAACAAGGTTTTTGTAAATCGGGGTAAACCTAGTGTAATAATTTCTTTGAAATTTCTTTGACAATTTTCCTGAACATAATTTACTTCGAGTTTCTAGTGATATGTAAAAATTTATTTACAAAATGGTTGAAGAATTTAAAAATGTTTTATTAGGAGAACATTTGTCATCTGAATCAATGGATGGTGAAAGTGATAGCGACATTTAATTTTCGGAAAGAGACGAAAGAAATGAAAAAAGAACAAAAGTAATTGTATTAAAAGATATGTCAGTGATATATAATATGGACTGCTTAACTTTCTGTTTCATATGGGCTCAATTCCATTGTGTCAAAAGAGTTCTTAGGTCGCTGCCAACATTGAAAAAATAAAATCAGTTGACATTAGCGGGAATTTGAAAAGTTGGAAAAGTGATTTTGATAAATCTTGTTAATTGTGTTAATATGCAAAGTTGAAAAGTTCGAAGAGTGATTTTGATAAAACTAGTAAATTGTGTGAATATGAAAAGTTCGAAAAGTGATTTTGATAAATATAATTATATGAAAACAATGAATTCAAAGGGGTGTATTATCCAAGGATGCTTTGGGAAAAGAGGACTTGTTATAGAAGGCAATCCGGTTGCTATGTTTAGGTAAATTAAGTTTATGTCTATATAAGCTATGTAATAAGATTTTATATAGTCGTTATTACTGAAGTATTTTTGTAAGAATCACTGGCTCTGAATATAAAACGCTTAGTAATTTTAAGGTTTCCATCTAATAAAAATGATGCTACAATATGGTGTAATTCACTAAATATTAACTATGAAGATTTCTTAAAAGTGAAATTGCCTCATTTATGCAGTATGCATTTTGAAGAATCTTATTTATGTAGAGGAGATTATAGAACAAAACTTTTAAGAAATGCAATTCCAATGCAAATTGAATTTTTAAGTTCTGATGAGGTATTTTTTAAAGCATTCTTGTGGTGTCGGTAAAAGCTTAATGTTAATTTGTGCACATTAGTACCTCTTCATTTCCTTTTTACCCTATCTTTCCTTAAAATTCATTAAAGTAATTTTAGATGCATTTTAGTCCTTCAGTTGCTTGCTTTTGTTTAATGTATTAGTTGATCTCCCATTAATGCTTCTACGCTTGTAGTATATAAAATTTGTAGAAATGCCCTATTGTGGAAAACAAAAACGAGAGAAATGGTCATAAATATTTTAGGAAAAGTTGCGTAAAATGCATCAAACTGAGAATAATTAAAAATGCAAATTCTCGAAAAGTACCGGTTCTTAAATTGAATGCAGATTTAAAATAAAATTATATTTAATTTCATATTAAAACAAGTAAAAAAGCTAGAATTGACAAACTTAGTATGCCCAATGATTTCGTCTAGGGTATAAAGACTTTATCGAAAAATTTAAAATAATACAATCGCTCTTGGTTTCTCTAATAAGCCATTGAATATCTTGTATTTTATCAGTGTTAAGTACTCGTCTGCAAGGGGTTAATGTATTTAATTTCATATAATATGTATTAATAATAATTTTAATTTTAAAGGCAAGTGATGATGACGATGTTGAAATATCTATCGGACAACGTTGCGCACCAGACCTTTGTACAAGCGCATACAATACAGAAATTTTACGTATGCATAAATTACAACTAGATGAAGAGGATAAACTTCCAATTTCAAGCCATAATAAAGAAAATATCGAGCATGTTGAAGCCTTGCAAAAAAAACAAAAACAAAATAAAATCGAAAAATAATATAGTTCGAAATCTACAAAGAAAATTAAAAAGAAGTAGAAATAAATTTAACAAACAATCCGGACTACTAAAAATTCTAAAAGAAAAAAAAATCATAAATTGCCAAGTTTACAGCCGCTTGGAAGAAGCGGGAGTAGAAATTCCGAAAAGTTTATTTACACGGTTGGTAAGAAAGAGTAATGACCCGTATTCGGAGGAACTAAAAATATTTGCTACAACGCTAAATTTTTATTCCCCAAAGGCATATGAATATGTCAGGAATACTTTCCTTAAGTCATTACCTCATTCGTCAACTATCCGGATGTGGTACTCTAGCGTAGAAAGAGAACCAGGATTTTGTACTGCTGCTTTCAATACGTTGAAAGCAAAAGTGCATGTAATGAACGCGAAAAACAAGAAGTGTATTTGTGCATTAATAATTGACGAAATGTCAATTAAAAAATGTGTCGAATTAGTCCATAATAAAATCCGAGGGTATGTTGATTTGGGTTTGGCAAATACGCACGATAATGAGGACGAAGCAACACAGGCTTTTGTCTTTATGGTGGTATCCCTAAGCAGTTATTGGAAACTTCCTATAGCTTATTTCCTTATCCACACATTGAATGCAGAAGAGCGGAAAAACTTAGTGTATGAAGCAATACAGCGGTTACAAGAAATAGGCGTTGATGTTACCTGCCTTACTTGCGATGGACCAAGCTACAACAAAACTTTGTTCCGCTTACTTGGAAGTGTTATTGATTTACCAAATCCAAAACCATATTTTTGTACGGAACAGCAACCATCGGAAAAAGTTTGTACCGTGCTTGATGCATGCCACTGCATTAAGCTTATTAGAAACCACTTTGCTGCGAGTGAAAATTTTATAACGGGTAAAGGGTTGATTTCTTGGAGTTATGTCGAGGCATTATATGATTTACAACAAAAGGAAAAAATTAAATTAGGCAACAAACTTTCAAAGCTTCACATCCAGTGGGAGCATAATAAAATGAAAGTGAAATTCGCCACACAAACTCTCAGTGCAAGTGTTGCTGAAGCTATCAACTTTTGCAACAAAGAACTGTGTCTTCCACAATTTAAGGGAAGCGAAGCAACAGTGGAGTTTATTCATATTATGAATATGGCATTTGACCTGTTAAACTCCAGAAATCCCTTCTGTAATGGACCAAAGGCTCCCATTAGTCCTAAAAACTATAATAAGATATTGCAAAACATATCAGGAATTCAAGAATACCTATTACAATTGAAAGACTTCTTGCATCGACCCATATATAAGACATGGATTGGAACAGGTTTGCAGGGGCTATACATAGGATTAGAAGTTTTAAAAATTTTATTTAATGATCACTGCATAGTAAGACAATCATTAAAATATATTTTAACATATAAAATCAGCCAGGACCACTTAGAGCTTTTCTTTTGCGCAATTCGTAATAGATCTGGATGGAACAACAATCCTACTGCCAGACAATTTATTGCCGCATTCAAGGCCTTGTTAACGCATGCGCAAATTAAAAGCTCAGGAGGAAATTGTGAAGAGATAGAGGCATGTGCAATTTTAAATGTATCATCTAGCACAGTAAAAATTAAAAAAGATGGCACCGATATGTTATTAGATTCAACAGATGACCTAATTTTAAATTAATTAATTAATTAATTAAATTCAATGACAATGAAGTTGACTACCTCATTGATATATTTTCAAACGCATCTGAATTAAAAAAAAATGCAATAGGCTACATAAGTGGCTATGTGGTGAGAATGGTATCCAGGACAATAAAATGCGCCGAATGCATTGACGCCCTATATGCCGAAAAAACTGGTGCTGCAGCCGGAGTAAATAACTTTATATTTCAAAAAACGCGGGGAGACCTTATCATACCAACGGCTGATGTAAGCCAGATATGCTTGGAAACTGATTAAGTTATTAGAAGTTTCATGGAGTGCTCTGATTTAAATATAAGTAACAAAAATTTTTCAGAAAAGATAGCAATTAAGGTCACTAAAAATTTAATTTTTAAAAACATGTTCTCCTCTTTAAACGATCACATAAAAGAGTTGGAACCCGATAATAATCACATATATAAATTAATGAAATCAATCATTTATGCTTATAATAAAATTTATTTAGGCTACATATTGCGGGAAATCAATTTGCAAAATAATTACTTAATACGATCGAAACTCTCAAGGTATATTATTTTTAGAAACAACTAAGTTACATATATTTTAATTTTTGCCAGTTAAAGTTATCTTTAGTAAGGTCATATATGCTATATACTATGTATTTAATGGAATAATATATTTGATACTTCCTGTTTATCATAAAAATTCTTACTTTAATATTATTTTAAGATATTTCATATATATCTGTCTATCTACATTTCATTAATTTAGTGTAAATATTTGATTTTGCTATATATACCTACCGCAGTTAAATGCAATATGTTTCCTAGACCTACATCATTAAATTTTTGTTATGTTAATTTTTTATGTTAATTTAGTGTCTTTTAGTTAAATGCCCTTTCAAAGACTGATTACTGGACTTATGGCTTCCAGTAGTGTATAAGGTTAGTTTTCAAGACTCCATTTTATGCCAAAATTTCATAAATGCGATTGAAGAAATCAAGTGTAATGATTAGAATTTACTTTTATAACATTTATATTATATAAAAAAAACTGCATGCAGTAGATAAAGCTTATCTAGCTTTACCTTGTTTTAGCCCTATTTGTATGTTTCCTTATTTGTGTTCTTGGCTGGCTGATTGCCTGTATACAGTCTTGACAATGTATTAATCCAAGGTTGTTCTATGTTAAATCATATTTCGCTAGTTCTCAATACTACACTCTCAGTACCATACTTTTGTTACTTTATTCTTAATATATCGCTCTAGTTTATATGTTGAATTGTCATAACGTACTGCTCTAGTTGTATAAGTATAACTGTATTACCTGTTATGTACCTACTACTCATTAAGGAGCTTACTACTTTACTATTTTAAGTCTTACTATGCACTATCTCTGTACTTTATATGTGATATGTGACGTTGTTTATGTTATCGTAAGAACTGATATTTTATTCTAACATAATTGACATAATTACACTAATTATACGATATAATAAATAAAATCAATATCTTATCACTACACAAATATAATTAAGAAAAATAAATCAAATAATATGCGCGATCAGGCCATCATTAAAAGCAAAAATTAAAGGAAAACTTTAACGGAAGTTCATAGCATAATCTGTATGAGTTTGATTGAAATCAATAGTTAGGAATTTCGACTGATGGATTATAGAAAAATTGGGTTTTCACTAGCACACTATTTAACTTTCATACAAATACTAATATTAGGTTGATGACTTCACCCATTTTCCATCTCAAAATTTAAAAATAAACACAATTATATTGCAAAAAAATCCCTTTACTTTACTTCCTTTTATTGGTTCCTTAACAATAGATGCGGATGGAACAACAATCCTTACTTCCTTCTACTAATTCCTGCTGCATCGATGATTATCACAAATGAACCCACCATATATATATAAAATGTTGAATCTACAATATGAATTACATTATTTTGTGTTATTTAAAAGATTCTGATCTTACCAAAAGTGTGTAAACTTCTTCAGAATATCTTGCCGTGTCAAATTTAGCTTATCAACTATATTTAACTCTATTCATCGGTTGCTACATTTTTATTTACTACTGCTTAGTTGTGATGTGTTTTAAAGATTTCTCCAAACAAAAATTGTCATGTCTTCAAATTCTTGAGACAATATAATTATCAATGCAAGTAGTACTCCAGTTGAACATACGAAAAGAAAAAATTTAATTAATTATTGTAGAAATTTCTGCTATTAATTTTACCTTTTGAATTTCTGCTGCATAGCTGATGAATATATTGCCTTTAGTAAAACACTTTTTATCACTTAATGACACTCTATAATTAAATTAAAAACATTTGTTTGTCGAAACTACTTTTTCATTTGTTCTGTTGACAAATCATTCTGACAGTTCTCCTTCAGTTGGTACTTGGTGCTTAGACCGAAAGAGTCGGAAATATAAAAGTGAGCCCACTTTTTGCATTTTTGCAGTACATTTCCATTAACGTAGTCAGTCCATATTATATATGTCAGTGAAAGATATTGGGAAGAAATAGTGCTTACATATACGGATTCTGAAATTTTTCGATATTTCCGCATATTTTCTTCATTAATGGAATTATTTAAAAAAAAAGCAAACAATATGCTGTACTACAATCTGAAAAGGAGTACTCTGCAGAAAAATATTTTGCCCTATTCATGTGGTTTACTATTCACGAAGCCTGTTCCTTTCGAGATTTGGCAGATCGATTTGATGTGTCTTTGTCGACGATATTTTAGATGATTCAGCGATCAAAAAGATTCATTAGCAAATCTGTCCGAATCGATCATTCTTTAACCAGGATGAAAAATTCCTGGTGAGGAATATTTTCGGAATAAGAAACAAATTCAAGGAGTCATTGGTAATATAAACATTTGAATAAAGACAGATTGAACTGAAATATTAATGAGCTTCTTTACTAAGTACCAGATGCACACATATTATTATAGATCAGCCCAAAAATAAACGAGACGATTATATCGTCAGTTATGCTGAACGCTTTCCAGAAAGATAGTGCCCAACTAAGCTAGACCTACTGCGATAGAAAGGGCTAGACATGTATCTTGGACAGAGAGTTCTGGTGGAAATATATGAACGGGATTAAGACTCAGGACCAGCATTATTTGGTAACATATTGCTAGAAATCCTCACGTCAGCATTCGCGAAATATCGCTACTAAGTATAGTTTACACAAGCAAGCTACTGTCCCAAGTAACCTCGTTTTCAGTCCCTCACCTCCTCTTGAGATACCCACCAGTTTACTTGCGCCAGTACGAAAACGAGTTCCACTCACTTCAAATTTTTAGCGAAGCGAAACCTGAGTGTTCAGTCCACTTACATATTTATAAATCCCTCGTCAAAATTCCGCCATCAAATGATATCCCTCGATGAAATCAGATTGTCCTAAAAATATATAAAAAAGGAAACACAAAGCATCATGTTCCCAATCAATATAACACAATATACTTATCTGATTATTCCACCGCAAATCCCATCCCAATCCTGCCTAAAGCCGTCCAACATATTTTTTGAGCTGAAATTAAATAGAAAGTACATTAATAATTTGTAAAATAAATAAAAATAGCTCAAACTTACCCAAAATTCCACTTTCCTCCAAATGTTTACATTTTTGTAATGTCATCTAATGACATTACGTCAAACAGCTGGTGTCGCCACAATCAAATTTGGACCATCAAACCAAGCGTTGCCAGGGCAACATATTATGAAGCTGGGACATAGCTGTTCACGGCGGCTATAAAAAGGCGGCAAGCCGCAGCAAAGTCACCATTCAGTTTTCAGAGTCTGATCTGAAAGCATCCTCCACCAGAGTCTAATCTGTTTCCTATCCTTTGAACAAAAGTATAATTTTGTTTATTTCTTCATACAGAAGTTTAATTCTATTATTGTAGAAGTATATCCAACATCCAATTTTGCCGCATATTATAATTTCAGAGTTTTATCTGAAAATATCCTCCATCAGAGTCTAATCTGAATCCCATCCTAGGAGCAAAAGTATAATTTTGCTCTATCCTTCATATAGAAGTCTAATTCTATTAAAATCCGCACTCCCAAAATCTGACATTTGTTCCTCAATCGTGTGACAGAAGTTTAATTCTGCTTACACGCTCCAGGACGTTGCGATTGAAGTATAGTTCTGCGCATACGTTTTGACATTCGCTGTAACAGAAGTTTAATTCTGCTTACACACCCCAGCACGTTGTAGCAGAAGTATAATTCTGTCTACGCGTTTCAATACTCGCTGTAACAGAAGTGTAATTCTGCTTACACGCTTCAGGACGTTGCAGTCGAAGTCTAATTCTGCTACATCGTTGCTCTTGCCTTCAGAGAATTTTACTCTATATTTGATTTGTGGAAGTTTAATTCCAATATATTAAAAGTTATTCTCTTCTCGTTTATTTCAGAAATAAGGAGAACGTTTTGGGTGAAAAAACTCAATTTGGAGAATTGTTGCTGGATATCGTTTTTTAATATTGAATTTATTTTGGATTTTAAATTGTCGTCATTGTTGCTCTTGGATTTTAATTGAATTTTTGTTGAATTTTTTAATAGTATTAGTAGTTTTATTAAATTGTAAGTTATTATTTGAATTGAAATTATTGAATTTGTGATGTTAGGTTAAGTATATGAATTATTTTAAATAAAATTTATATTTGAACTGAATCAAAGCTGAGTTATCCATTTTAAAACCGGCACCCTCCTTTACGCTCGAGACTAGATCTCACATTGGTCCTTCAAAGCCGGATAACTCAGTCAGTCAAATATAAAATTAGAATTCTTCTCCACTAAAAATGTCGAAAGATGGCGAATCCATTTCATCTTACGTTGGTGACGAAACCATTGACTCTGTGTCAGAGTTGGTACAGTCCCAAAAAGAAGTAAAAGATTTAATGGATGACTTATTTAGAAGGCATCAAAGAGATGGAAAAAAGAAAACTGTCAAATCGACAGAAAAACGCCTACAAACGTTCACCGAGTATTGGAAAGAATTCCAAACTCGACATAGGTCTATACAATGGAGAGTAACAAGACAGTACCTCCAACTAGAATATTTCACCAAAGAAACATTTAGCGAGGTTGAGGAATACTACATTGAAAAGGCAGCAAGCATGGAAGATGATATCGACAAATTAACACCAACTCCATCTGTCAGTATTCCTCCTCAAACAGTTTCTGCCAGCACAATGGCAGGCAACAATGACAGCGTTTCTAGAATCAAGCTACCCACATTTAATGGAGAGCATTCTACGTGGATTTCATTCCACGATTTATTCAATTCACTTATTCACAATAACAATAATTTAAGAGACGTTGACAAGCTATACTTTCTGAAAACTAATCTAATTGGAAAAGCTGAAAAGCTGCTCAGACATTATGAAGTATGCGACGCAAACTATAAACCAGCTTGGCAGCTCTTAAAGGAACGCTACTCAAATAAGCTAGTCCTAGTCAACGTACAACTAAAAAAATTATTGTCTCTCCCAACCACAAATCATGATACCGCCGAAAGTATCAAAAAGCTATTAGATAATATTACTGAGGCACTATTAGCATTACAAAACTTAGGAGTAGAAACAAATAACTGGGATCCAATAATTATATATTTGACTGTACAAAAGTTACACTCAGAGACACACCAGTTATGGGAGCAGAGCCTCCACGATAGCACAGAATTACCCAAATTAAAAACATTAACAAAATTCTTAGAGTCTCGGTTCCGAACTCTAGAAATGATAGGAAACAAGGGTACGTCATCAAATATGACACAGAGAAAACCATTCTCACCCAAACCCACATATGGAGTCTTGAACAAAACTAAAAATGCAGCGCCAACACACCCACCTACAAAAAAGACCTCTTGCAGCTATTGCAAAGGTAACCATATAATTTATCATTGCCCACCATTTAGAAATTTGACCACCCGACAAAGGCACGAAGTTGTCAAAATAAGCACTTATGCAAAAATTGCTTATCACCAAACCATATAACTACTAGCTACACTAGCAACAAAAAGTGTTATCATTGTAACAAAAATCATAACACTCTGCTCCACTACGAGCAAAATTATTCAAAACCACTAAATCAGTCCACCCAAAATTCCAACATGGAAGCCAAACAAACCACACCCGCCTGTAGAAATGATGAACAACAAGTTCAGAATTTTCTAACGTCAAATATGAAAAGAGCTCTTCTCTCTATGGCTCTGATAAACATTACTGCATCATCCGGAATCACAATCGCATTCCGAGCACTAATAGACTCTGGGTATCAAGTGTCCATCATGAACGAGAAAACCTTTAAACGATTGCAACTTAAAGGATCTCCTACCAGCCACGAATTAATTGGACTTGGCACGACACCCACTAATACAGCCTTAAAACAGGCCACGGTCACAATTAATTCGCTACATTCAAATTTTAATATAACAAGCAACATGCTTGTAATTAAAAAGATCACCGAACTACTGCCAGCCCAAACTATCGAAGTTTCAAAATGGAAACACATCGACAATCTCCCGCTAGCAGATCCTAAATTCGCTATTCCAGGAGAAATAGACATTCTTCTTGGAGCAGATATTTACGCCCCCATTCTCACAAATGGCATAAAAAGAGGACCTTGCAATACACCTACTGCCCAGAATACAAAACTTGGCTGGATCTTAATAGGAGCAGTACCAGAAACAAAAAGCATGACAACGACAATGCTATCCACCCACACCATTATAAATACTGATTTAGATAATCAGTTAACAAAATTTTGGGAACTAGAGGAATGTTCCACTAGACCCAAATTTTCACCAGAAGATCAATTATGCGAGGATCTCTATACTGAAACAACAAAACGATTACCCTCTGGAAAATATGTAGTAAATCTACCTTTCAAAAACTGTAATACACCACAGCTCGGGCAATCTAGAAATATGGCTGTCAAACAATTCTTGCAGCTAGAGAAAAGACTATCTAACAATATAGAATTGTATAAAACTATACACAGCTTGTATCGATGAGTACACTCATCTTGGACACATGAAGCCTATTCCACCGACACAACTATTATTAGAAAACAAATCATGCGATAACACTTCATTCTATTACTTACCGCATCATGCAGTGTTTAAAGAGAGCACTACAACTAAGCTTCGAATTGTATTCCATGCATCAGCACGCACTTCAAATGGTAGATCATTGAATGAACAATTACTGATTGGACCTACAATCCAACCAACACTTTGGACCACCTTATTAAGATGGCGACTGTACAGATTTGCATTTACTGCAGATATTGAGAAGATGTACAGGATGGTTCAGATGACACCTAAACACCAACAGTACCAGAGAATAATCTGGAGAAATACACCCAAAGGAAGAAATAAAAGACTACGTCTTAACTACAGTCACCTTTGGCACAGCACCAGCACCATATCTCGCCATTAAAACTTTGCAGCAGTTAGCAAAGGATGAAGCTAGCAGTTATCCACTCGCAGCAAAAAGCATCATGAGAGATTTTTATGTGGATGACTTGGTTTCGGGAGCACACAGCTTAAACGAAGCACAATAACTACAACAAGAACTTATTGAAGCTCTAGCCTCAGGAACATTCAACCTAAGGAAATGGACAGCCAACCATCGTGACTTACTAAAGAATATTCCATTAGAGCATCGAGAGTTAAAAACGAATTTGGAATTTTCAGAACACGAATCGATAAAAACTCTCGGCATTCGCTGGCACCCAACAACAGATTTCTTCTCTTTCAAAGACAACACTCCCGAACCAAAAACCACATGCACCAAACGAATAATACTGTCTGAAGTGTCGTCTCTGGTCGACCCACTAGGCTGGTTAGCGCCATGCATTATTACAGCCAAAATTTTAGTTCAGAAACTCTGGCTCTCTAAATGCGACTGGGATGACTCTGTATCCACAGAAGTTTTAAAAGTATGGAATCATTTCAAAGATCAACTACCTACCATTCAGGATATTCAGATTCCACGCTGGCTAGGCTACCAGCCTAACATACGCGAGATGGAACTACATGGTTTTTGCGATGCCTCCAATCATGCCTACTCTACATCTATATCTTAATAAGAACTCCAGAGTACAAATCATGACAGCAAAAACCAAAGTAGCTCCCATCAAACCAGTCTCACTACCTCGACTAGAGCTATGTGGTGCTGTCCTGCTCTCCCGACTTATTAAACAAGTTGTCACTGATTTAGAGCTTTAAAAAAATTAAAATTACAGCATGGACAGACTCTAATATAGTTCTAGCTTGGTTACAAAAACACCCATCCACCTGGAAAACGTTCGTAGCTAACCGTGTCTCCGAAATACATGAAAAC
This sequence comes from Dioctria linearis, assembly GCA_963930735.1. NCBI lineage: Eukaryota > Metazoa > Arthropoda > Insecta > Diptera > Asilidae > Dioctria > Dioctria linearis. The sequence continues at coordinate 119,453,597 of OZ005740.1, read as the reverse complement.
AGTCCACTAGTCATATGGAAACACGTTCCTTCAAAATGCAATCCAGCTTATATAGCATCTAGGGGAATTCCACCAAATACCTTAGCTACAGCATCAATATGGTGGAATGGTTCAGACTGGTTATATCAAGATGAGCAATTCTGGCCTCAACAAATGCCAGAAGCGCACACTCAATTAGAGTATAAAAAGTAATCAAAGGTTCTCACTACTACAATCGATGAACAAGTTCCTTTGCTCCACAAATATTCATCATATCAAAAAACGATAAGAATAACCGCCTACTGTCTCCGATTCATAAATAGTGTACGCAAACTACGTCCGACTACTCAATTCTTATCAGTACACGAATTAAAAATTGCGGAACGATGTCTAATTAAATTGCTCCAAAATATTACATTCCCCAACGAAATCTCCTACTTACTAAAAAATCTTCCCCTTCCTAAAAAGAGTCGACTTCTATCCCTCAATCCCACGCTCGACTCTGCCAACATTCTCCGAGTTGGAGGTCGCCTTACAAAATCTCAATTAAATTACGACCAACAACATCCTATAATACTCCCTAATAACTATCATATAACCAATATCCTTATAGATCACTTCCACCATTACACGTTACATGGAGGTACCCAAATAATATTAAGCGCTATAAGGAATCACTATTGGTTACTAAACGCCCGCAATAATATTAGACATCGCATCCACAAATGTGTTGATTGCTTTCGGTTCAATGCAAGCCCTAATACTTAGTTGATGAGTTCTCTACCCTCAGCTAGGGTCAACATATCTTTACCCTTCCAACACACTGGGGTAGACTATGCAGGCCCGCTTGATATGAAAACATCAACACTAAGAGGAACGAAGATAACAAAAGCATACATCTGCTTATTCATCTGTTTAGCCACTAAGGCTATACAAATAGAACTCTTTTCTGATTTGTCCACACCAGCCTTCCTAGCCGCCCTCAAACGATTTGTTGCACGAAGAGGCCTCTGCTCACACGTTTATTCTGACCGAGGTACTAATTTCGTTGGAGCTAGATCGACTTTACAGTCAATTCTTTGA